>OY804519.1:3106810-3624310 GCA_963680855.1 Lepeophtheirus nordmannii
GTGAACTGTAATGGGCTTTTGTGATACAGCACGTAAATACTAATTTCTTTAGTTTTATGTTATTGAAAAGATAGTATGTAGTTATAATCAACAATTTCCAGGTGTAAGTGAAGTTTCAAATCTTTGAAGCTCATGTTCAAGTTAATATAGATGGGTATCAAAGCAAGTCACAAAACACATTCAGTATTATTTTAGATATTTCGGCTTAGCATTCGAATTTAGGAAATATTTGCGAGCATTTAAAAAAAAATACTTGAGTAAAAATTAGAAGGTAGGTCGTGAATAGAGGAATTGGATATGAGCTACTTCTGGTGTAGATAGTTTGCGAACTTTTGAATTATTAAAAAATTAAAAGCCAAAAATTATTTTCCGTTAATAGTGGAAATATATATGTTTAAAGACCTAAACTACTGCTTTGGCAGGTGGTCAAAGGGCTCAAGTCTGATTCCAGTGTTGAGTGGTGTTGTGTTCAAGATCCCTTTAATCGAGAAAAAGACTGTGGAAAATAGATACTGTGAGGGATCGAGACCAAGAGAAAATAAATTTTTTAATTTAGTTGTATTTACAAGAACAAGACTGTGAAGGGGTCGAAACTGAGACAAAATCAAGGCCTTCAAAAACTGGTATGAAGAACCACGTTACTAGCCTCGATTCCTTTAATAATTTGGCTAGTCAAGTCACGACCAGCAGCACCGGAATGGATTTATACGTGGAGTCCAAATTCTATAATTATGATGTCCCAAGTTTATTTATGACGTAAACTATTATATACCATGGCCCCAAAAATGTTTGAAAATCATACTTACAAATTTCAATTTTCAAATGGGAAACTTTTCTATTTTTTTGCACCCCTGTTGAAAATTACTTCTTCATCTATTCGGGATCAACATTTAGTCAAGTCAAATGTTAATAACAACAAAATTTAAGGTCAAGTATCAAGTTATAGCTGTTATATGCTTCTTCTAAAAAAATAAAGGCCCTTATATTTAAAATGATGTTTTCCTTCATTACAAAAATTTACTTTAGTCCAAGTAAATAGATTCCCTTATAGGTATTTAATATTTTATGAAATGTGTGGGCATTTGACGTTACTTAAAGTATGATAGTCCAGATAAAAATGACACCGTAGAATGAAATAAAAATGGATTTCTTCCATTCATTGCGTCATAAGCTTAAGAATTAAATTAAAGGGATACTTGCTATCAGTTTGTAAAAAAAGGTACTTGACGAAAAAGTATTTGATGGGGTCATGAAAGGAAATATTGAATACAAAGGACTTTTGAAGTAACTTACAGGCTTTCAAAAATTCAAAGTGACAAATATTATTTTGTTAAATTTTGGAAGCAGATATTTTATGAATTAAATTACTTTTCTTACAAGTCACTTTAAGTTAAAGGGCTCAAGTTCTTCTCGAGTTTGAAGCCCTTTAAAAAATAAACAATTCGAATGTACATAATTATATGCCATTTAATCAATTCAACAACATTTTTATGCTCAGATTTTAATCTTACTTTTGTGGTAAACAAATTGATTTTGTATATTTTTAAATGCATATTAAAAATAGAGACTCATTTTTCAATATGAAGAGAAGAAAAAAATGAAAATAACTTTGTTTAAACATTATATAGAAAAGTTTTCAGTTTCAATCATGTCTTCAAAATTGTATTGTATTTTGATAAAATTGCTTACAATTGAGTAAAAATTGATATTCTTCTTTTGTTGATTATACATTTATAATTTTAGGTGATAATTGATTTTATCACAATCTAATTTTGAATTAGTGTTAAAATGCATTTAAAAAAATAAAAATAAAAGAGCATGCTTTAACGCGTCTTACAATTAAAGTTATAGAAAATTTAATTTAAAAAAATAAAAAAGTTTATTTAATGCCATAAAACCGTCCAAATTTTATAGACCGATATATGTATGTAAAAACACAAGGATGGTTAAAAAGGATTAGACTAAGTATTAATAATGAATAAGTAATTAAATAATATAGCTTATACATCCAGATAATTCAATAAAAGAAAGAAATACTTTCAAATAATTTCAAAACTTATCGTAATTACATAATTAATCCGTATATTATCAATCTCTTTTAATTATCCTCTGGTTATTTTAACATTTTGTGACATTATTTTTTATTTTTTTTGAATTGAAATATTTAATAACTTTAAAAATAAGATGTTTTTGAAAGTGCTCTTTTTAAAAAAGGATTGAGTTTCTTCTTTAATTCAAAATTAGATTTTAGATCGGTATCATCTAAAATGAGGAATGTATGAGCCCCAAAAGAAGAAAATCAACTTTGACTAACTTGTTAGTGATTTTTTCAATTAGAAGATACGAAAATCAAAGACTATTTTCAGTTATAGTTAGCCTTCTGTGATAGTTATAACTAAGAAGTCTGGGATGCACCAGCTGAAGAACACACTTCTAAAACAGTGTTTCTCAAATGGTGGTGGGCTGTGAACCAAAAGTGGATCTTGGACCTTTCAAGAGCCAGTCATGAAGAGTTGATCACAAATGAAAATAATTGAAGGCATTCATTATTTAAAACCATACTTGTTATATTTTAATATCATATAAAGCTACAAAACAATTTAACGAAATAGACCTGTTTGCTGGTAGTGATTTCCTTATCTACGTGACTTATTTTTCTTACCACAAAATGTTGCTTTTGAAGAACAGGTACATATATTTTTATATTTGTCACACAGAATTTACCTTGTTCATATTAAAGTAGCAAGGTAAGTTCATAGAGGTTGTATATTTAGTTACTTATAGAGTAATTCAGCGGGATACAAAAACAAAAAATTGAACAAAAAATTCAATTATGTGAGAAGTGAATTTGTACAAAACTTGATTACGTGATCGTTGTTTCGCAACTACGTTTTATAGCTTTGGGGCGAGCGAAAGACAGTCCATTTCTAAATGAAATAAAAATGGGTCACAGCAAAATGACCTCTGGGAAATGTGGACCTATGTGTTAGATTAGTTGAGAACCCTTGACTTAGAATTTGATAAAACAATACCATTTTCACAAAATTAGATTGCAATATAGCCAAAAGGTGAGGGGAGTTTATTAAAAGACGACGACGTTTTGGGGAGGGAAGGGGTCAAAAATACCCTAAAAATTAATGATATTATTTATAAATGCTCCCTAACTGATAAAATATATATTTCTTTAAGTTTTGAGTTACAAAATGAATCATTATATTTAATTTATGGGAATCTAGGTATTTATTGAAATAATTGGATTGCTTCAAAAATTACTAATCTTTTGGTATAAAAATATTTTAGCAACATTGAAATATAGGAAACTACAATCAAGGATATTAAAGGATCGAACAAACAAAGTTGAATTAAAATTTCTTCAAATCAAACAGATGGAAAACGTCTGTTTTATGACCCAATGATAGCTCCTTAATATCTTTTAGACCAAAAATATCATTTTAAGTCTATGTGCACTAACTAGAGTTCACAAATGTTAAACTATTCTTATATTTCACATACAACTATGTTGATAGAGGTCCAAATTTGAAGAAGAAAAACCACAATGTACAATGGCTTTTGAATTGACAAATACTACGTCTATAACAAATTTAGATTTTTTTCTGGTAAGGTTTCATTTGCCTAAGAATGTGCTCATTTCTTTGATATGATCCTCGTCAATGCTAAAATCCTTCGCTGAATAACTGATTAGAAGCATTCAAAGAATTTACGATACCTTCCATGCGGACGTCCCTGTTGATTTAAGAAATAATACATACTCTTGTCAAAACATCTAAATTTAAACCTATATTATCAAAAATTTACTCAAATATATATATGTATATATATATATATTTTTTTTTTACTGAACGTATATTCTGTAAGTGTCTTTGAGCCTTAATCAATTCATCTTGAAGGAATAAATCTATTCTATGCAGCCTATTAGTGATTTGGTTCTCGAGACCCATCTATACTACTCTCAATTCCATTTTTTGAAGATCTTGGTCTGAACTCCTCAAAGTCTTGCTATAAAGAGTTATAATTGTTATTATGCATATTACCCAGGTTTAGAGTTACCTAGATAAGTTTAAAATAAAAGCACAGAAAATTTTGTATTTACATGTCTATCTTTTTACTTATGATTTATATCAAGGTTTGGAGAGAAACCTTTTTTTTTACGTTAATTGTCCATAAATGAGTTAAAAAAAATTCGAATCAATGTCAACTTTTTTTTTCGTCCATTGTGATTCAAATTTAAATTTGTAAGCTATAACTTATATATATGTAAGCCTATACCAGGGGTATAACGAATTTCACAATATCAAAATTTTAGGTTTATAGACACATTAGGACACTATGAAAGGACATTAATAGATTTGATGAGAAAATAAATGCCTTAATATTGAAAAACTTGACACAAATTATGTCCCAATATATGTATAACAATATTTTATACTTGAAACTAAGAAAGTGTATTGCAATATTAGGACATTCAAAATGTTATAACCGTCTAAATGATAGTATATATAGTTGACATGATAATGTTCAGATCTCTTTTTTCTTTTTGATGAGATCTCCAAGGATCAAGCGAGGATTAACAGCATTGGCAGTTCCTTTTATGATAGAATTTACAGTTTTATCATCGGAAGTGGAATACTTGAGTCCCTTAATATACTGAATAGTTCCAATGAGTAGATTGGTTGCATACTCTTTCTTATCATCAAACTCTTCCATTTCATTCGTAAAGGAAAGAGAATGACTTCCATAGTGATTCCTTTTAAAGGACTTGGTTAGATATTTAAGGAGTTGTGGCTGAGTCTCATGGTTGTGGGTCAAACATCCTTGGAGAACATATTTGGAAGAGGGTGATGCCTTAATGGTAAAGGTTGCTGGACATTCATTATTTTTGAGAGAGGTTCTATCCGGATGTACTCCCTTAGAGCACTGATAAACAATAAAGTCCTTCCTTTTAAATTGTTCTAGGAAATAAGCGTGAAGCTCTTGGGATTTCACATATTCTAATGCAGCCTCTATAGACTTAAAACTACGATCAATGAACTGATGAATATGATCATTTTGCCCTTCCTCAATTAAGCAAAAAAGTTCTTTGTCATCAATTGAGTTAAAACATTTGTGATCCACGAGGGAAGACTCATTAAAAAATACTTTGGAACACTGATTACAGGGTAAGACTTGATTAATCCATTCATTCCCCAATAGTGTCTCTTCTTGAGGACTATTTTTCTGAAGAGGAGGCTCCTTAAAACTACTTTCTTCTAGAGTTATTTCTTGGACGTAATGAGGAACCTCTGACATAATAGTATCTCCCTCTATTTCATTCGATATAAAAGGTACATAAATTTCTGTACGCTTCCCACCCTCGTCACTTTCATACTCTACAATCACATGATTCTCGTGCCCCAACCCCCGAGGACCATCCACATAAATAGACTCAATGGCACTTTCATCATTATCTGTTTCAATAGGACTTACTCTTGAAGGTGATGATGACACATTGCATTTCATTAACTTCAGGATATAAGGACTAAGTCGTGAGTCTTTAATTTCATGATTATGATTAAGACAGCCATTAACGATAAAGAAACGATCACCCTGGGAGCGAGAGATTAACTTAGTGGATATTTTTATGGAAGCACTGCAGTCTTTGTCTTTTTTCTTCTTTTTACACTCATAGTCCTTGTTACTATGCTTACACACATAAATTGCTCCAACTGAGTTAGAGCTTCGAGTACGATATAGTGTTCTAAGTCCAGAGTCTATCATAAACTGATGTGCAGCCTCTATCGTTTTAAATGTTTCTGAGAAGAAGATGTGTTCGTGAGGCATGTTACAAAGAGGGGTTTTGATTTTGAGTGGTTTTTTTCGAATGAAAGAACGTTGTTCTCTCTCTAAAGGGAAGCGAGATTTCATTTCAGAATGAATTTGTTGAGTTTTTTTGGGAGCATCCATTGACTTTTGAACACGGAGAAGATGATTTGTGCGATGATTTTGACTTTTAAAGATTTGATTACAATGCTCTCCACAAGGAATGTTGTCTTGAGCTTGAGCTGGAGATGGGGAGAGAAGGTCTTGAGAGGATCGCCCTTTGTCATTGGCATCGTTACCTATTATTGGACGAATGTATAATTAATTAAAATAGAATACAACGGCTATGATATTACTTTTTATCTTAAAGAGTATTAATTAATTACCTAAGAGAGAGGCATGGTGAAGGATGCAAGCATTCAGAGACTGAATGAAGGCTTGAGACTCTCTTTTGATTTCCGCGGTGGGGATATCAGAGGAACAATTGGGGCTATTCTTCCACTTTAAAAGGGCAATGAGTCCTTTTTGATGGAATCGAATAGCCTCTAAGGTCCTTCCTTCTCCCAGAGCATTTTTCCCATGCTGTAGACATAGCTGGATCTCACGAGGGAGAAATGATGGTTCCATTATCTGCGAAACAGAGCTATAAAATATCCAATTCCTTCTTCCTTTGTTTTGTATTATTTATGTTATTATTATGTTGAGCTGATGAGGATAGATTTGGAATGAATTAAATCGATGTGCTCATATAAGAAGGTTCAGACGGCGAATCGACCCGCAATTATAAATCATTTTCTATATTTTTATCATGAATGCTTTGTGTTGATCCGTGAGAAAATGATCTCAGGATGTGTACAAGATCAATACCCATTTATACCCAGGGACGTTATTAGATTTTAAGGACAGTCTCTTCAAGATTATTATTTATTTAATTTCCAATTGGAGTACTCTACTAATCTTATGAAAAATAATTTGGGAAATGGGCTCCCTAAAATAGTACTAATGATGGCACTGTAATTATCTACTCGAATCTACCGACCTGGATTTTTGTTCATTAATAGTAGAAGCTTTTCACGCATAGTGACTTAGCATCAATTTCATCTCAATTCCATCAATGAAATGAATCTGTAATATAAATGTCATCGTCGCATTTCATCATTAAAAGTTCAATATGGCAAAAATAAATGATAATATAAATGATCAAATACTCCTCAAAGTTAGAATTTTTTCACAATATATAAACATAAATATATACATATATTGAGAATATACTTTCTGACAAATAACATTTACACTTGTTCATTATGTGGTGAGTTTTATAAATAATTATATCAATACATTATGTACTATAGCCATTATAATATATATAGATATTATTTGTACTTAGAAAATGGAAAGTCAAAATAAGTAAAGTGGAGTAGGAGGTGTGAAAGGACTAGAGGGCGCCAGTAGCATGGAATGTATATAAGAAGAACTGTCAATTTTTCCCCCGTATTTATCATCATCAGCTAGCTATAGCTGCTAGAAGAAGAAGAAGAAATAAATACCAAAAAATAATAAAAAAGGGGAAAAAATAAGGAGAGAAAGAAGAAGAAGCAGAATTTATTTTATATATATATTTATATACATACATTATTTGATATTAACTTATATCTTAGTATTAGAGAATACACACTGTATATACAGTCATTTGTATATAGCTAGAAAAAAAGTGCAATTCAATGATTCAGTGAGCTGAAGGGTTTGTTGTCGTCATCACTATTTATTAGTTTATTTTCATATCCAGAGTACTTTTGAATATAATTATCATTATTCAAGTCCAATTAATTATTATTGGTTAAGTCTCTCCACAATAATAATAATAATCATTGCTGACTCCCTAAAGTCGTCTACCGTGTTGAAACTACTCCTTTTATATCACTCTGAGGCCCCGTCATGGCAAATGTGAGCGCTTCCAATCCAATTCAGGTTGTTCATTTTTCGATTATTGTTATATTTTGATTTGAATTTTAATGGCAAGGATTTTTTTTTAAATATATATTATAGGAAATCTTGAAAGATGAGGAATGCGAGGAAATCAATCCTTTGTCGAGCGCAGTGCATGCTGGAAGTCGTGCTACACCCCCAAATTCCTTGCCAGTGTGTCCTCCAGGTATCCATCCAAGTTTTTTCTCTGCATTTTCTTTAGTTCATTCCGTTTCATGAATTTTTTTTTTTACATATATTGTGTATATACACATAGGGGACGAAAAAGGCGTAGCCGTGACTTTTCTTAATAATTCCGACTCCTGTGGTTCATCCACAAGTTGGACCGGTGGAATGTCTATTGGATGTACCACCGTGTTTAAATCGGCCGCTGGAGACATTGCCGCAGGTGCGTTTTGACCCTCATAATACATCCTACAGTCATGATATGGCAATCCCTTTTCTTCTTGATGATGACTTTGCTTTTATACAATATATTAAATAGCATATCATTATGAATAGTTCATAATTACTTTACTTCAATAATTACTAATGTATCATAATATAGAGTGTATTATTCATCATCCCATAACCATCGGTGTAGACACTAAGGACTCAGCCTCTCTTTTATATTTGATTCCCCTGACTCTTAGTTCCATCCATATTTAATTATTATCAGAGCTAACAAGTGTTTCATTTTACTAATATCCTCACTTTGTCCTAAAGATCTACTGAATACTAATACAACGCAACCTATTAAATCGCACTATACATATCCATACAGCCATTTGCATGATTACTTAAACCTCTCGTATGCTCATGGTCAAGTCCATGCTACAAATGCTCATAATATCTCTTATCCTTTCATTTTCAGCGACCACAAATATACCGCTCAATTCACCGAGTCCCTGCTCATTGAGTGCCAACGGTACTCCCACCAGAGGTACAAACCGCTTAGAGTACTTAAAGAACTGGACCATTTCTACATATAAATGCTCTCGTCAAACAATATATGAGAAATTGGGTAAGAGCTCACGAACCATTGATTCCGAAATGGAGGGTCAAATTGAAGCTCTTCGAGACACTCAACGTAAATACGGTAATATACTGAGACTTGCGAGAGCATTGTCGAGTCATTTTGGGAATGTCGTTCAAACTCAGGTAAGGGATTTTTTTTTTTTCAAAATGGTTTATGTCATCATTTTAAATATGTACTCCGGATTTCAGAGTTCCTTGGGAGAATGCTTCAATGACCTCTCGAATCGTTCACCAGAGCTTCAAAAAGAATTTATGCATAATGCAGATACCCAGAAAAAACTCTGTAAAAATGGAGAAGCCTTATTAGCGGCATTGAATTTCTTCGTATCCTCCGTGAATACACTTTGTAATAAGACTATGGAAGACACGATCACCACTGTGAAACAGTACGAAACCGCTAGGATCGAATATGATGCTTATAGATCAGATCTTGAGTTTTTTTCATCTGCTCCGAAAACGGAATCAAATGCTGCTAAGCTGAATGAAGTGGAGGGTGTATTTAATAAAGCGCGAGTTGACTTTGAAAAATTGAGATCTGATGTTCAAATCAAGCTCAAGTTTCTGAATGAGAATAGAGTAAGTTGCATGATTTTATTTGTGTATTTTTACCATTTCAAGTTCACCTTTTCTATCGACGTTCAAAAATAGATCGTACACACATTCTATGGCTTCCCTTCAAATGAGTATTTATTTTTAGTAACCTCAATTCCCTTCTTTTCATAGGGGAATTTTAATCTTTATATATTTATATACATACATGTATCTAAATAAACGATTTTATGCAAAAAAAAAAATTCTGTCGTAGTTAGCATTATCAAATATGTTTCCATAGGAATTTTAGGAATATTTGTAGTAGTACTCAATTCCCTCCTTCCTTCAATCAAATCTCAAACACTCTCTAATTGTAGTAATAACACCAACAATTATTCATGTAAGGATACATAAATGACGGGATTTATCATCATGAGAGACAACTAGATTTTTGTCAAAGCTTGAGTATAAGTATTTTGGTCTCTTCAAAAAATGATATTGAGTGTGCCACTCAATATGAGTTAAATTTATATATATGAGGTTCTATTTGCATCATATATATATATATTGAGCATTGCCTATTTAAATTAAAATTTGAAATATTTAGAGGTCGTTGTATGCATGTAATACCAGTCTCATTCATCCGCTACTTGATAAGATATTATATCCCTTATTAAAAAAAAAAAAACTATTATAGTTTCGACTGTTGGACAAGAATGAAGAGTCTTTATTTCGATAAGAATGATGAATATCGATCTCGAAACGAAGTAATTTATTCATTATAATTATCAGTAGTCATGAGAAGTAGTTTATAGTAGTTTTATTATATCACAGTTTATAGGATAACAACAAAGTTAACTTAATAAATTGAATTTGATATTTTTATATCACAATATCTAATTGTCCGTGATGTCCAAAAGATTCATTTTGATACATAAACATAGTAGACTGTCCCGTTTTAAGGGTCATGACTTACTCAAATCAATACTTATGGATGCAAAAATAGGTTGTAGACAAATAAAAAGTCTTTATTTTTATTTTTTAGAACCATTCAAGTACTTTTTAGGTCCAAAAGGGGATTAAAAATGGTCATTTTTGACAGGCTTGAGAAGTTTCATATTTTTTTTTTTGACAGAATTCCTTTTTCTATTGCTAAGCCTATGTCTTAAAAAAAAAAAATTTCCGTGCCTTTTCAAACCATAAAGTTATGCTTTAAATCTAGGAATCTTAGCAAGAAGTATCATATTTTTCCATCAAAAACTGTTAAATAATTTGAAGTCACATTCTTCAAAAGAAAGTGATGCAAAATAAAAGATTTAAAATAAATAAATATCACTGCTTAAAGTCTAAGTGAAATTATGATTATGATGTGGCTTTTGGCGAAACATCAACTTTAAAAAAATATTAAGGAACGTGGATTGCAACATCATGGCGCTTGGGAATAGCAGTCATGGAAAATTCTAATTTTAAGTTAATGAATGTATCTTACATTTTAAATTTAACAGTATACATGAAATAGATATTTTAAAAATGACATTCAAAAGAAAATTAATTCAATGTACAAAAGACATAAATATAGTGAGAGACACAACTGCTTCATTTGTTCTATTTATTAGCTTGATATTGCAATTCGGTATTGTCGTCGTACATAGGCTTATGAAAATAGTATCAGATTCTGAACTGTGGATCCAGAATATGTACATACATAAGAAACAATGAATGCAATGTTGATTTTGCAAAATAACTGTATCAGTTCTAACTCTAGTGGCAGGGAGAATATTTTATGGGGTGTCAAATTTCAGGTGAATAAAAGTAGGTGACAATATCCGAAATAATTTATAACAAAAACTGTATTTTCTATATAAAAAAAAAACACGAAAATTTCTTGAGAAGGGTGCAAAATTTGAGGGAGATCCTCTCCCCTGAAAATTGTATACATCCAACTCAACTTAATAATTAATTATTATTTGCAATCTTGCTAGGTCTTGTTTTAGGCATGCATCATTTTTAGTTGACTCTAAAGATTTGAATCTGTCTTCCAATTCTTATGTTAAATTTTATATTAAATAATTAATTATTATTATATTTCAATTTCTCATAATTATTATTAATATTATTTTCAGGTCAAAGTGATGCATAAACAGTTGACTCTCTTTCATAACGCGATCGCTGCTTACTTTACCGGAAATCAAAATGCTCTTGAAGCAACACTTAAACAATTTTCTATAAAAGCTAAAGGACCTGAGATCACATCTCCTTCATGGGTTGAACAATAATAAGTTGGTTGTTTTTTGGTTTTTTTTAAAAAAAGAAAGCGCAAGAGATTATTATTTTTGTTTTGTTTTTGTAAAAAAATACTTTCTTCTTACTTTTTGGGGAATTTCCTTAATTACTCTGGCAAAGCACTTTTTCATTCTAAACGAGTTTATTACTTCAACAGTTTTTTTTTAATTCTCCATTGAAACTAACATCAAGGAGATGTGAAATCCACACATTTACATACTATGATCTAGTCCCACCCATTTCATCTAAAAAAAAAATCTGGACGAATTTATTCATAATTGTGATGATTATGATGCTATTTCAATTCATTTGAAACCTTGGTTTGAATGATTTTTAATTACATAATGTCCTTTTTCTTTTATTTTTCAATGGTTTGACACTATTTTTATCTCTATTTTGTGATTTTATTTTTATGTACTTAAGATGATATTTCTCAGTATATTGCATTTAACATGGTTTCTATGGGCAATTTGTTTCGTCACATACATACATATATATTTTCTTATAATATTTATTCAACGTATTATGTGATGTTCATAAAGTACATAATATTATTATAATTGGTACATCATCATATTTAATTTTTTATTTATTTATTTATTTATTCAGACTTTGATTTCCAGACCCTTATGAATTCCAGAGTGTCCATTTATTGTTAGATACTTGTATTGTTTTGATATGATGAATATCTTTTTGTTCATTCTATACTATTATTATTATTATTTTGTTCAAGTTATGAAACTAGTCACACTTACTTTATACAAAAAAAATGGATTGATATTTATTTGTGAAACTTTGGAAATGAATCTCCAATGAATCTCTTTTAATAAAACATATAGGGAGTGTTATATCCGTTTATAGACATTTATTAAGTTTTAATGGTGGGGGTATTTTTAATGTGACTGGAAGGAATTTATAATTATTCATGTATTTTCTACAAATGGGTTGTTTCGATGATAAAATCTATCTGCATTCTTGTAATGTGGTTCTTGTGACCAATTCTTGAAGATCTCGGAGTCAAAACCAAAGGAGTAATATTCAAATGCTCCTTTTCTGAAAAAAGAAAAACAAGAGCCATGTTGCTTGCTTTGGTCTCAATCCATCAAAGGCTTAGTCTTGGCTAATAATTAATTAATTAATGTAGTCTTGACCACAACACTGCTACATATTATAACTGCTACGTATTATAAGAATTTATCGTTTTCAAGCGATGTACAAATAATACATTTAATATTTAACTATCATGGCTCGGATATTCTATCCACCTAATATGACTGAATATTAATTTTTTGATAGAAAGAAGGTGGGCAGACTACAAAAAATTAGGATAATACTACCTATAATAGTTAGGATCATCTTATTCAAAGTCATGACAAGGTCGTGACCAGCAGAGGAGAAAAAAATGATCTTTTTCTTCTTTAGAAAAAAAAATTGTATTTTAAATGATCTTGGAAATGAAATCAAGACCTTTAAGAGTTGAGAGAAGACTTATGCTTAGAGGAATCAAAACATGACCAAAATCTCTAAAAGCTGGCCTTTAGACTCTGGTTGATCTTCAAAATCAAATTATTATAATATAACACATATTATCTAAATCCATTTTTAAGGTTTGCAAAGATATTGAGATAGTATGTAATTTTAATCAGAGAAGAAGAATCCACATGCCCGATTTGCATATGATTTACATTACTACCTATACATATGATGTTGATTAGAGTTCACTGGTGCACACCTGTGAAGCCTAATTCAAACAAAATGATATTGAATACAAAGCATTTTGAACTGCAGTAAATATCATTCATATCTTTAATAGTGACTTTGATAGTCCTTAAATGATTACAAAATGGAACTATGAACTTGCCTTACACAATGCAAATCCTCTTAAAGATTTTTTTTTTTTTTTTGTGTGTGTGGGGGGGGGGGGGAGAGGGTGTAAGTATTTATGTCATCAAAGAAAATCTTTTAGTTTATTTACTCATGCCATTAAATATACCTGTTATAAGAGAGAATAGTAATAAGGGATGGAGTAGTGATCAGAAAGACAGTTCTTTTTATTGAACCAAATAAATCGAGTGATCAACTCATTAAAGTGATTCGCTCAAAAAGGTTCGTTCTTTTTTGACTCTATAATCATGCTATGAGTCACTCATAACTCACATGAAAGTAAACGAATCCTTACATAACTTGAGTCGTTTTTTCTCTCATTTCTCTGTCTGTAGTCTGTTTTGTTACTCTCTGGAGATTCATAACTCATAAGTGAGTAAGACATTTCTAATCTCAACAAGCATGCTAGTAGCAATTCAGCTGAACTCAACTGAGCTGATAAAAAAAACGAATCAATTCATTAAGGGATTTCTCTTCTTGTTGGGCAACCCATTTGCGTTTCCATATTTTTTTAATAAATGTTTACACGTCATTCTAGAGAAATGAATAGAATCAGTCACTTGTGATCCATTTTTGGGAGTACTTAGGAGCACGTCAAGAAGGGATCATAAGCTATGATTCATAGCCGGCAATCAAGTGAAAAAAATTAAGTATTTATTCGTTAAATAATAATGATTTCTGCAAGAACAAGGTTGTTCAAAGTGAGAGCAGCAAAGGCGTCACGTTATCAAAAATGATTCATAAGAAAAATTGTAATTACTTTGGAATAAACGTTCCATATAAATGTTTGATGCTAAATTTAAAGTCAATTTTGATTGGCGGATATTGGGGTCAAATCAAGCATTACTTTTATGAAACTCTATATCATGAAGATGTAAAATACATAATGTATTTTGCCTATATGTTTGTTAAAATCACGTATGACGATCTGCATTTTTTTTAGAGAAAAGTCATCAACTCTCTGAACGTTACTATAGGAACTAACCTATAATCTTTTTCTGTTTGACCGCCTTATCTATACATATATATAATGATAAGGAATGCAACGATGGCCTATTGAGGTCATTGTATGTTTGGGAGTGTAACAAATATATACCTAAATAGTTATCCAGATTAGGATATAATTAATTATTTATGGCTAAATGTATTTTGAGTGTTCCATGATATTCATATTTATTTATAAATATGAATATATATTGATATTATTTTGATACTATATACATACTTTGTCCTTTTGATGATTGTATTTTTGACTTGAAGGTATATGAAACACAGCCCTTTGATGCTTTTCTCCATCCTTATACAAAGGCAATTTGTTTTTAATATCTTTGAGGAAATAATTTGGTGAACTAAAGAATATTTAAGAACAGCCAAACGTATCGTATTGAATATGAATGCATCCGTAATCCCTAGTGTTGATTTTTATGAATTTTCTTGAGGGAGATTTGAAAAAAAAAAGTTCAAATCCCAAACAATAAAGAGAAGGTATCCTCATTCACCCTGAGGCATGATAATTGTAAGTATTTAAGACTGTATCTTTAAACATTTTCAAAGTCTATTATTTGAATGAGATATACTTCCCTATGACCTTACTTTTCCACTATATAGCTAATTTTACCCAGATTTTCATGAATGTATTAGAGTTATGTTGAATCGATAGAATGACTATGAAGCTTGTATGAACATATTATCAGCTATCGAATCTTTGGATTTGATGCCAATAGAAAAAGTTATCAGTGATTCAGGTGGATGACCTCTTCGGGAAGAGATATAGCTCCTTTTGTTCATGTATAGTATACATGCATCAAAAAGAAGGGAAAGAATAAGAGGGGCATTTATCTTATCCCTCATTTTCTTTTAAGGAATGGTGGTACCTACTTTTGGTATGAAAAAAATCGGATATTAAGATGAAAAGGTCTTCTGATAAATAAATTATTTTCATTCTCTATTCGATCTTATTTAATTTTAAAAAAAAAAACAGGATCAAGGTTGGTTTGGATCAACCAGGATTTAATCTTCCTTGTGCATATTATAAGTACATGGTATAAGTGGCATATACAATATGCTTGAGGTGTTTAAGTTTGAAAAAAAACTTGCACACATTAATATTCCCGATGAGCAAAGGCAAAACATATCAAAATTGTATGATTTGATGACAATTAAGGAATTACATCAACTAGATCCTACGTTTCCTTAGCTGAATTATATCAACGACATTCTTAAGGTGACTGAGGTACAAACAAAGAAGCAAATCCATTGATTTTACCACTTGTTTTTTATTTTCAAGACATTTTCAAAATGCCCAGTTGAAGCCATTTTTTATTTATTTAGAGTGTGATTTCCTCCCCTATGAACTATCTGAGTAAAAAAGCAAGAGATATTACATTTACATGCTTTCCAAAAAAATTAAGTCGAGACAAGATCATGTGGGAAAGGTGGAAGGCATGTGTTGAAAAGACAAACACACATTTAGGAATCTATGTTGGCTCCATGTACGTTCGACAATACATATTTTCTGACAAAAGCAAAAAACTGCAGTATAAAGCATTATATTCTATATTGAAAAAGAATTTAATGAACTATTGGGACAAAACAAATGGTCAAATGAAGAAACAAAGACTAAAGCTTTTTAAAAAAAGTAAAAGCAAATCCTGAAAACAATGGATACCCGAATGTAATTCTTAATAATATGGGAATTGATATTCTTTATAAAGGTCTGAATCTGGGGAAGTATTTTGCAAATGTGCATAGTTTATCCCTTTGGTCCACAGGTTATGTGCATTCAAAACTAGGAAATGAGGTATTTTTACTATCTTACAACCATTCTTTTGATCATAAAAGTTTGATTGCTCTTAAACTCAATAACCTTTTCCCTATTGAATATTCATTTTGAATAATTACAATCACCAACCTGTACATTAAAGCTAAATGATGTACAAAGTTTTATAAATTAGAACAATTCCCATACCCTCTACAAATACTGCACCAACCTACATAATTAATACCTATGTGAAGCCTTTAGCCATACGATTTTTTAACGATTTTATTAAAACTGGAGTTCAGTTTTTACAACCATTTTGTAAGTAAAGACTTTCAGATAACATTAAACAGTCTCTCCTCCCCTCCCCCCCTCAGGTATTTGAATGATATTAGCAATGCCACTAAATGGTTTTGTTCCAAAAAATCGACCCAATTATTTTAACTTTGGAGTTATTGGAATGGTCATCAGACATGAAATCACTCATGGCTTTGATGATGAAGATCGTCAACTTGATTATGATGCAGCAGGACCGGAATTGATTTGTAAGTGGGGGGGGGGCAAATTCTATAATCATGACGTCTCAAGTTTATGTATGATCAAAACTTGTCTATTAATATAACTATACTACAAAACATTTTTTTTCTTCTGAAAGTGGAGAGGACAATGGCCCATTGGCCCATATTGTTCCGGCACCACGATTTGTCCTCTTTTCTTGGTTCATATCATCTTTTTACGTCCTGTCTGAAGAAGGGAGGTTTGTTTTTTTAATAAATTAATTAAATATCCGATTTTTTTTTTTTTTGAAAATCAACATATTCGACCCAAATTTAATTTTATAAATATAAAACAAAATTCAAAATATCTTTTCGACACTTATCGCACCACGTGTCCTTTTTTGTAAATTAAAATAGATGAAGTCTCTCTATAAAATCAAATGTATCATAGAAAACGTATGGAAATGTTACGTACCCAGAACTCAATGTGGCATTGGATGGGAGTGGAAACCCGGGGAGAAAATATCTCCCTAATAATGGAGGCTTAAAAGTGGTATATAGGGCCTAAGACATGATTATTCAAATATATCAATTTTCTTGTCAAAAGTATTTTTTACTTTAAATAGTTTTAGCATCCTAGACCAATGAAGAATCTCAGTCGGAGCCTAGGCTTAAATTTTACACAGAAATAGTGCTTTTGTATCAGTAGTGCCAATGTTTGGTGTACAAAAATAAGATCCAAGGCTTTGAAACATAAAGTATGAAGAGATGTACCTCCCCCCCCTCTCCTCATAAATTTCTTTTTTTAGGAGCATTCTCTATTATAGTGGAATTTACGTATGTCCAGTCGGATCACCCATGAATCCCAGGATGAAGAGTTTAGTTGCATATTATGAAAAGAGACATGGATATCATTCCATATCTTTTGTAACATTTTATATGCTCTTTTTTAAATAAAATATATATAATTTAAATTCCTGCCTTTACCACCAAAGAAAGTCATCTATTCTATGTGATTTGACTTATTCTTACTAGACTCGTTTTTTGAGAAAATATTTGTAAGTTGACAGTTTCTTTAAAATTGGATACAAGCATAATTTAGTTTTTGATAGCGCAATTTTTTTTTAAATTCATTGAACAGCAACAATTTCATTCCAATCATTGTCCATTGATTAATATGGAGAAGTTCCCTACCTACAACCCCCCTCCCCTCAGCTACACATCCATACCTATCTAAATCCGGACTATATAGTATGTTACCATGTAATCTATGCAGGTTGGGAGTTGGGAACTATTGTACTATTATGCACAAAGGCCCAGTTAGACTAGTTCATAGATGTATGGATAGATAAGTCCAGAGATCTTTATTACATGAAATCTTGAAAATAAAATAACCGCTCTGAGAACCCATAGTATAGTAACCCATGTGATCGTATTAATTTCATAATATTGAGTAATTATTTAATTTATACAAATTAAATAATCGTGGAATTCAAAAGTTTTTAAACTTTGTAGCTAAGATATAAAATTACAACAATTATGATCAATTGAGCAGACGATATAAATCTGCTATGAAAACTCTCCTCCTGGGACCTGGAGTCCAACTACCACACTCAGAAGGTCTGAATTTCGACCACCAGTTGAGTAACCTTTATTAAATTATGGGTTATTTTATTAAGGGAGCCAATATAAATATGCAGGAGACTGCCGGAACTTTCGGAAGCCATGGGATTTAGTTTAAACCTATTAAAAATAATAATAATATCTGATATTTTAACTCTCTTTTTACATCCTGTCCATAGACTTTGTATATTACATTATTTAGAATGATGACAAAGTCAATAATATCTTTATACTCTTTAGGTTGTTCAATTAGAGTCCTTTTTTGTGAGATGGATAATCGGATAAATGATCATCATCGTTATGTAATATCACAACAAGGAGTTGCCTTATTTTCAATCACTCCGTAAGTAGTACGTCTCATCAAAGTACCTAAAGTCATAGTTATCTATTACCTCTATGAATAAACTGTTATAAGGCTGGATTGTGGCCTGTGTTTGCACCTGGGTAGCAGATACGGTTTTATAAATAATATTAAACACACTTAACACAGTGAACATGTGTGGAATTTGTTTTTGTTTTCTTGCATGGAAAGGAAGTGAGGTGTACATACAGATATATGCAAGTCAAAATCGACTCTTTTAAGTTATATATATTATACCTATATGTATATCGATCTTTCCTTCAAAGTAACATGTGCATGTTATATTGTAGTCTATAGATGATCCATTTAAGTTGAGTATATACATACATACGTTTAGTTCCAATTGGTATTTCCGGCTTTTTTACATCCTCTATTCTTCCTATTGTTATTTTGTTGGTTATTAGACTTATTAATTAGCATACTATTCTGGGGTTGGGGTTGTTGTTGTTTTTTGACATCATTGATCCAAGAAAGAAAATGATACCTACTCTAAAAAAATATAACATAATGTATTTTTCATAATATTATACTGTTAATATATTATTAACTATATTATTGAATGTTGAAATACACCAAGTCATCTATTAAATGTTAATGTATTTCCATTTTAGGATCCATTAAACAATCCTTTTCATGGATCCCAATATTGAAATGTTTATTAAACTATTTATAAATAGTATTATGATGATGTCGTATTAAATTCCAAGGAATTTTTTTTTTCAAATCCATCAAGTAGGCAAGTCATCACAGGCTCGTCGTCTTTATGATGATGACTCAATAATAATTCCAGAGATGCTTCTTTGTTCATCGAATAAGTTCCATTAGGATTGAACTGAAACGTTATGCTTTTTATTTAATTAAAAATTGGATGCTAATTGGGTTTTGGGCGTCATATAATTAAGGATTGTTGAGTGAAATACTATCAATTCATATCAAACGAGTTATATTATATAATAAGAATATATAGGAAATATCCAGATCTTAGAACCTTTATGTAGTTTATAGCCGCCCTGGCTATGATTAACATGAGTCGGACATTTAATGAGTCATTTCTTTTTCTTAGATACTTTTTTTTTCTTTAAAATTGAAGACGAAAAAAGTAAGTAAGTATTTATAGATCACTCCCGAAACTAAGGGAGGAGCCTAAAAAAAGTAAGTGAATCTTATTTTGTCTGTTAAAATAATAATTATTATTTTACAACAAATGTGATTGTCCCTCGTCTTTTTTATAATACTCGTGAGTGACTAAGGAAAAAAGAATGAGCTTGACGTTAGATCAACCTGAGCAGTAGCTAGCAGAGCTCTAACTAGCTACCCCGTACTAAAAGGTAGAGGACCAAGTTCCTAAGTAAAAGAAGAATGATAATCAGAACACATTATTTCAAAACGTTGTTTTCTTCCAAATGCTTACATCACTCATTCTGACAGAAAAAATAATGATTACCACATGAAGAAAAAAATATAATCAGTGGTTGTGGCTATGAGTCATATAGCCCACCTGTATTTTTCATGGACCATGGTAGACTTTAAATTTAAATGCATTCATCAGTAGGGTTTTTAATTTTTTTATTCATGTATATATATATATATATTATAAAGGATTGTAATGAGATGAATTATGGGGTGAGAGTTGATCATTTTAGTTTCTGGTAAACTTGTTTAGGCTGCAAAAAAGGCTTGTTCCTCCTCTTGGAATGTAAAAAAATATGAAATATTATGTACTACTATTAGTAATAATAGTATTAAAAAAGAAGGGGGTATTTCCACGCAACCTTCCATCTCTTTCTCTCTCTCTCTTTCTTTCTCTTTTTCTTTCTCCTTCTTTTTTGTAACTATCTCACTATTTTTTTTTAGTGAGACAGGGTCTTTTTGTTGACACGGAATAATGAATCAATAGGGATGGAGGAATCCTGCTTAGACTCACCACGTCGACTCTCAGACTTGTCCTTAGAGTCTATTGTCGAGAAATTCTTGGAGTTGACACCAGAGAGCGTTTGTCTCCATGTTCCTGCAGCGGAAATTCTTATAACGGCCTTTTCGGAAGCAGGAAAGTTCCGGGATAATGTCATCAGCTCTTCCATTTTTCCTCCAACAGGTCTCCGCTACCTGAAAGTCCCTTGTGCAGCTAATTTGACCGTTAAGGTGTGTATTTATTTTAAAGGATTCTTTATCCTTGCGGATTTGACATTACTTTTGATTATATTTCCAGGGTTTGGAAACACTTCGGAATCATCCGGATCTTGTAGTTATTCGAATGCTAGGACTCCTTGAAGCTACAGTAAAGGATCTTCTTGCCTCTTTACATCCAAAGACCCTTGAAAATCTGAGGTAAATGACATATTAGAGGAAATATATCAATTTATGTTATATTGCTATTCACTTGTTCCAGACTTTTGGATGTAAGCCAATCCGCATTCTCTCATCCCACTGGTAAAGGAATCGTCGAACCCCTTCCCTTTGATCGCCTCAAATCCCTTGTCTATCTCAATGTCTCTGGCACCGAGTTCAAAAAATTCTCTCTTGAATTAGTTGCGAGTGACATTCCAACCCTCAAGTATCTCGACATCTCTTCCACCAAAGTGTCAGACATAAGTCCATTAAAAGCCTATGGAGACAAACTCCAGAGTCTCTCCATGTATGGTCTTAAATTTCATGCTGATGTCTCTGAGAATGTTGTAGATACGCTAATTGAGCTCAAAGGTCTTGTTCATTTGGATATTTCAGAAGAAAGGGACGAGCATCCCTTTGATATATTTCCTAATTTGAGCGGACTTCACATAGAAAGGCTTCTCGAGGATCCAGAGGCTCTTCCGAACATTGTGTCTTTAGATATATCTGGTAAGATAGTGACGACTCTTTTATACTCTTTTAAATCATTGAAAAACTTTAATTTCAGTATTTTATTTTCCTTCTTAAAAAATCATTGTCCTTTTCAATTTAGGCATCAAACATAAATTAATGTTTGTCCAAACTTGTTTTTACATATGAGTATCTCTAAACATATAAAAATATGTTTGATGTAATTAACAATTAAATCATTCCTCAAATGATTTAATGTTATTTATTTTATATTTTAGAAAAAATATCTGATCGTTCATGTATTTATTTAAACTTGCATTTCTCTTATTACGTGAAATTTAAATTTATGAATATTAGTTAACATGATGCTGGATTGAATTTGTCGTTGCATAATAATCGATATTTTTTGTTTATTTATTTATTATGCCAACAATTGTCAAAAAAATATACATAAGGCTCATTTCACTCATCCTTGTGTTTCTTTGTTTTTTTTTTTAATCAGGGAAAGATGAGGTTACAATGAACAAATTACTGAGTTTCATATCCCGTCGTCCCAAATTAAAATTTTTAGGATTATTATTAACTCAATTCGGACGGCCGCACTCTTATAATTGTATAGAAGGAAAGGATAAAGAGAACTCAGGAATGGTGATAGCTGGGAGTGAGAATGAGGATCAAATTTTAGAATCTCTGCGGCGCTACGCAAACCGACCCCAGTATGTGCAAAAGTCGCTCTACCATTTATTTCGCATCACACAAGAAACAACCACGTCTCGAACGGATATAATAGAACTTGTTCTTCAGGCAGCTAGAAAGTATCAAAGAACATTTTCTATTCAAATGGCTGCTACAGCTTGCTTATTCAATCTATGTAAATATGGATTGAGTCTTAAGCTACATCCTCGAATATTGAGTGAGATTGTACGCGTGGATTTAGATGCCATGGAAGCGTTTCCTCAGCACAAGCAATTGCAGAAAAACGTGCTTTTAACCATATGCTGCGATCGTATTCTAACAGAAGTTAATTTTGATAAATATAGGTGTGCAAGATTAGCCATGGATTGTTTGTGCGAGTGGGACGATACCTCCATGAATAGGATGAGTGTGGCCATTTGCTCAATCCTAGGTATACTATTATCTCAAACTATAATTTATTTATTATAGCCTTCTTTCTTTTTTTCACTCTCTCTCTCTTAGCTGCAAAAATAACGACAACTCAAACATCTGAGCTTGGATCTCAACCCAATTACATGAAAAAATTACTTTCAATTGTCAGCAATCGTATGGAGGAGAGAACCATCGACATCACTTTAAAATTCACTCTGTCTGCTCTATGGAATCTAACTGACGAAAGTCCTGAAACATCCAAGATGTTTTTAGTTCACGATGGAATGCCTCTCTTTGTTAATTTACTTGAAACATTCCCTGGAGAGGCTTCCATTGAAACAAAGATTCTAGGTTTATTGAATAATATTGCAGAGGTGTATCATTTAAGAAGTTATCTCATGAATGATTCATTCTTAATCATACTGAGGTATAAATACTTTTTTTTTTCAAGCTCCTTTGTGCTGATTTTTAATTATTTTTTATACTCAGAAAACTTCTTCATGCCTCAAATATTGATGTTAGTTATTTTGCTGCTGGTATCGTCGCACACCTGGCTAGCACAGCTCCCATATGTTGGTTTAGTGAAATTCGAGTTGATGAAATGACTGATGACTTATGGAAAGTTGTCATGAGTTGGAAAATCCCTAAGGAAGAAATGGTCGCCTATAGATCCTTTAGACCCTTTCTTCCTCTAATGGCTGTGGATCAAAAACATGCAGTACAGCTTTGGGCCATATGGGCAATTAATCATGTCTGCATTAAAAAAGGTAAATGCTTTTTGTTGTAAATGTCTTTGTTGTTGAAATGTGTCCTAAGCAAAGCCAATGATCATACTATTCTTTGTTTTATTATTATTTCTAGCTCCTCGCTATTGCACCATGTTAAAACGACAGGGAGGAGACGTTGCAATCCTTAAGTTACTCAACGCAGATAAAGATAGGACCCATTCAGCTGTGAGAAAGTTGTGTGAAAGTGTAATGGAGGTCATGTACAAGGAAGGTCTTTGCACTGACTCTCCTGTTTCTGCGTCCTCCTCATCAACAGCAGAGGAGGACGATCCCTCTTCCTCTGTCTATATGGAGATACAGTCTTAGTAAAAGTGATTTACATGTACATATTATATTATTATTAATCATTATTATTATTATTATATCATAATCATATATGTACTCCAATTCTTCATTGGTCCTGATTTTCTTTCCCTTTTCATTGCCTTCTTTTCATTTTGTTCTGTCTTTCCCTTCCTGCCTCCCCCCTCCATCCTTTTCTTGACATTAACATTATATGTATTATTAAAGTAATTATATGTAATTATCATTGATACAAGTTACTTTCATCTTCTTCCTCCTCTCCTCCTCCTCCTCACTCCTTACCGAATAATCAACCTTCTTCTAGAAATAATCCACGTGCTTGCAACTTCATATTATTATTTATTTCCATGAAATTCTAAATCTGATCCAATCCTCACTTCACTAAATTAAATCTCTCTTTCTTATGTGACATGTTTCAAGACACACACACACATTAATTCAATAGAATAGTAATTTTTAATTTAAAAATACACGAGTCAATATCTACCTACATTACATTACAGAGTACACTTTGTCCTCCATTACCCTCGTTTCTTCTTTAAACATTTTAATTACAATTAGAGTTTTTATTATTATTTTTATCAATATTTTATGACATATTTGGATTTCATGAAAGAAATAATGAAAAAATTACAATCTTACAACAAAAAAAAATCAATTTACAGAAGAAAAAAAGAAGTCTATTATGTATTATTTTTAATAAAAGGAAAAAAAATAGTTTTATTATTTTGTATGAAATTTATGTATAAATATATATATATATTATATTATACATATAAAATGCACACATGTGGATAATGATGATCTTATCTAAATATTGAAAAAAAAAAAAAATATGAAGAAAATTCACTAAAATACACAACACGTGGATGCTTATTATTTGTTATGTATGTATCAATCACATATAATAATAATCTATCATTTCTTATGTATAAAAAAAAAGATGCACAATAAAAAAGTAAAAATAATCATTTATTATAAAATATGGATTTGATGTGCTCCCCCCCCCCTCCCTCCCCTTTTATGAATACTGATTTTTGTTTAATTGGCTTGGCTCTCTCTTTTTATGCCTGCTGGGTCAAATTCTCAAATACTGACATTCTATGTATTAATTATAATTTTCTTTTGTTAATAAGTTATCGTAACGTATATCATTCAAATCTATACATACATATATATGTATAATATATGTATTCTTTTCTTTTTTGAGCCAGCACCTAGTCACGACAGCAACCTTACTGTTGAGTTAATACTACTACTACTATACTGTCATGAAAGCAGTTCACATGAAACCACCCCCCTCTTGGAATCGGCTTCTTTCTCCTTTCTTACCACAAATTTACAATCATATATGATATATATACATATATATATATATAAATAAATATATATTTATATATAAAATCTTTTGTTACTTCTAAGTTTTCTTTTTTTGTTTGTTATGTTATGTTTGTGTCCTTTTGACTTTGTCAAATAAAAGTGCAGAGAACATGTTTTATTAATATATATGTATATATACATATATATATATACTTATTAAAAAAATAATTCTTCTGACTTTATATACATTTATGATAATAGAATCGTTTTTATTATGTCTGTTAATAATTGTCTAAAATAACCAACATAATATATATATAGATATATATTTAATTTTTTTGTGATTAACAATGAAAATCGGTGTAGCTCTATTTGTATAAAATGATGCCCATGACTCTCCCAGCCCCTCTTCGTTCGTCTCATATATACATATAACATCTAATCATTATTATTATATTCATTATTTTTTAGATAACTCTATTTTTTATTTAGAATAAACGTTATGATTCAATTATAAATCCCATTATCCATGTGATCTCTCTTTTACTCTATTTAATTATCTTAAAATCGTCTGCTTTTACTAATTTTTAACAAGTATTTTTTAATAGCTTCAATATTATATATATTTAATTACCTCTACCGTATGCATATAATATGTTCCTTTAAGAAAGATATAATTTATGGCCTATTTAGGAAGGAACAATGTTCTCAATGTATACATATAAGTACATCATGTGTCTTCTCTATTGTCAACATCCTTTGGGATGGGCATTTTGTCTGGAGAAGAAATACAGTTTAGTGATTATTAAAAAAGGAAAAAAAAATAATTTGGTACTCATGTTCGTATTCATTCTTTTTTAAACTCAAAACTGCATTTCTTTCTACTTAGAATGTCACATCCCTACATAATATATGAATCTGATGTTATTGAGCAATGGTATTATTAGTTCAATGGTTCATAAATACGCAAGAACTACTTATATTTGTTAAAAATTCTGCATAGACTCAACGATATCTCAACATTTTGCCGCCCTTATTGTCTATCCGTAGCCCATAAGTAGAGCTGGGATTTAGTTGCAATGCTTTTGGCCTAAAGTTACCAAAATATTGTTAGAATTTTTTTTTTTGTAAAGGTCTTAAAGGAAAAAGTTACATAAGTGATGTTTGTATAATTATATATTTCTTATCATAATGTAACAACAAATCATTATTTTTGCAATATTTTCTCACGTCAAACATTTTCTTCGATAAGTACTTGTATTTTTGAAGATGAGGAAGGACTATTCAACACTTGTAGCTGAATAATATTTAAAATTAGCAGTATATGTAGGTATATTATCATTCATCATGTTACATACATATTTGAAGAAGGCATTTCAATCTTCATTACTGCTGAGAACACTTGCAACACTTATCAAAAATAAAAATCCAGATTTCTTTACGGAACGAATTTCATATTGGTCTTCAATGTTTACCTTTTGAGCAGGGAATTATTTGAATTTGTTCTCTTGTGAGTCAAAAAAATTCATAAAAAAGTCATAAGTTGCAGTTTTGATGGAAGGTTGCTAATTATGTACAACTAAATCCTAGTTCTACTCATAAGTTTTTCTCGCACCTTCTCATTGCACTCTCTAAAAGTCCAATCACTAATTAGTAATTACAAAAGCTCACCGGAAGTCTTTCATTCAACAGACATATGCTTAATAAATAGTCGGCAAAAAGCGTTACCGAACTGTGAATCATCTGTTTAACAATAATAACAGGGGTGGCAGAATCAATAATAAAGTGAAGGGTTAGCTTTATACAAATGATGTCATTTGTTGATGATACCAGAATCATGCAACTTCCATTGGTATTGTCTTTCAACCGTGCCAAATTAGGGCGTTCTAAAAATTACTTTTTTCTCAAATGTTCCCAAATATAATTGATGTGATGTGTTTGTGTCTAATTAGGATATATTCAAAGTTTCAAATCTCCATGTCGAAAACTCTGGCTACACAAGGTCATTATATAATTGAAAAACCATTTAAATCGAGTAATAGTATATTTTATCAAACATCTTTCTTTTTTTTTAATCTTTCATAATAAAATCTATGTATTGTATTTGGATTTAAAGTTTCAAGTCTCAATGTCCAAAACCCTGACTACACAAGTACATTTTATAAATCAAAAATTGTTCAAAATGAATATTAGTATTTGATAGGATACTTGAAACAATTGTTTCTGCTGAAAGCAATAATTATTCGGCTCAACTTATTTCCTTTGATCTTAGGTATGCTCTTTGAAATTGAAAGTTTCAAATACTTATTTAGAGATTTAAAAAATGGATCAATATAAAGGAATTATAAAAGTGGATCAATGGGTCAAGTTACCTATCCTTCTAGTCTGAGTCATATGATAACCAAGGTTTATCCACATGGAAGTCAGAGGTTACCTAAAGGTGAAAATGTAGTGCCTGCATCATTTGTATATTTAGTATTTGATCCCTCATGCATAAATAACAACAATTTATTGGCACTAGCAAAAAAAGGAGCTGTTGATAAAGCAGTTAGTCATATTTGTAGTTAACTAAAGGCAGTTTGGAGGTTACATTTTAGTTCACAACTTGGGGATGATAGGGTAAAGGTGATAACTGATTTGATAATTGATTTATTAATTATCTTTGGACGAGAAAAGAGCTGGCTAGAAATATCCACAGTACACCAGTTACGTTAATAAATTCAGAAAAGCTAACGTTTTCGTCACATAACCTGGTCTGGAGAGACCGCACATGGCAATTTATGTAACAAGTGTATATTGGTTGATATTTGACATGTTGACTCTGAGTTGTGACTGGATACTGATGGAAGCCAAGCGCGTTTAGCCAGAGTTTTAGACATTGAGATTTGAAACTTTGAATATACAATATAATTAGACTCAAATACAATACATAAATTTTATTTGGAAAAATTTGAGAAACAAAGGGATTTTTAGAACACTCTATGCATAATAAATTCATTGTTGGCACATTGATACTCAATGTTCGACCACGGGTGATCCATGTACCATTTGTACTCCTTATAAAAATTGCAGTATTACCATGATTTAATATTGTGTATAGACATAGTGGTTGATGGAGTTCTAGCTACTCTGTCTGATTCCATGGATCTGTATTTTTAACTGAATTAGACATGGATTTATTAATTTATTATTCTAGTGATTGATCTAAGTATTGAATATTTAAAAATGCGATGCTATTATCAACAGTTAAATTGTTGCTGATAATTAGGAATGTAAATCATATGCAATTCGGGCGTGTTATAAAAAAAGAAAGAGAAAATCAACCTGGCAACCCTGACAATTTAATGAATGTCGAGGAGGGAAACAGCTTGAGCTGTCATGACGTTTTACTGAGCTACAAGCTGCTATTCTCCATTATATATACAACAATAAATAATAACATAGATGAGAGGCATAAGATTAACTGAAATTAATGTCAGGAAATTATATATTTTTAACTAATAATAGTTATACTAGAACTTGAGCCCTTTTTGTTTACATTTTATTTGCTTTAAACTTAATGCATCTATTCATTCATGTGAGATCTTTACTATCAGGTAGATGTTCTCCCCACAGAAATAAAGGAAAAATGATAACAGCTTCGGAAAACAAAAAGACCTGTTTGAAGAACCAACTCCACTTTTTTATCACACGCCCGAATTGCATATGATTTACATTGCTACTGATAATCTAGATTTTTTATAAATGAATATATAAATGTGTATACACGGATACAAATAGGAATATTTATATATTGCGGATAATTTGCGGATGAAAATACGAGTATTCGATTCATTACAAAATTATAAATATATCTAAAACCATTTTTATTTGTTTTTAGAATAATAACTTTGAAATACTCTGTTATAATAAGTATCATCATTAGGTAACGTTATTTTTATAAAACTATTCTCCTCCCCCCACTTATGAGTTATGAATTGTTTACGGTGTCCTTAGATAAATGTACTTACGGAAAACGTTTTAGCAAGTATCCTATGTCTATACAATTGGATACGGTAAACTTGAGGTAAAATAGCGATTTTAAAATCCTTTGTGATTATTTTTAAATATTTGGAAGAAATATTTCAGTATATTAATATTTGTACATAGTACACAGAGCCGCCGTTGGAATGTTTCAAACTTTGAAGTGGAGTGGACAAAAAAAAGTTTCTACATATTTTAATACAGGAAACATGAAAATATTCAGATTATTTTTGCTTTCCGATTGCCCAGATACAAGATGAGGTATTTTATTAAATAATCTACTCATATCTTTTTACATATTATTTAATAATAATAATAATTACTTTACATGTAGGAGAAGAAAGGGAGAGTTGATACACCCCCTCTTTAGGTCTTAATAACGGATATTTTTATGAGTAAATTCCCCCAATGACTTAATTATTACATATTCCTCCATCTTTTATCACATTGGGAAGGGTAAAATTAATAGAAGCATAAATTTTCTTGTAAAAATTGATTTTGGACTCTTTTGCACTTCTCCTTTTAGGGCGACACTGAATCATTTTATTTGAAATTCTGTCGAATATTTGAGTTAGATACATTATTAAACTAAAATATTTATTTTTATTAAGAGTCGATAGTAAGCTCTCTAATGTGTTGAAAATTTTTTTTCTTCAAATAAATACCTAAAATTAAACAAAAAAATGTGCCATAAAATTGCAACTAAAGCAAATTCTGACTTGAAATTTACCCGTAGTGTAGATTTATCATATTTAAACAAATAATTATGTATGTAACAAAAAAAATTGTACTTAAAATTTACGTGTAGTTTTTTAGTGAAAACTGTACAAACCAATTTTTGACCCTCATAGAACAACCTGTAGAAGATTTGGTACTTGAACCAATTTTTTTTTATTTGAAAAGTGAGATCTCAAAGGAGGCTCAAAATTTTTTTTTGTGTGCCAGATTGCTTTAAATTTCAGACCTCTCAAGCCCATTGAAAATAGCTAATTTTCGTTACAATTACACCATTTTTCAATCTTCAAATGGCTTTAGAGGTCACAAAAATGGCTTAAGAAGGCTGAAACTCTCCAATTCTCAATTTTACATTAAAAGCCAGTAAAAAATCATTTGATGAGTCAGATATGAAAAGAAAGAAACAACCAAAAAAAAAAGAGTGATGCTGGTTGTTAATAGAGGGGGAAAGAAGAAGTGAATAACTTATAGGTATAGTACATTCTCCATGGAGTTAAATCTACAGTACACCTGAAGAAACAAGAAAAGTCTACTGACTCACAGGATAAGGATGCCTTATTTAAGGATAATGTGTTGGTAAAAATCAAAATTCCGGAACCTGTAGGATCGTTTTCATGATTAAGGACAATGGACAACCTGCTTCAAACACAAAAAATACTTTTGCTAGTAAACACTCTCATGGACTCTCTGACCAACTGCTCATTCCTGCCAAGTACTATGAAGCAAGAAATACAATTAACGTCTCAAATTCAAAAATGAGGGGCTAAGTTCTTACAGATAAATTAAAAAGCAAGTTTATAAATGCAGTGGATGAGTATGAGAAGGTTCCTTGCTACCTCAGGTCGGTTTTGAATTCAATTCTTGATTTGTTTGCGAGTTTTATACCTCAAATATAGAGAATCGTCTGGGAATTTCTTGTGAAGAAAACCCTATAATGACGCTCAATTTCTGTACAAAAGAGGGGAAACAGGGAAAGACGATCCCTCACGTATTCAGGGACTGCCAGGTGCTCTAAAACATAATGTGTGCCACTGAAAGAGGAATAAGAGAGAAGATTGAAACGAAACCTATTCCACTCGAACTTCCGTATGATTGTAAGTGATAACCTTTGTGTAGCCTCTAATGTTGTTATTAAGCTTTTAGCTTCGATTTCAGCAGCGCGCTATAATGATTTATGGTATTACTCCTTCAGTAAGAATAACTGAAGCAGCTCCATACAAGTTTGTATCAAAACAACTACAATGCTGATAGTGTGGAATTAAAGACTGGATTCTCTTCTCTCTTAACATTATTTATGTTTGACCTTCTGTAAGATGTTACTTTATATAATTACTCTATTTAATTCATCGTATTATATGAATCAATATGAGTTATGTGTGCTCTACACATTCTCCATATGTTCACATTGTAATTTATTGCGTTGACATACATATATGTATATCCTGAGTTGTGAAAAAGGAACCATCCCAGCGAGTGTAAAAAACAACAACTATAAGTAGGAATGTATATAATATGCAAATCGGGCTTGTAAGAATCAAAGAAAGAGAAAATCAACCTGGTAACTCTGACAATTTGATGAATGTTGAGAGGGAACCAGCTTGAGCTGTCATGACGTTTTACAGCTCTACAAGCTGCTATTCTCCTTTATATATACAAATGAAGACATCAATAATAAATAATAACATTATGTATACCATAGATGAGAGGCAGAAAATTAACTGAAATTAATGTCAGGAAATTATATATTTTTAACTAATAATTATACGAGGACTTGAGCCCTTTTTGTTTACATTTTATTTGCTTTATTAACCTTAATGCATGTATTCCTTCATGTGAGATCTTTACTATCAGGTAGATGTTCTCCCCTCAGTAATAAAGAAAAAATGATAACAGCATTGGAAAACAAAAAGTACTGTTCCAAGAGCCAACTCCACAAAGTCTCGCACGCGGCATTTTGCATATTATTTTGGATTAAAGTCATGACAGAATACCCAGAGAGCTAACACAGTGCTGAAAACTCTGTTGCCATTTCCAACATCCTGTCTGTGTAAAGCGGGGTTTTCTGCAGTGACGTCCACCAAAACATACCAAAGGAGTAAATTGAACACAAGCAAGACACTGGAGGTGTCTTTGCCTACCATTACTCCCAGATGGGACCATCTGGTTGCAAAGAAACAAGTTCAGGGCTCCCATTGATTTAGCGTTACGGACAGTTTTTGATGTTATAATATGTTATATTGTCGGAGCAATGTGCTAATAAAGTTTCATATGAGGTTACAGTGGATTCACGTTTATTGTTATTATTAATACTTCAACCCCCCCCCCCCGGTCCGCAATAAAATTGTCTAGCGTTGACCGGCCCACAGTTAAAAAAAGGTTGGGGTCCACTGCTGAAATGGACGCTGCATTTGACCCTTAATCTACTCCTATCGTTTTATAAATTTGTGTATATTTTAAAACTTATCATTTTCTTTTATGAGTTCTTTATTTATTGTCTTTTACCTAGTGTAGGCTTCTAGCATTCACGAGGTCCAAATCGTTCCTCGTGTCCTTATTTTAAACTATAATATTTTCACTTTTATCTGCTCTCGTTATCCAGCGTTGTTCTTTTCATTTCGGAATTGGTGTCGGTCACGTCGAGTTGGTTGTAATATTCTAATTTAATTTAGGTAAGAAACATCATATGTGACACTTTTTGATTGCGAAGGATATCATTTATACATTTTCAACTCATTTGTTAATACGCCCTCTATGAAAATTAAGAGAAGAAAGTTGAAATAAATTTGGTCGATCTTTTTAATATTTGTTATAAAATGACTTCTTGAAATCTTTTTACAGTGTATGTACATACATTTAAGTAGATCCCTCTCTTTGTGTCTTAGAATATTTTAAACCTTTGATTAAGGATAACTCTATAAGATTTGAATGTTTTTTCATATCATTTCGAAGCTATTTTCTTATACATATTTATGTGGCATGGTTGAAATTAAACAGAAAATCACATTAATTCAAATGAAACTATCACAACAGGAAAAATTGTCAATATTGTGAAGGAAATAACATATTCAAATAAAGCTGGCTACGCCATTGAGTTGGTATGGACTTCTCCCTCCCATTTATTTACAAACTAATTTTCATAGTTGTAAGTACCCCTTGGATTGGACACCGGTCCCTTGTATTTGCAAGTGTCTCTTTTTCCTCCCCCCTTTCTCATTTAAAAAAGATCTGCCGATCCTGAGTGGAAGTCAACTTGAGTTGAGTTTTTGTAATATACGTTTTGCTCTTTAAGTGGCTTTTCGAAGCTATTTAACTGCATGACTTTCGATTACTACATCTTCTAAATCAGCTATACATATTACTCATATTATTCATTCTTGTGATTGGAAAAGGAAAAACGCTTGGTACTCTTGCTATTTAAAAAAAAAATGTTTATTTTTTTTGTTAGACCGTTGGAGGAGAAGTATCGATCTCTAAAGGAAGAATTAAAATATTCTAGCCAACATTAGTTATACATTTGATTAAATTGTATTATAATATTCTTTCTTAAATAATATTGTTTATATATTGAAGTCTCTTCTCATCATGACAAAAATACAAGCAATATATCCCCTCCCCCTCCTAAAATCATAAATACAGGCAGTTGATTTTAACAAGGGTTTTATTTAATACATCAGTTGTACTATAAGTCTTGCTCCTACCTTCTCATTGGGGTCTCCAAAAGTCTCATCCCTACTTATAGCTAGACATTGGCAAAATTAGAGCTAAATACTCAGCATTTATTCATGTGCGATGCTTTTAGTGGTTGGCTATCAATAGAGGATTTTTTACTGTTTCTCAATTCTTAAGAAGAGAACATGTAGTACTTACCGCGTGCAATGGATAATACTCTCTGTTTTGTTGACGCTACTCTCTTCACAAAAATTATCAGGGTTACCAAGTCAATTTTTGCTATCTTTTTTTTTACATGCCGACAGAGCTTAGGATTTATAGATTTAGGCAAAATGTTGAGTTTAAGAAAGGAAAGAAAAATAACAGTTGGTACGAGAACCTTGATAATCAATTTGAATTCAATTTTCCTAGTACCTTTGAATCAACAACTTGTTAGAATGTTAAGGAGTTCAATTTGCGATAATTAAGGAATCATGATGAAGAAAGTGTGCTCCTTCTCCTGGATTTCCTACAAAATATATCAATGTAAATCCGTAAAAATGACAATAAAATGCAATAAAATATATGTAAAATAGAGTTGTTAAATAAGCAACTCTATTTGACATGAAACTTATAAAATTTACTTTTCATTGTGTTTATTATTTAAGTCATAACTGACCTAAGTTTGTACATACATATGTATTGAGACTCAAAACAGATGTTTCCCTTATATTTGTGAATGTAATTTATACATATATAGATATAAATGCAAATATGTTACATTCTCCTTATGGAGAAGGAAAAGAGACACCAAAATAAACTTTTAATTAGACAATCTTTTCTAAGTGTACTACGTCGACAAAAGAAGTAGAAAATTGACAGCTGACAAGAAAATACAAAAGAGTACTGGAAGTTTTATTATGTATTTATAATATCGATTCCAAAATTGAGACGTCTCTCCTTCTTCTATACATATTTACTGGACGTGTTTGACAGAACAGAAAATGACTTTTGAAACGTAATTAGTTCTTTATTATCTATTACCCAGTGTAAGTAATAGAGCAGTGATGTAAAAAATGGCGATTTTTAAGCGTGTGAGTAGTTCTCAAAATGCCTGTTAGTTGAGACCCTATATAATATTCTTTCATCATTCATAAATCATCAAGCTGTTTTCCTTTTCCTTATGACACAATAATTCTTATTATATGTATATTATATTATCTATTATAAAAGTTACGATAATACCACACAACCTTTCCTTCGATTTTGGTTGGAAACTTTCTTAATGTTAATATCTCTCGAAAAAGTGACTATGGAAAAAAATTTGCTCGAAGTAAAATATTTATACTTCTATCCTATAAAATGTTTCATTTGCTGACATTATTAATATGTTTTCAGCCATTTTCTTGAGTTATAGAAAAGGTAGAATAATTATAAATATCATTATTAAATCTTCAATCATTGTTTTTAAAACATACAAATATCTACAAACTTAAAGCTTTAATTTGTTAATGAATAAATAACCATTATTATCAAACTAAAAACTTGAAGATTAATATATATAGAGAGTAGAGATTACTATTTATGTACATATTTTTCTTAAGAATTAATACAAATAATCAAATTTTAACAAAAATAGCAATAAATCCAAAATTAATGTACCAATTAGGAAATTTGGAAAGTTTCCTGTTTATTTAAAGTAATATCTACAACTTTGATTTCAATAATATCTACAACTTTGATTTCAATAATATCTTTCTAAAACATCAATTTAATTTAATTAATTACTATAAGTTCAAGAAGAGCTGTCTTGAGCCTGGAGCAAGGCTGTCACAGCTACAGTCATAGTATTATATCGACAGCAAATGAGCTGGCTTTTATAGTTACCATATCTTTTTTGACGTCATCAAGGGGATGAGCTACTCGCACGCTTAAAAATCGCCGTTTTTTACATCATTGGCAGTGATGTAAAAAACGGCGATTTTTAAGCGTGCGAGTAGTTCTCAAAATGCCTGTTAGTTGAAACCCTACATAATATTCTTTCATCATTCATAAATCATCAAGCTGTTCCTTTTCCTTTTGACATAATAATTCTTGTTATATGTATATTGTATTATCTATTATAAAAGTTACGATAATATCACACAACCTTTCCTTCGATTTTGGTTGAAAACTTTCTTAATCTTAATACCTCTCAAAAAAGTGACTATGGAAAAAAAAATGCTCGAACTAAAATATTTATACTTCTATCCTATAAAATGTTTCATCTGTTGACATTTTTAATATGTTTTCAGCCATTTTCTTGAGTTATAGAAAAGGTAGAATAATTATAAATATCATTATTAAATCTTCAATCATTGTTTTTAAAATATGCAAATATCTAAAAACTTAAAGCTTTATTTTGTTAATGAATGAATAACCATTATTATCAAACTAAAAACTTGAAGATTAGTTTATATATAGAGCAGAGATTACTATTTGGGTACTTATTTTTCTTAAAAATTAATACAAATAATGAAATTTTAACAAAATTAGCAATAAATCCAAAACTAATGTACCGATTTTGAAATTTGGAAAATTTCCTGTTTATTTAAAGTAATATCTACAACTTTAATTTCAATAATATATTTCTAAAACATCAATTTAATTTAATTAATTACTTTAAGTCCAAGAAAAGCTGTCTTGAGCCTGGAACAAGGCTGTCACAGCTACAGTCATAGTATTATAACGACAACAAATAAGCTGGCTTTCATAGTTACCATAACATTTTTGACGTCATCAAGGGGAGGAGCTACTCGCACGCTTAAAAATCGCCGTTTTTTACATCACTGATCATTGGTAATGAGTCAGTATATTCTTATTGTGATACCTTTATTCCTCTCAATTATGACCAAATATTTGTACATTCTTGTCCCAATACCTAGGTTTATGTATGTTGGCTTTTGTAGATCAAAATATAAAAAGTCCTTAAAAAATATGTCTCTATTGTATGTAGTACCAAAAAGGACAACTTGATGTTTAGATACATACATACATTCTTTAAAAGGAGAATATAGTACATAGATATCAACTTATTTGTGGAAAATAAAAAACCGAGCAAAAAGGATTTCATACTGGGATATACGAGGCCATTCGTGTACCCATATTAAACACTTAAATATATAGTTATTTTGGACCTTTAATTGATTAATGGATAATGAAATAAAATTTCAAGGGCAAACCTAGAGAAGTTGCTTTTAAACCTTTAGATTTTAACCATATCTATGTACATCAGAGTAAAAAAGACTTGGAATGATAAAGCTACAATATGCAAGGCACATCTACGGATTTACAATAGTCATGAGTAGAGATATAAAATATGTAGAGACCTTCCAGTGGGCGTAAATACTACGCCTAAGATGATTTCATAAAACATAATTAGGAATGTAAATAATATGCAAAACGCCACGTGCGAGATTTTGTGGAGTTGCTCTTCGAACAGCACTTTTTGTTTTCCAGAGCTGTTATCATTTTTCCTTTGTTACTGAGGGTAGAACATCTACCTAATAGTAAAGATCTCGCATGAAGGAATACATACATTATGGTTAATAAAGCAAATAAAATGTAAACAAAAAGGGCTCAAGTCCTCGTATAATTATTAGTTAAAAATATATAATTTCCTGACATTAATTTCAGTTAATTTTCTGCCTCTCATCTATGGTATACATATGTACATAATGTTATTATTTATTATTGATGTCTTCATTTATATATATAAAGGAAGATAGCAGCTTGTAGCTCAGTAAAACGTCATGACAGCTCAAGCTGCTTCTCTCTCAACATTCATTAAATTGTCAGAGTTACCAGGTTGCTTTTCTCTTTCTTTTTATTTTACACACCCCATTTGCATATTATTTACATTCCTAAACATAATATGGTAATGTTGAAATCTATCATGTCACCTGATATGCTATTAACTTTTCAATATTTTTAGAGGGAAGGGAGGAGCTGTTTTTAGCTTGCTGCTATATCCTAGAGCAGCTATTATTTAATCCATTTGAGTACATCTCTACGAAAACGAAGACACAAGTCATTTCCCTTAAAGTGTATATTTTATGGTACCTTTTCATTGTAAACTCATTTGATATGTCAAAACTAATCTATTTAATAGATACATCCTCCATAAGAATTAAGAAAGAATGCTTCGAAAATAAAAAAACAAATACAAAATACAACTTGCCTACTATATATATAATATAGTAGACTCCTCAAGGGAGCGAGTTTGTTCTCCAAATCTTGTGTTATAAAGTTTGGAATCATTCGGAATTCAATTACCAAACTTCAGACAAGTGGAAACATTGAGCTTAATGTAAGTTCTGCAAAGACATGATCACAGAAATAGAAGGAACGATCTCTAGCTATTCCCGTCCTTTAAAGAGGAAGTACAAAGTGAAGCAATTAAAATAGAATTACACTAATTAAGTGATGATCTATTGTCTCACCAAATTCCTTCTCGGGTCTTTGTACTACTTTTATGAAAGCAGTGTCATAGTGAGACCTGAGTAATTCATTATGAGACCATATGAAAAACATATGTACTTAGATTTAGATTCCACCGACACACTCAGCACAGCAGGAGAAGCAACAGTGAGACCTGATAGGATAGAACTGAAAGCCTCTGTCCCTCAGGTGATTGAGTTATGCTTAGAGCTACTATGGAAAGACATTGCAAATCCTGCAATGAGGAGTTCATTATTCATATAAGCTCATTTCTACAAAATGACGTCTCAGTATGAATTCATGATGGAGTGTCACAAATCACATGTCAATCTTTATTGAAAGAAACAAGACTCTCCATCTTTTGGACTATTATTCATTTAATGGTATTGAATTTGATTTCAACTCCGTTTGTTTTCAACGTGAGTACACTAATAAAGGGAAGAGAAGTTAATAATAATCGACAGTTGACCCAAAAAATACAAGAAGTTCTTGATGTTTTTGAGAATAGCATTCTGACGTCATATTTCTCCATTTTGCTTTGAGAGATTCACCTCAAAAAAATGCCCATCCCTAATAAAAGGCAAAAAAATTATTGCTTTGATGTGATTTTGTGTTGTTTAAGACTTTTATATAGATATTTATACAGAAGTATGGAAACTTAAGCTTATAATTTCAAATGTTAAACATTTCAAATTTTATTTGGGTAGAGGAAGGCCATGTTTGAATAATTTTGAATTTATAAGTATATTTATCTAAAGAGAACATAATTTGAGTTTATTTTCTGCATGAATTTAAACACGAATTTTAATACAAAAAATACATGAAATCAAAAATAATTCCAAGGATAATTGATGTTTAAAGTTGCACCAAGATTTTGATAAAAAGTGCAACAAAGCACTTTAAATAATATTTCTGAAAGCAATCATTGAATTGCCGAAAAAAAAATTTAGATTTGGTATAGTTCAAAATTGTATTGTACTAGATTTATTTTTTAGTGCATATACATCAGGGGTGTCAAATTCATTCCACATTGCGGGCCACATACGATCCCTAGGTAGACGCTTTCCTTTGTTTTGATTTAAAGAAGAACAAGGACACTGTTAAATTTAACTAAAAATTTATTGAACAAAACTTTTACAAAACATTTATCAAAATTGCACAAACTTTAAGCAACTAGAAAATCGAAAATTATAATAATTAACTTTACATGAGATTACATGAGACTTATAAAGAAAGACTAACATGCGCCCCTAGCAGATAATTCATGAATTACATTTAATTAAAAAAATGTAATCCATGTCTTTTATGTGTTTTATCCACACTTTCAAATTATCCTGCGGGCCCGATTGAACCTCCTTGTAGGCCTGCTTCGGCCCGCAGGCCGAATGTTTGACACCCCTGATGTACATAGTTCAAGTGTCTTTCAATAGAATGATGTCATTGTAGGTACTATTCAATTACAATACGTAAAACAATAATAAAAATAACAATGGATGAACTTTCTTCATTGAAATATAAGAATATATTTATGTAATTAGATAATTAATTATTGACGTTCCTCAATCCAATGATTACAACAAACTGAATATGATCAATCTTGATTTTTTTATGTTGTTTTTTTATAAAAGCTCGATTTTATCTTGTTTTTCTTTATGTTAAAGGCAGAAAAGGATCGTTTTTCCACCCTCCAAAAAAAAATCCTTTTTATAAAATACCCATTAGTCTACATATTATATTCAAAATTTGTCCAATCCTCCTGCAGATACATTAAATGAGCTCTTCATGATACTTCTCTTTGAACTTTTGATAAATGGAACCTATATCTTCCTAAGCAAGTCCTTTATCTGAGATCTGAGTTCATTGGCGTTGTGAATTATTAGCAATTATATATATATAGTATCACTTTCAATATATGTACATTAGGATGCAGTGAAAAAACATGGATTTATGTGGAGTAAGCAGCTCCTTTCAGAAATTTTAGGTGAATCATCTTTGCCAAATTTCATGTCTATTTACCACACTGGATATTGATCGACTTTTTATTTGCGATTATGGTTAAATAAGCAAGTATAATATCTCTCTAAAGGACTCTCATTTGACAGAGGTTCTTTTTTTCCTTGACCTATACAAAAATCATCAAATGCCTTAGTCTAAATATTGATCTATCAGTTTCAAATTTGGATTGAAGTCTTAAATGTGAATAAGGAGCAATGCCTGTAGTCTGCAGCCTATGGCAAAATTTCACTGTTCTCTAATATATAGATTTATACCTTGCAGTGGCGCTGGAACCATAGGGGCCATTGCCCCCACTTTTTTTTTGAAGAAAATGAAGTTTCGTAATCTAGTTATATGTATAATGGTTTTGGTCATAGATAAACTTAAGACGTCATGATTTAATATCCATTTCAGCGCACATTGATTTATCTAGTACGGAGATGTGGTATGATGAGGGGGGGGGGTAGAACCCCCTCCCCAAGGGTTTTAACTTGTATAAAGACAGAATCATTCCCTCTGGCTTCAGAATTAGAGAGAGCAAAATGATTTGAACATAACCATATATTCATTAGTTAAATATACACAAACTATGATTTCATGAATGCTAAAGGACGTTTGATTCTTGATAAATCCTTAGATCCGTTATGCATACGTACATGATTGTAATATGTAATCAAAGACATGCTCTGTACAGTTTTTATAGTGGCAGAAAGTGCAGAGCACTCAATTCAAAATATTTTATATTTTGCTTTTAGTGTTATACTTTTTTCAGTATATCTATGTATACAAAATTAATTATAATTTTCCTTGTTGATTCTAGGAGTTAAATAATAATAATTATCAATTTTCAATTTTGAAGTAGTTAATGAAAAATAAACATTGTATGTATTTTCATCTATGAACATAAATAAAATATAATACTCGAAATAGAGCTGTCAAACATGAGATATAAATAATAATTAATTATTTCTAAATCTTGTCAACAAGATTCTTATCTTGAAGTTATATTATGATTATGATTATAAATACTCATTTGATGTAAATTAACTAGCATGGAGAATAGTTGATTTTTGCATATGAATCTTCCCCTATTATTTCTTCTAAAAAACCAATTTTTAAAAAACGGTTAAATTACATCAAGTGACATCAAGCTTTTCTCAAAAAAAATTTTTTTACTCTATAAACAACTTTGCAAAAGAGTAAAATTAATAAATATATGTACATGCTTCGAATTGCAATTTTTAATATTTATTACCATGCAACTATTTAAAAAAATATATTTACATTGACAATTAATCAAATTCACAAAATATAATACGTATTAAAAAGTAAATAATTTTTAAAACATACTCCTCTCGTAAATTTAATAAGATTAATTTACATAATTACCATGCAACATATTCGCGAATATGAACTCAATAATTTCACTGTTGTTGGCTGAAATGGAAATTAAAATCTTTTTATATTAAACTTTAGTTGGAGAAACAAGGAATATAAAAATGAACTATGTGCTCAGTGATAAAAGATCCTCCAATCACCTTGTCCACGTACGATATTGAGAATAAACTGATTTATTATAGCTAGGGATACAGCTTTTGTAGAGAACGAGGAAAAAGTGTGGACGAGACTTATGGTACTATTGAAAAATTCAAAATCAGCTGAACTTCCTATAATTAAATAGCATTAGTGTATAAATTTTATTATAATTATATTTAAACGATAACTTTATAATGTATTTTTAACAAAGTCTACAATAAATCTAGAAGTCAATTCCTTTATTCTTCATTTAGCGATCAAATAACGCTTCAGCAGAAATTCCAAAAAAGTACAAAGGTACTAACAGTTTTTCGTTTTTTAATTATAAAAATGGATATTTTCTCAACAAAAGTCCCATTTCTAATTATAATTATACTCATACCCTAAAATATTTCTCATTATTAACAAATTTTACTACAAATGTACATAGGTGGGAATCTTTTAATTCTTAATTATTTTGTATAGAAAAATAACATTTTTATGATTAGAAAAGAAAAAAAGGCTTAGTGCTTTTTTTTATTATTATTTAAATTTATTCTCATTCCTTATTGGACTGTTGTGACATAAGCCAATGCTGCTACAAAAAATCCTTACCTACACTCGTAATACAAGGCGTAAGGGAGTGTTGTGATAAATAATATAAGGAATAATATTTCTGCAATAATATAAATTCAGAGATGTGAAAAAAGGAGTCCTCTCGGCTTGCATACAAACCATGTCTGAGATGACGTCATATAACATAATGGCTTAATATATTCTTATTTTTGAAGTAAAAACATTTGTATTTTTTTTTTCAATCCCAAACATAGATAAAAGTTTTTATAACGTTTTTTTTTCTTCTTCAATTTATTTTGCCTTTGAATAAACTCATAGTTTCGTCAAATATTTAAGATTAAAACTTAAAAATATCTTATTTTAACTTCTTTCTAGATTATTTTAGACATTAATAATTATTATTTATTATATGAACAGGAAATCATATTTTAAAGTTACTATCATAACCAATTTAAAAAAAATGGAAAACTTATAGTTAACAATTTTTTGTTATATTGTTCTTTTAAAAACTTTACAACTTTATAAGTATGTACATATGTACATTTATTTAAAAACATCTTTAAAAAACAAATTTAAAAAAAGACTTAAAAAAATTAATTCTTATGCATCTAATCAGCTCAAAATGCTTTCTCTCGGGATTTGGTAACAGGATAAATTAGTATAAATTTGATTTTAATTTCATTTTTAATTTTATTTTTGTACTTTCAATAGTTGATTTGAGTATTCATTATGGAATCTCTCAACCTTTCTTTTAAAAAGAAAGAGAAAGAATTGTCAAGTTTATTCGAATTTGGACAAATCTGTTAATTTAAAAAAATGTTGGACTATTCTATTTTTAATAGTTGGGCTATGCTCACAGTTAGCTACAGATCCATCAGTTCCAAAATTTTAATGTTCCATCTTTAATACTAAGGATATATTAAAAAATATTTTTATTATGAAATAGAATCTTGATGCTAATAAAAATTGAGTTATTTAAAGGTTGTTATTTTATTTTATTTACATTTTTGTTAATGGTATTTTCATTCCTTTTTCTTATATATCACGATTCTCTTAAAAATATTTTCTTTGAATATTTAAATGTTTACTCCAAAAAATATGTCTCCCAAGAGAATAGTAAAATTCACGAAGCAAAAAATTATAAAAAAATCTTTAAGATTTATATTAGAAAGAATTTATCTTTATAGGGAAAAATCCAAAACTAATCTCAGTTTTTCTCCATCAGGTCTGATTTTGGAGATTGTACTATTCAGGTCAAATAATTATATTCTTTGAGTAGCGAATACATTCTGTACACATTGTTATGATGTATTTTGTAGACAAGTCTGCAACCGACTCAACATATGTATGTATTTCATCACAAGTGCATAGAAGTAACACATAATTATATAAATGAGGGGTGTCAAACATACGGCCCACAGGCCATAAAAGGCCCGCAAGGAGGTTCAATCCGGTCCGCAGGATATTTTGAAAGTAGAAAAAATACATAAAAGACATGGATTACATTTTTTAATTAAATGTAATTCATAAATTCTCTGCTAGGGGCGCATGTTAGTCTTTCTTTATAAGTCTCATGTAATCTCATGTAAAGTTCATTATCATAATTTTCGATTTTCTAGTGACTTAAAGTTTGTGCAATTTTGATAAATGTTTTGAAAAAGTGTTGTTCAATAAATTTTTTGTTAAATTTAACAATGTCATTTTCCTTCTTTAAATCAAAGCATAGGGAAGACATGATATATTGGTTATTTGTAGCTAAGGTTGCTATAATTTTAATGGTCCGACCCACAACGTCTATCATAAAGAGTTGACTTCTATGTTCTCTAAGAAATTTGACAAAGAAATAGAGGGAAATCCTTCTGACTTGATCATCCTTCACAAGAATCCCAGGGATTTTATTTTCCACGAAAGAATACAGAATGAAAATCCAGTCTCATAAATTAAGAGATTAGTGTAGGGTTTACAATTCAAGTTTGACTTCTTCCACGTATGACAATAAATAGATCCAGAGATTGAAACTATAATTTATGAAAGGATTTTAATCATTTTTTTTTTTTAACTTTTTTAAAAGAAAGGTTGGAAAAATAAAATAAAGTCTATATCTTTCAACATAACGTATTTAGAAAGGGAGATGTGGGATAGGTACACAAATTGAAATTAAAGAGATTGACTACGGAATTATTATAATACTTGTCTTAAAACAGCTGCCTGCAATGCTCCGTTTTAGTTGTGACTTATATATTAATCTCAAATTCGGTCACCTAAGCCTTTAAATTAATTTTCAGCCTCGAAATTAGCCTCCAACAAACTTGGACATCATCGAAGGTCCATAGTTAGACATGGAAAAAATGTTGAGATAGCGTTGAGTTCAAGGAAGGAAAGAAAAATAGCAGTTGGTACTCCTACCATGATTATCAATTTAAGTTCGGTCTTCTCTGTAACGTTGAGGTAAGAGCTTACTACAATGTTAAGTAGCCATTGTTTATTATTTAATACTGTTAAATAACAATCAGCAGATAAAATGCAGAGGCACTAGATATTAATTGCGGGTGCGCTCCTTCACCTCAACAGAATGTCCATCCCTAAACATAGTTTATGTCTAGGAATGAAAATCATATGCAATTCGGGCGTGTGATAAAAAAGTGGAGTTGGCTCTTCAAACAGGTCTTTTTGTTTTCCGAAGCTGTTATCATTTTATTTTTTCCCTTAAGAAGGTAACATCAACTTTACCTCAACATAATGTTTTACAAGAAAAGAACAGTCTTCAAAGATTATATCATGGTGAGGAATATATGTATGAGGTACAACTTATCTTTATTGAAAATCTATTTCTACCTTTCCTTGTACAACTTATTAAGGCTTCTAGCAAAAAGGAACACAAGCTCTTTGGTTAATAATATAGTAATTACAATGTTATGAAAGGGTTCAACTCCTCGTATAGTTATTAGTTAAAAATATATAATTTCCTGACACTAATTTCAGTTAATTTTCTGCCTCTCATCTATGGTATACATATGTACATAATGTTATTATTTATTATTGATGTCTTCATTTATATATATAAAGGAGAATAGCAGCTTGTAGCTCAGTAAAACGTCATGACAGCTCTAGCTGCTTCCCCCCTCGACATTCATTAAATTGTCAGGGTTGCCAGGTTGATTTCCTCTTTCTTTTTTTATCACACGCCCGAATTGCATATGATTTACATTGCTATTTATGTCCTTTTCTGGCTTAGTCCAATCTGCTCTTTAGTCCTCCTGGCATCACGCTAGTTTAAACATAGGAACCAACAGTGACACTTGCGCCATATTAATTTAGATCAGTATTCATCTTTGAGTCTTCACTGCCTTTAAAAAAAAGCTATCAAATTATAATTATATCCAATCATTATCTATGTACACAATATCAACCCTGTTATTCCTGCAATGTAAGGTTTTGAGACATTTTCTCTCCAGCAAGGAGGACACATTTGTGTTAACAAAACCTCTTTATTTTAAAAAGGATAATTAATTATTGTTGAAGTTTGATAATCATATTAATATGCAGAGTTCTAAAGAATATATGCATTCCCAAACACGAGTACTGTACTGTAGAGACTCACCAGATCTGCAAATTCACCAAACTACATATAACGTTGCCTCTTGATTTATTAAGTATAATTTAGTTTTAGTTTTTGTGATTTTCTAATATAGAAATGCATACAAATTATTCAACTATGCACCTTATTGCATGTATTGAGAGGCAAAAGATCCAGTTACATGAAGGACTTAGCAAAGAACGAAACAAAATTTCAACCCTTGTCTACACACTTTCACCATGTATGTATACATATATGTATGTAACTTAATGAATGTTGAAGTAACAAAATTGAATTACAAGAGGCAACAATTAATGATTGTTCTTTCATATAAAGAGCGCGTATTTAATCTAATATTATATTATAAAAAATAAATTCGGGAGCAAATGTTACCTTTGGGAATAATAAATCTAATAATTACAATAATAATAAATCTGAAATAAATGAGAGAGCGAGCAAAAATAAATAAATAATTGGATCTACAACCCCTATTCGTGCTGTAGATTGAATCTTTTCAGTCAAAGGGTCATTTGAGATTAAATGGAACTTTAGAGAAAAAAGAACGATAAATTAATTAATACGTAAGCAAAAGCAATAAACAAACTCACAAAACATTCAGTGTCAAAAGATGACGCATAAATTCTGAGCTTTAATAAATTAACTAGAAAGCAAGCAAGCAAACAACGCTTATACCCCATTAAATACGCTGATCTATATGTAAGCTAAAATTCATTTCCACTAAATTGAAAGTCGTGCTGTGATTTTTTGAAATTATTCCAAACACATAGGTATTTAAAACCAATCTATATACAAAATATGACTTTCCTTTCCTAGTGTAAGGGAAGGTTTTGTGATAAAGAAAGTACATTTACATATGTATATGTGAAGTAACTCTAAAAGAAGGAAACTTTGGAATCACACCCATTACAAAAAATGCCTACACTTGAATTGGTTTAAAAGGAGGTGTAAAATTTCAACGTCTCAAAATATACCTATAGCAATTTGAAGGATATAATTTGTAGATAATTCATTCTTTATTATTTTTGTCAGCGATACTTATTTTACAGGGCCATAGGAAAAGTTTTAAATATATTGGGGAAAGGAGCAAAATAATAATTTTCCAATAATCACAATGCTAAAGCAAGATCATTTGGTTCCTTATCAGATAAAACCAAATATTTCATAAACATTAGATGATGTATCAACGTTGAATACCAATATTTTTTTGGCATTTAAGGTTGATATTTATGTAGGCCACAAACTTTGCCTTTAGAACAACCTCTCTCAATCTATAAAACAAGCCCTGTTCCAATTATTTAATAAAGCATTCATTTTGTATCTTGATAGAATAATACAAGTTCTTGTGCTATTTCTTCCTTCAGCTAATCTATTTACCAATTCCTCTGACAGGGCATTAACAATGTAGGAGTGGAAGTTTTTTTCTCATATTAGAAAAATGACTAATCCATCACTCACTACTTAGACTTTGTCCATCTTAAGACAAATAAAGATTATTTATGAAATATTTGATTATAGTATCTAACAACAAAGTCACGAATTGTATCCTGTAAATAGGGATGCGACTTTTGTTGAGACAAATAACAGTTGTATGATTAGAAAAGAAAAACGGTGAGTACATACTCTTGTTATTTGATCATTTTTTGGCAGGAAACATCTGCTTCTAAAAAGAAAAGAATTTCCATTTCAATAAATTGATTTTGTTAAAAGATCATAAATTTTTTTTGATACTTTCCCTGCACTTAATGCTAATACTAAATTTATAAGGTCCTTCCTGAGGCAGTAAAACTAATAGTTATAGTTACTAATAGTAACTAATAGTTATAGATTCCCACCCTCCCACAAAATGATATTATAGACAGTTGATGTTAACAAGAGTGTTCACTCAATAGTACCCTCAGTCTTGTTTTCTCCTCGTGCTCTACAAAAGTTGCAACCTTCTTATAATCTTTATTATATAAAAAAGTATCTGAAACGAGGCACACAGAAAATAAGCTCAGCAAAAAAAAAAAAATATTGCCATCAATGTTAAAAGAATCGAAATCCTAACGAGAATAAATTCCCTATTTGGAAAAATCAAATGTCATCAGTCGACAAATAACTCTATAGGGATCTCTTTCTCAGCAGATAAGTTGTTTTGTAGAGTCTATTTTTTTGGTAAGCTCATAGTCAGGGTTTTCGCGCTCAGTGATATTTCGACCTTTACCCCATACCTAAATTTCTTCTTCATAGTTTAAAGCTATGTTTAAAGTTTAAAGCTAGTACTTATTCCTAACGAAATGATGAACTTGCTAATCGGTATCGGTCTTTCATGGATTCAAATCATAATTTGATATTCAAACATATGCTGACATTATCAACATAATTGCTTCTAAAGAGGCTGTACTAGAATGGCTTCAGAGCTGGTCATCATTTGTTCCTGCATTTGTTATTCATTGAAACTCGAAGAGAGCACCATTCTTCCTTGGGAACAGGTTCAAACGTATTTAAATTACTACAAGACTCAAACTCACGACCTCTTTTGTGGTTACAACCTACAAGTTGAGAATCCCTGGTCTAAAAAACGAGAACATAAAAAGCGTAGGCGATTTATACCATGTACACCAAAATGTACAATGCAGGGCCGTAGGAAGCAATTTTAAACTTGGGGCAATCTAAAAAAAAATCTTTATTTGAAAGTTTAAAATTAATTTTTTTTAGGGGAGCAGAAGTCAACACATTGTGGCCAAAATAATAATTTTGTCTCTTACATGTTACATTTCTAACAAGAATTAACTGTTTACACATTATCTATGTATAATATTCATTTGTATATTTATAAAAAATCTCAAAAATTGGAACGATTTGCTCAGTTTTTAGAGGTTGAAAACTTACAATGTATTATTCCTGGAGTTACAAAATGTTCTTTCGACAACATAACCCATACATTTAGCCAGAAATTTCTTGAGTCAGCTCTTGATTTTTTACTCTTCGTTAGAATGACCAACCGTTCTCTTTTACTCAGATATTATGTCCTTTTTTTACGTAAGTTAATTCATGAAAGGTCTATCTTTTAAACTAGACAAATATCGTAACGAGAAATTGATTTATGTTGTGAACAGGATACTTGAGCAACTATTACGTAAGTGTATGTGAGGTAGTCTACCTATTGAGTGGCTCGACTGTGCTCAGTTTTATACTGCATCAACTAGAGCGTGATATTAATGCACACCAGGAATTGTTCTTTCTTCATATTTTTTATAGTTAATTATCTAAATTTATCCGGTTTTATCCGATTTGTAGGTGTAGAAACTTATTGTATATATATATATATATATAAGCATTAACAACCTAAAATATTCGTACATATAAAATTGAACTACATACTTTTATGAGACTAATATTATAACTGAACATGAGAAAAATGTTGAAATAGCGTTAAATTTAAGAAAATAAAGAAAAATATCAGTTGGTAGAACGACCTTGGTAATCAATTTGAATTCAGGCTTCTGAGCATCGTTGAGTCTTGAATTTGCTACAATGTTAAGTAACTATTGTGTATTATTTACTATTGTCAAGTAACAATCAACATATAAAGTACAGGGGTACCAGATAGTAATTGCGGGCACGCTCTTTCACTTCAACAAAATGCTCATCCCTAATTATAACTTATTAGTATTATATTAGTCACATTATGGTTAATAATAATAAAAAAAAGAGGGCGTTGAACAGTTATGCATCTTGTCAGTTGGAAATCTACGATATATTTGTATTTACAGACAACAAACCCACTTAATACAATCTATTTTGATTGACGAGCAAAACAAGATCCAAAATATATTCTCTAAAAAAACCAAGTAACAAATTTATTAGTATATACATATTTTGTTCTTAAATATATAAGTTTCAAAATATTAGTATTCGACACTGATTGGTCCTTGAATTATGTCCTTTTCTTAATACAAATATTGTTACCCTAACTCAGCAGTGTTTTGAAATTTGATAGGAGTTCACTGTAATTATGTAAATTAGACTAAATATCCTTGTTATATAGTAGAAAATAGTTGTGTAGTTTTTGAATAATTCAAATGATTCCAATATAGTATTTTCTTTCACCTTTTGAAAGTAAGGTTGAGTGAGGGATAAGAAATGAGGATAGTTTTATATCAAAGCAAGCTTTTGTGTTCACTTGTCTCATCTATACTCTCAAAAGGGAAAAGAAAAATTAAACACAAAAACAAAAAGAACATATTGTTGCAAACTGTTAATTTTGGGTGGTAATACCCTACATTGATACATAGCACTAACATAATATTAAAAAAAAGAATGCATTATCCCTGATTTGATAGATAAATTGATGAAAACAGATAAAGTGGGAAAAATTTGTATTTTTTTTTATTCCAAAAAGCAAGTCGTGATACACAAAAAAATTCCCTACATTTTTGAAGTGAATATTTTGCTAAGACCCTCAAACAGTTGCTCCATCCTTTGAACGCAATTATCACTTTGTACGGTTCATAAAAGTTAGAGTCCCTACATTTTTTAGACTACATACATACATACAAAATATTTATTTTTTTTTGTCAAATTTCGAGTACCATATGGTTGCTTTTTTTTTCTCTTTTATTTTTTAGAATAAACGAAGAGGCTTACAGCATTTATTAAAAATTGAAGAAATTTTATATGTATATACATATATCTATATGCTTATATAGGTAAGTATAGAGAAGAAAGAATAGTAATATATCATTCGTATCTTAGCTCCACAGACTTCATTTACATATTACTCCCGTCTCCCTTATTTTTATTTTTGTTTTTCTAAAAAAAAAAAAAAAAAATATGGTACTCAAAGTCACTCGTGAATTTTTCTTACATGTTAAGATGGTTTTTATGTATATAAATCTATTATTAGACATATGCCTATAAATATCATACACAATAATATGTACGCTAAATATTAAATTATTAGCGCAACAAAGAATTCAGATTCAATTCCATGTCAAATAGCCTTATTTTTTAGGGTTGGGATTTTTATAGAGGGAGAGGAGAGGGCAGGAGACAGAATGAATTTTGGTACTATTGATAGAAAACCCTCCCTTCAAATCAGATTCCTGCTAAATTTAGGATGAAGGAAAATCTACGGCTTCCTTAGGGAGGAGAACTCCCTGAATGGAAAGTAGCACCAGTGCAGTTTGGAGCAAAATGTAAAAGAAAATTTTGGAACTGAGCTTGAAAAAAAAAACCTTAGAATCAAATGAGTCACATGCTGATTGTTGATGTTGACTCAAAACTCAACTGCATCGCTTCTCGACGTTCCTTCCAACTATATTGTTATGATAACTATAGTACGTATTTAAAAAAAAATTCATTTAGAGTAGAAAAAAGTTTTTTAATTCTTCTTTTAGTACAACGAGCGTTTTTGTTCCCTCACAACCTCGACTCACAAAAGGGAAAGGAAAAATTTGAAAAAACAACTGGTAGCTTTCCTTATTGCCAACTTTTTAATATTGGGCAGAGTTATTATTTAGATATGCTAAAGAAATCAATAATTAGTACTTGTATAACATTCAAAAAAGGGCACACAATCCTTGATTTAATATATTTTCTATATATCAAAGTCATAAATAATAATAATACCCTTTAGGAGTTCATAATACGTAGAGTCACTTACTTAAAATCAAAAGAGTCAACTGATGAAAAACAGCTGAAGGGAAAATACGGTGTGCTTTTGTTTATCCCAAAAAGCTTGTTGTGTAGAGAGAGAGAGAGAGAGAGAAATATCCACAACGATCTGACAAAATATTAATCGATTTTTCCAAAAAGAAAAACAATTGTACCAACCATTTTTCCTTTCCTAATCACTAAACTGTCCTTTTTCTCGACAAAAGTTCCATCCCTGGCTATATGATTTGTATGTAACACAAGTTAATAGGTACACTTGTGAAAAATGTTTCATTTTTCACAAACCTTATTTTAAAAAGAAGAATAAAAAAAAACCAAGAAATTTATTTGAGAATAGACTGGGTCCAAAAACTTTTGAACTATCATAGACATTTTCTTGTTCTTTCTCTCCTGATATTTTGTACCTATGTACAATGTACATACATATCTTATAAATTCATAAGATATGTGCATAATTTAAAGAGTAGACCTATTAATGAAAAGCCCCCCCCCCCCACCTCTTATAAAGGGTATTCTCTTTAAGTTCAAGGAATTTATATTTTTCTACATTGAGGCATTATTTAATAGATATATGTAGGTTATACATATATGTATGTACATACAGATATAATATCCCAAATATCGGTAATCAATACGTAAATTCATAGAGAGTTTATAGGAACATTTAAACATAATATTTCATTATTTATGTGTGCTCCAATATAACCCTCTTCATATCTCTTAAAATTATGATGGAGGCAAAAAATAGTGCCTATATAACATGTAGGCATAAATTACATCTTATATTTTAACGAATGAAATCCATTTATACCTTTTTCACCGATTCTATGGCATTAATATCCTATGGGACTTTTGAACCTATGAATCCTTCCATTCTTCAACACCCTAGAATAAATAAAGAGATTCACTTTGATCCAGTCCCACCATAATTTCATATACTTTTTGTTGTTACCTACTAATTCTGAATAGCATATCTCTACATTTATTTGCATTATCTCCATCAGAATCTTCCTTTTTCTTGATACAAAACATTTCCTTTTCTTCTACGCTCGTCGATATTTGTATTGTAACTCGCAGCCTTTACTCGAAGCCCCACGTTTAATACAATTTTTGGGTATTGGGATTACATTGCAATCCCCACTCAAATTTGATTGGTTGCACACTAATTAGCTATTGAATAATACCTTACTATCAAATGAAAAAGAGTCACAAGAATGGGTTAATTTCGGGTATTTTTCAAGGAAAGGTTGTGAGCTACAATGAAAATTTCTATGTGTGTCATAAAGACAGTGGCTCTAAGTGGTGAGCCTTTAAACAAGAAGGTGAAAATATCTTTTATTTCTTGACAAGAGAGTATATTATTCAATAAAAGTATTATGTATACTTTTTAGAGACAGTATAACATTAACTCATGCGGGAATGTCATTTTGGAAAGTTTCAACATATGTATACAACATATACATATGTATGCCTGAAATGGAGCAAAGTACACAAGAACAAACATGGTTATAGCCCAAGTGATACAAAACTTTTCAAGGCCTAAGAGAGGAATTAATATTGACACAATTTTTTGTTTTGTTTGACACTAAATGTCCTCATTAAAACAAAAAATAAGTTTTCTCAAGGACTCTCACCAAAGCAAATACAACAAAAACAAATTATTTGAAATACATAAGTATATATACGTATATCATTTCCAGGCATTTATTAGATCTGAAGTTGAATCATTTGGATTTCATCAGTGTATTCTTTTGATAATAATAAAACTATCTACCTACTTTTTAAAAACTACAAGCCTCCTCATTTTGATAAGCAAAATAAATGTCTCAATGTGATTTAAGGGCCCCCATATTTTATGCAGAGGGCTGCTCCTTGTACTGTCATTTCTGTAAGACAGTTGCCTTATTTTCTAACACCTTATTCTGCGAAACAAAAAGGTGAGAGATTGATTTGAAAAAGAGGAAATTGATTAATTATAATTAATTATACATAGAGTATTTTTAAACAGATTGTTTATATGATAGCTAAGGATTTGAGTTGATTTGATGAGTTTGTTCATGTATAATTATATATTTTAGACCAGTGTTTGTCAAACCATTGACAAAAAAAAACTGAGCATTGGGGTGTGTCATTAAACAACATTTTAGTCTTTTTACAAGTAGAAATGATAAATTAACATAGTAATTCTACATAGATTTGCTATTCAAAACATTATTTTTTTCAGAAAATGAAACTAAAAAAGCCTTAGAAATTGCGTTGTTGTTTTGATAGTTAAAGACAACTTATTAATAGATATGTTTATCACTTTTTCTCTTTGTAATCATTTACATACATTCACGGTTTTATATCAACAATAGCTAGGAAATTTTGGATCTAACTTTAAAATTAAATCGTAACTACACTAATAAAAAACCCCTCCTGTAAGTATAATTTAATTTAGCACTTTCATTTGATGTAGACAGGCTACAAAGCCGATTTTTTCTTCCTTTGATGTTCTGGTTATGAGAGAAGGCAAGCTAGAGTAGTTCACTGGCTCATATTTTGTCACCAAAAATATTCTTTTTTGACATTGTCAAATATCAATGACAATGTCAAAAAAGAAACAAAAGTAATGAATAGAATGACAAAAATGTTTTAAGTTGTTAATATTTTTACAAGGAGAATGAAAGAAACTCGTAATAAAAGAAACTGATGAAATGCACCTATGTGCTTGGGGATATACGATATCCCTTTCCCCCTCAAGATTTCGCATAATGGTATAATGAGTTATGTTAGTTATACAAATGACATCACTTTTTTCAGTTATAATGATGCAACTTTTTCCTTTCTTTCGCAGAATTTACATTCTTTATTGAATTCATAAGGTTAATTCATGAAGGTTAGTTATAGAGTAATTCATAGTGCCCAAAGTGCCTCTTGTAGTAAAAAAAGTTCTTTAATAGCCAATAAAATTTGTTCATACACAGATCACGTTGTCGTCGTTTCATCACTTTTCTGTTTTATAACTACATATGTCTATCATTACCTATGATAGGGTGATCAACTGACCTGTTGCATGGACGTATCCTCTTCTTTGGATCCTTTTCTGGGCGTCCGTAAATTTTTTTTTTACATACTTATGAAATTCAGGATTTAAGTGGATATAACATTGCTTGTTGAAACACAGAATACTTACTCTTGCTTATGACGTCAATTAAATCAACAGGAACGGTTTGTGAGCTTAAAACTTGGTATTGAACTTAAAAAAGCAAATACAAGATTCTAAATTCCTTTTCTGAACAAATAGAAGAATCATATATCATTACAATATATATGTATGTATATGTATCAATACACAATATTATTACAACTCCTGCCAGATATGATAAAACTGTTTAAAAAGACGCTGCATATCTTCCTTAGACAGAACCCCTGTATAAGGTAAATAAAACCAGTGCTGTTTGAGCATAAGTCTCTCTTTTTTACAAATCACAATGTACCTACTGGAATATCCTGTTCCTTACCAAAAATAAAAAGTTCCGTAGTGAAGTCCATAGATTCAACTAATGAATATTTTAATTATCCCCCTTTCTTCTTAGATAATTCACTTTTGTATCTAGTCAATTATCATTCAGAATGTAGAGCATTGTCTCAATTTGGAAAGGGATTGGAAGTTAGACTAAATAGAGGGACTCACCAACACAGGACCGGAACTGTTTTTACAGTTACCTAATTCCATACCTATAGTTATAATATGCATGAATAAAAACTTAAATTTAATAAGGAACTTATTACCTTGTACCTTGAGACAATTATAAGATATAGACATGTAGGAAAGGGCTTCTCAGTCTCTGAGTACATAAATATATAATATGAAAAATATATGGATGTAATTCAAATAAAAAGTTTTCCCTTCTACTATATAACTTTGATTACCTGCTTTACCTATTTCAAGTTATACATACGAACATTCATTCTATGATCCTTCAAAACTTTATCTACATACTTTGAATAAATATACTCGGCTTTTTGATTAAATATAATAACTTGATACGAATTACATATATTAAAAGGGATTATGAAGAGTTACTTTTGAACAAGGAAGGACATTTCTTTATAACAAGAAATAAGAAATGTATCGTAAATACTCTCTATAAACTGCTAAAAAATTGCGGCTTTTAACACAGTAGTGTTTCTTTCAACGTAGTGTATGTATACTGCAAATATACGCCTAGTTATTTCTGGAAAACAAAAAAAAGGCACAATCAATCCAGATTTACAAAAAAGAAATAATTTATGACACACAAATATTATCATACACAATATAAAAAAAGGAATCAAAAGTTTGTCAGATCCCTAAATATCATTCGAGATTTCTAGCCCTGACATTTCTAACAATATTATCTGAATTTCATCAATAATTTCTGCTTATTTGTTTGTCTGCTGTTGATTGACCTGCTATTGTCCCATATTGGTGTGCTAAATGAGCTCTTCTTTTCAAAGGAGAGGTTATGGAAAGCAATGGAAATTGCTATATTTGGTAGGGTATTTTAAATAAATAATTTGCTTTACATGAAATGAGGATAATGTAATGATTAGTGGTGATTAAACGATGCATAGATATAGAGCCAAAAAAAGCAAGTAAAAATATAAGGGGAAAAGAGGCCAAAATTGTATATATAAATCCAGCAGAATAGGATGTACTTTGGTAGAAAAATGCCATTCAAAATACAGTTTTTTATTCAAAGTGGCCCTTGTTCCAACTGAATAATTATCTGGTCCAATAGGTGTTCCTTCGTTTCCTTATTCCTTTTGTTGATAAAGAGGTCCTTAAAGACGCTGAAGAGTCTGGCTGTCTACAGATGTCATAGGATCGCAGCTGAAGCTCGATATAATGTTAGGACCCTCCTTCATGTCGGACAATTTCTCCCCAGAGAGCACTGATCCAATCTTATTCGTCTTTTCATTGGCTGGGTTCTTTTTTAGAATCTCCTTCAGCTTTTCAACAAAAACTTGGGACTCAACAAGACAGACTCTCACTAACCTTCTGAATGCTGGTCAAGGCTTGGATAAAAGGCAGTCTTTCTTTGGGCTGAGTGATCCTCTCCTTCAGAATCATGAAGTTGGTCTTGATGAAGGAGAGGTCTTATGCAAGAGAGGCATCCTAAAAATGCAGAAAAGTTGCAAATAAAGATAAAAAATGCAAATAATGTAATGTAATTAATGCTTCAAAATGCAAAAGGAAAAAAAAAGGAAGTGCAATAAAGTCTTATTTACATAATTTGGACATCACTATGTAGTTATGGACGTGATCTTGACTTCTTGATGATAATATTAATAATTAATTACACTAATCAACAGCATTAAAATTTCAACATAAATAACATACATTCATTATATTTCTCTAAATTATATTAAATCGTTAATATTTTTTTAAATAAGTGGTTCTTGAAAAAAGTTCTTCTTTATTTATTTCAGATATATAATTTTTCTTTCATTGACTACAAATTATTTATTTTTAGTGTCAAAAATGAAAAAAAATATTATGCTCTAAAGAGATTCATCATTTTTTTTTTAATTTTTCAGCATTAAATATGAATTTTCTCAAATATGAAAAGAAGTACAGAAATGTTCATTACTTTTTATAAAATTTTAGATATTTATTCACATTAAGTTTTAATACTTTTGTAAAGCAACTTGTTTCGTTATCTTAAAATTTTAGTTTGAATTGATGTTATCAGACGAAAATCACGATTTAGTAAAAATGTTCCTGTTGTCACAAAAATAAAATTGTTGAACTAAATTTTCGATTTTTATTCTTTTATATGATAAAAGAGATCATGATTATAGCATTAAAATCCGTGATAGAAATTTTTTTTGTCGGGTAGTGTCATTCAAGTGTTATATGGCACATGAGATAATACAAAGATCAACGGTCATTTGTAAATAAGTCATAAATGAGTAATACAAAAAAATCGAAATAAAACAACAAAATCAATTAATAGTTGGCAGAGCTGTTCATAAGTCATTTTCTTACAAGTTTGAGTCAAAGTTCGATTCCAAATTGAGTCCCTATTACTTTCACTTTGGGTCAGAGGTCAAAGTTGAATGAGAATTAAGCCAACTTAAATTAAATAGCAAGAGAACAGCTTCTATCTTCGAGTCCGAGTCGAGCCAGAAGTTCAGTTTAATGAGGCTTTAGTGGAATGGTTCGTTGATCATCCATTGTTCCTATGGCTATGGTGTGAATTAAGTCCCCCAACTCTGATAGTTGGTAGTTTAAATGGCCAGTCATGACTTTGCGGAACAAAATAAATTGAATCCTGCTCAGTCTGTATGTTCAATTTGTCATTTGCACACAAAATATATGTACAAAGGTCGTAAATGACATTGATAAACATCATCTTTTGTCGTAAAAAGTAAAATTAATGGATATACCCTCTATGTCTAAGATTGCGGCTACGGAATATCCATACCACTCTTTTCATCTGCAAAAAGTTCACCCCTTCTCTATTTTCATGTACAGGAATGAAAATGATGTTATGGTTATGAAGGAGGGCAAACTAGAGTAGTTCACTGGCCCATAATTTATCACCAATAAAATGAAAAAGAATCTGATCAAACGCACCTATGCGTGCTTATGGGATATTCGATATCCCTTTCCCCCTCAAGATGTCGCTTTTGAGGTATAATGAGTTATGTTACTTATAAAATTGATGTCACTTTATCATTTTTCCTTGAGAATTATGCATCCCATCCCATTGGAGTTTTATCCCGAGAAAGTTCATGAAGAGGAAAACTCATCTCAAATAATACCAATATTTGGAATATATCTTAGGGGAAAATATAAGTTATTATGTACCTTTGTACTATTTTATTCCATTTTCTTAAGCTCTAAAAGTTAATCATTTATCGAAATGAACCGTCAAGGATATGAAACTTACTGGAACTCAATGGTTTTATTAAATTAAAAAAATCCTCATTGATATAACTTAAAAAATATGTATGTAAATGTTTAGTCTTTTTTTGTTTTTTAGCCATAGTTAAAGTATTTTCTCAATCTTGTGAGAATACTAAGTACGGAATAAAGTAGAAACTAGATGCCACTTCTTGCATAATCATTTACCTTGAATGCACTTTAGTATTAAGAATGCTTATATATTACATATATGGATAACAAATATGATCTGCAAAGAGTGCCGTCAGAGTAAGCAACAGGAGTATTATATACATATATATATATATATAAATATATATCTGATTATAACAATTTAATTGTTTGCATAGTCCTATTTGAGTCTCAGGAATTCAAGTAAGAACAACAACAATGACAATAGTCCTCTTTTGGCTTCTCAACTTCTTCTTTACAACAAGTATGTAAGCTTTTTAACTTTTCCGCAAGAAAAAAGGTTAAGTTTTTTCTATCACAGGGATGTGCTTCCAATCTCAAGTGTATGGAATCCCTGTTTTCCCAGATTCAAAAATAAAATACAAAGGTAAGTTCACAATGATCCTTACATTCAGATGGATTTTAGTCCATATTAATTGATCATAGCTTACTGTCCAAGAGACTTCTTTTATCATCAGAAAGCGAACTATTGTTACTTCAAAGCATCGCATGGCAATGGATACCTGGAGGCAAGAAAACATTGTCAAAATTTAGTTCAAAATAGAGACGTCTCTCTTGCCTCCATTAAAGACAAAACACTAATAGACACGTTTTATAGTATGAACCTTTAAAAATAATATAAGACTGTATCTAAACGTAGTTGTCAATTCTCCTCATTTTCTAGAAAATCAGAGATTCTTCCTTGGAATCACTGATGTTGTAGAGGACGGACATTTTGTTTGGGAGAATGGTAAAGACTATGAGGGCTATTATCCTTGGGATAATTTCCTTGACTGTGGATATTATAGTCCCGAATCGAAATGGCTTCTTCTCACATGCTATACAAGGAACAAATACCTATGTCAGGCCGAAAAGAAACGAGATAGTAAATCCAGATCCCCATTGTTCCTTTAAATACTAATTGTATGATGTATTATATTACTTCTCATATGAATGATAGTGCTCTGTGATGGGAAATATTTCTATCACGACAACACTCGTAAGTGCTACAAAATATCAGAAGTCTCGGCTACCTATTCTAGAGCTATCCTTCATTGCCGAGGCGATCATGCAGGGAGTCAACTCTCAACACTTAGAGATCCAGATCTCCTTCAACACATTATAGGTAAGAGCCACTCAATTAAGGTAAAAAATAAAAGGAAAAACTCTCAAAATGTATGACATTTAGGCCACTCGGATCACTTCTTTGTGGGCATCAGTGATCGATGGGATGAGGGCAAGTATAGAGAGGCGAATAATCATGATTTTAAAGGTACTCCTCCCTGGTATGAGGATAGGCGCTGTAAAAGCTACTACTACCCACATGGTTGGGATAGAGTCAATTGTAATAATGAGATGAGGTACATTTGCCAGTCTCAACGAGATGAAAAGTGTGAGTCATTCCTCATGAAACAATTTCTGTGATTTTATTCCTCAATCAGAAAGTATTGATCCTTAGTTTATTGCCCTTCGGATTTTACGTATCAAAACTCTACAAATAAATGCTATCGTGTCTCAAATGATAGTAAGGAGTACTTTGATGCAAGAAAAGACTGCCAACACTATGACGGACACCTTGCATCCATTCATCAGGAATCTGACAGAAACGACATTGGAGGTTGTATGCATTTATTTGTTTCAGGAAATTTTTGCCCAAATATGTCTTATAATATATTGAATATTCAAGTATTTTCTGACTTTAGTTATGAGTATTTCGGCTCATTTCATTTAGAGTAAATTGGGTTTTTTCCCCCGCCCTTTGGTTTTTTCTGCTAAAAGGCATCAAGATTATGATTAACTCTATATTATGTAAAATTTTATGTTCCTCCTATCATTTTTGGCATAGTAATGACACTTTACGGATCAACATTGACCATTGTCAACGTCTTGTACTGTTCCAATTTTATAGCTATGAGCTCAAATATTGTAATTTTAACAACATCTATTGTACTATATTTGTTTCCTAAAATTTAAGGTGTTTGATATGGGCTCAACACAAACAGTTTCTCTTTTTCATGCATTCAAGTGTAAAAAAAAATATCGGATAATTTGTTAAAAATGAAAAACAGATATAATATTTAAAATATTACATAATTTTTTTTTATATAATGCAGCATATTGTTTGAACGCTTCTTGAACCCCTTAGACATTAAAATCAAGGTTTTATAGAGTTTTTTAATAGATTATAATCAATTTATTAATTAAACTACTCAATTTGGCCCATAATTTTAAAGTAGACGTCTGAAAATGGTCAATTTTCACTTTTTATATCTTTAAAGTACCAAAAATGACAGAAGTGACCTAATATATTTCAAATAGCGTGTTCTTAAGGGCCCCTACAATAAAAAAAACTTTTGTCGTACAGTCAATATCAACTTAATTTCATAAATAGGACACTCTAATATACATAGGAATGTAAAAAATATGCAAAATGCCACGTGCAAGATTTTGTGGAGTTGGCTCTTCGAACTACTTTTTGTTTTCCAAAGCTGTTATCATTTTTCCTTTATTAATGAGGGGAGAACATCTACCTTATAGTAAAGATCTCACATGAAGGAAAGCATGCATTAAGGTTAATAAAGTAAACAAAATGTAAAGAAAAAAGGTCTCAAGTCCTCGTATAATTATTAGTTAAAAATATATAATTTCCAGACATTAATTTCAGTTAATTTTCTGCCTCTCATCTATGGTATACATAATGTTATTATTTATTATTGATACCTTCATTTGTATATATAAAGGAGAATATCAACTTGTAGCTCAGTGAACGTCATGACAGCTCAAGCTGCTTCCCTCTCAACAATCATCAAATTGTCAGCGTTACCAGATTGATTTTCTCTTTCTTTTTCTTTGACACACCCCATTTGCATATTATTTACATTCCTAAATATACATATGTATCAGTATATATTATATGTATTTGTAACTAGTCATATATTCGAAAAATATTGGTTAGATAAAAATTTGTCAATTGAATGGATCTTAGTTGATAAATACTCTGAAAAGAACGTGTTAGACAAAGATCAGAATTGCACAGTGCGTAAGAATGGTCTCGTTGAGTATAGAGATTGTAATGAAAAGCATTCATACACATGTGAAACAGAGCCACGTAAGTTTTTTTCATCTCTACACTATCCAATTGTACATACACTAAATATTTTTTTTTTTGTGGGGGGGAGGGATTTTTCAGAGTACTGTCCGGATAGTTATAGTCTTAATAGCAAATTAAATGCTTGCTACTACTTCTCCAAAGACTTGAAAACATATTTTGATGCCCGAGATGCATGTGTTAGTAATGCACCTCATGAGAGCTCGGTGCTTGTCAATGTAGCAGATGAGAAGGTTAAATCCTACATTGAAGGTGAGTATTGAGCATACATACGCAAATATGTGGTGTAGGTCCGTGGAAATGCTCCCTTTTGCTCAATAGGATTTGTGGACTACCCTGTTTTTGTGGGTGCGACGGATTTGGACAAAAGAGGTGAATTTGTTTGGGAAAGTGATGGACGCACAGATCAGCTCCTCTGGGAAAACGATTTGGACTGTGGGATTTATGGAAAAAATGGACATGACGTATCCACATGTGATGAGAATCACGCCTTTGTGTGTGAATACCAACCAAGTAATCCTTTTTCATCCTTTCAAGTGATTCATTTAAACAAAAAGTTTCATCAACAGAGTTTTGTCCAGATGATTATTTTGAATTTTCAAATACCAGCTCTTGCTACCAGTTGTCTAAGAATCTATTGAATTACACGGAAGCAAGAAATTCCTGTCCAAAAACTGTAACTTCTGCATACAGAGCTACTTTGGCCTCTGTTACAAACAACGCCACTAAAGATCTTATAGAGAGTTAGGACTCTCAAACTTTTTTACACTGACAATCAATTAACAGAGTATACTTCTCGTTTCTCTTTTCCAGGGGATGTTCATGAGCCTATGTACTTTGGGCTCAATGATTTATCTAAAGAAGACCACCCAGAGTGGGACTTTGGAGACAAATATGATAAGATACAAGTTTCGTTGTGGGATGATACCTACGATTGTGTATATTACAATGGTAAAAGCTATGGAATAGATATTTGCTCTAGACCAAAGTTGTACGGTTGTGAAGCTGAACCATGTGAGTCCTTATTCTAAGAAAAAAAATAATTTATTCACTTCCTTCTCTTTTTTCCATCCTTCCTTTGAAAACAGCACTCACTGTGGAACATCAAGGTAAACTATGTATTCATTAGACAACGAAACAAAGTTTTCTTCTAGATTTTTGCCTGCCTCAGTACTTTTATTTTGAAGAGTCCAATACCTGTTACTACATCTCGAAACAAGGCAAAACATATGAAAAGGCCAGAGAATATTGCCAAAGTAGAAATCCATTGCGTGGCTCCTCACTTGCCTCTCTCAACAAGGATGAGCTTCTCAAAATCGTTTCTAGTAAGAGAGAGTCATACATTTTTTTCATATTTATTAGTAGATTAAAGCTTTTGGACCATAGATAAGGTGAGTTCCAAGGGATTTTTTATTGGACTTTCCGATTTGAAAACCAGGAGTAAGTATGAATGGGAGAACGGGAAGCAACATGAAGATTTTCCCTCCTGGATTACGGGAGAAATGAATCAGGATCCAGATTGTGTCCTTGCAACAAAGGAAAATAATCGAATTCGTGGTAACTGCCAAGAGAGCAATTTATTTCTTTGCGAGACCATACCAGGTATTATATATATGTGAAGAAGTGGACAGTACCTTTTTTTGATCTTTTGTGTTCTTTTTTCTGTAGCCTACTGTCCTTTTGGCTTTTTCTATTACGAGGCAATGGACACTTGTCTTTTCTATTCCTCAAAGTACCTGGATTACTCTCATGCCAAAAATCGATGCAGATCCATGAGTCCAAGGAAGGGATCCCACATGGTTGTTGTTACCAACAGGACCATGAACCATCTTCTGTTCGGTGAGTCTAGTGGTACATCAAAGCCCCAGTGAATCAAAATTGAATGTGTCTGTTTTTATTAGATATGGCAGCCGAGGAAAACTTTTACATTGGTCTTAGCTCAGGATTTCAAAACATATTAACCTGGGACAACGGAGATGAGTATGACCCTGATTTGAGCAGGCAATTTATGGCCTCAACAGGTTTGGATGAAAAATCCAATGAAAAAAAATGCTTTGGAAGTAATCCGTCCAAACCGGTCACATCCTACTCATGGAGTATTTGGCATTGTAGTACAGAGCTTCGATTCTTTTGTCAAGTTGAACCAAGTGAGTGAATGAGTGGGCATGAAAAGTGTCAATTAACTTTCACAATTTACTGCCTTGATAATATTTTTAATTATCTTCTTCCATTTTGAATAGACTATCCTCAACTCCCACCAACTCCTCCTTGGGTTGTTGCATCTAAAGATGAGTATGTAAAATGCAGTTGCATTCACACAGTCACTCCTATTATTAATGCAGATGTTTTAACCAAAAATACTTTGCAGGTCGGAAGGAGTTTTCTACAATGACGAAGTCACGTAAGTTTGTGCAAACACGACCAACAAAGTAACCCTTAATAAAAATCACCCTTTTCATTTAGGCCACCATCTCCAATAGGAACAATACCTGATGTACACATCGGAATCACCTTCGTAAGTAGTACATCATGCGAAAGGATCATAAAACAACTCTTCTATTTTCATGTATATAGAGGACCCCTGACTTTACATTGGGTCCTTAAGAGTCGTATTATTGGATGGACTCAGTAGGTAGAGACAACTCTCCTTGGATGTGAAATATCTCTAATGAAAATATGATTTCCTATAAATTAAATTTGTCATATTTTAAAGAACAATATGTCTATGTCTTAAATGGATGAATTACTATGTACTTTTAGAAAAGCTTAAACTTATAAACATACACGTAATATTTATTGTAAAAATGTCAAAGTAAGTATTTAATTCCAAAAAGAGAGAAGTTGAAAGTAAGTAGTGACCCATTCTCACCATCTCAAAGCTCCCCATGTTATTTACTTCCACATCTGTTACGTTCATTTCATGCTCCTTAACGTTTTTTATGTTTATTGTCAAATGTATTACATGAGAGACAGGTGAGACGAAATTGGAGGCTTTGTATCTAAACCAGTTTACATACATCAATATTATCATTATTAGTTCGTGTTTCTTAACAAGAAGTAGATCAATTAATTTACTCTCCCTGACTGTTGAAGTATTCTCTATGTAATAGTAAGGATACGCTCACAGCATAAGATATCATTCGAGTTCTACAATTCAAGGTTAGAAATAGTAATTAGGGGCAAGAGTAAACAAATCGAGACTTGATAAAAAATACGTAGGTACAACACGTTGACGTTGTAGTGATTATGATTAGGAATGTAAATAAGATGCAAATCGGGCTTGTTAGAATCAAAGAAAGAGAAAATCAACCTGGTAACTCTGACAATTTGATGAATGTTGAGAGGGAAGCCGCTTGAGCTGTCATGACGTTTTACTGAGCTACAGGCTGCTATTCTCCTTTATATATACAAATGAAGACATCAATAATAAACAATAACATTATATATACCATAGATGAGAGGCAGAAAATTAACTCAAATTTATGTCGAGAAATTATATATTTTTAACTAATAATTATACGAGAACTTGAGTCCTTTTTGTTTACAATTTATTTGCTTTATTAATCTCAATGCATGTATTCCTTCATGCGAGATCTTTACTATCAAGTAGATGTTCTCCCCTCAGTAATAAAGGAATAATGATAAAAGCTTTGGAAAACAAAAAGTACTGTTCGAAGAGCCAACTCCACAAAATCTTGCACGCGGCATTTTGCATATTATTTACATTCCTAATTATGATGTATCTTCCACGTTCATTGGTTAAACTCCATTTATTTCATCTTAGGCTGTGAACCAAAGAGCTCTATAATAAATCAGGAGTGACCACTCTTTTTACTCGCACGCTTTATTTTACCATACACGAACAATAACAAACTTACTATTTAATACATTAATACATTTTATATTTATTTCAAATAATATCTTCAAAATTATTATTATTTCATAACATATTAATATATTATTCATTAATCAAATCAATGGTGCTAGATAGATGAGCGAAAAAATATATTTGGAGGAGGCTTTGCTTGTTTACTACAACCTGCCCTACATTTTTACCTATGGTAAAGCTGCTCCTTCTAATTTATTATAGAACTCCCTAAAACAACTATTAAACTATAAATAATAGTTCAAATTTTAGGTAGAGTGACGATCAGTAGTAGATTTGAATGACACAAAAATATATTCATTATAGGTAGTATTTTGCAATGTTTCCTTTTAAAAAGATATTATTATCAATTTTTCCCCTTTCTCTTTTTTAAGGAAGAGTTGAGAGAGTCAATTAAGATGTTTGTAGAAATATGAAAAGAATCATGTTATTATTCATTCAGCAATTTTATTAATGAAATGAAAATGACATTTTGCTCTTGCTTTTAATTTCCTAATAGAACACTGTCTTCCAAACAAAACAAATAGAAGCGAACATACTCACAACGAGCTTTTTGGGATAAACAAACACAGTATGTATTCTCCCTTCAGCTGTTTTTCATCAGTTGACTCTTTTTATTTAAAGCAGCTGACTCTACGTGTTATGAACTCATAAAGAGTATTATTATTATTTCTGATTTTGATATATTATATAAGATATATTAAATCAACGATTCTGCGACCTTTTTAAAAATATTATACAAGTATTAACGATTGATTTGTATATTGATAGAATTAATTTATCAATATATAGTATATCTAAATAATAACTATGCCCAAAGTTAGAAAGTTGGCAATAAAGAAAATACAGAAGGGCAGATACCAGTTGTTGTTCCAAATTTTTCCTTTCCCTTTTGGGAGTCGAGGTTGCAGATGACAAAAAAGCTCGTCGTGACTACATTGGTCACAATGGTATTTCCAAAACATAAATAATTCTTATACACCTATTTTTTTTTGTCAACTGTCGATTTGTCTAAAATGTGTTCTCTCTTCAGTTGTATTCATCTGTCGACTCTCCATTGATTTAATGCAGCTGTCTATTTGCAGTATAAATTCATAAGGGCATGAATACGTCTTTGCTTGCTCAGGGGTACCATAAGTTTGATACAACTATACTTTGTAGCTGCTATCCTATGTTTTCCTTCCTTTTTTTTTTTTACAAAGTCGAGGTTTCGAGTACCTAGACAAAAATAATAATAATAATAATTCGGCCCTTGCACATCCTTAGAAGTATCCTCAAAGTTGATTTGATCTACTCTTGAGTTCCGAATAACTGTGCTAGCACGACACCTGTTTCTCGGCGGATTTTCCACGTAGCACGACCTTATTTGGAACCTGCACGAGCCGAGGCGCGAATTTTTTTCAATTTTTTAAAGAATTTTCTGTTGCAAATTTTTATTCATAATCAACTTTCTTTTTCAAAATGAACATTCTCATTATTAACATGTATGTTATGAACATGCACATTGTGAACCTCCTGTTAATTGTGCATATGTTCATTGTGAACATAGATGTTGTAAACATGTTGATTTCTTAGTAAAAAATATTCGATGTGCTAAACTTTGCAAAATCCAATAGGCACGATTATTAGGAACCTGCACGACTCATGTCGACATCAAAATTTCGCACCTGCACGTTTATTCGGAACTCAAGAGTAGGAAATAGTGGTCTCTAAAGATGGGAGTTAATCTTGTCTCAGTATTGACTCTTGAAGGTATGGGTTTCATCTTTGTCTCGACCATTCTTGATCTCATAGAAGGTGATCCTAACCTCAATGTTATTAGAGATCTGCCAAATAAGGAATCAAGTCCAAAAGTTTAGAAAGAGATTGATGACATTTGTTGGCTAACTATCATTTAATTTTGAACTTTTTTTTAGAGAAAGAGAGAAAAAAAAAAGAATGAATGAAAGGTTGAGAGAGTATACATATATGTAAGGACTATTTCCTATAATTAATTAGAATGAATTCTTAATTTCAATATAATATGCATGTATATACATAATATCTAAATGAAATACATTAATATCCATTTACAGAGTATTTTGTGTGTGTCTACATACATATAAGGAGGTGCATAATAAAATTGCTTCTAATAAAAGGAATTGGAATAAATTAAATTAAATAATAGGGATAAATTAAAATACCTAATATTCCATCAGCATAATAATGTAGTCATTATGTGCGCATGTACAAAAACCAATTCATAGACATACGTTTCTCTATATAGTAGTGGTTGTAGTTTGTTGAACTGGGCCCGTATGTGACTGTATAATTCAATTATAAACGTAGTTTGTTATCATGAAAAACTCATTAGAAGAACCGTTCGTAGAGTAGGCAGATTGTAGCATATACTCTCTTGATCATACTTAGAAACATAGTTTATACTCCTAAAGGTATAATAGAATCCTTATTTACACATTTTTATGGTTATATGTATGTTGGAACATTATTGCTTTCTATGAAAAACCAAGCTACTTTAAGGGTTTGAGTTATTATTTGGTTTGATTCCATTTCTTCAAATATCTGGAGAGTTTTCCCTACGCACCGGTGATACAAAAGGATTCCATCAAAACGTCCTTTTTAATTTACATTGAATAAAATTAGATATTATGTCACAATGATTCCATAAAAATTCAAAATTTCCTTAGAATTTCAATGATACCCATCACATATCCTGTTAAGGAACGGAGCCATTCCAATTTTTCCAAAAAAATTCTAATGTCATTTTTTCCGGACTTTTAACTGATAGAAATGGTAGTTATAGGTGGCGCTTTATCTATCAAAAGGGAAAGAAAGTGAAAGAGTTAAATTTGATTCATTTCAATAATCGTAATTTGAAAATAATAATAATCATTATTTATTATTTTCAAGAAGTTTCAATTATCCTACAGTAAAAATACATAATTTTTTAAGGTATTATATGAAATTTTATTTCTGCTATATAATAATGATGATTCATAATATTAAAGTTATACCTAATAAGTAGTATAAGTGGTCAGACCAATTATCTCGTATGGATGCCTTATATGGGGCATTCAACTACCACAAAGAAGAGTGCCATTAAGATATTAAATACAATCCAAAGGAAAGTACTTCTGGCAATGACCCAGACACTTCGATCAACGCCGACGGCAGGTATGGAATCTGTCTTGTGTATAATCCCCTGGACCTGTTTCTTCAAGCTCAAGCAACAAAAGCAAGATGGAGAACAAGACACTTTCTTGAAGAATCATGGGATGGAATTGGTAACCTTCCTAAACGTCGTGGACATCGCTTCTCCAGCGGTAAAAAAATAACTGCACTACAATTAAATCAATTCAGTGATTACATCAAAGGTAGTCGTACATGGATAAAGAACCAAGAAGTTAACGAACCTGACATTATTATATATACGGATGGATCAAAAGATAAAGAAGGCAATACTGGTGCTGTATGGGCAATTACCCGAGGTGATACGTCACTTCATCAATCCTTTGTATCATTAAATAAAGAAGCCCCTGTTTTTCAAGCAGAGGTCTTTGCCATTGCCCAGTCAGTAAAGTGCTTACTCGAATGGAAAAACCTTCAGGGGATGTTGTAATACGATCTGATTCCCAATCAGCAATTGCTGCCATCCTTAATCCTTATACCAAGAGTGGCGAAGTCCAAAAGTGCCAAAAAGTTCTATATGAGGGAAAGAAGATGAAAAATATTTTCTTAGATTGGTGCAAGGGCCATTGTGACATCACAGGAAACAAATTTGCGGATTAACTAGCAAAGAGAGGCGTGGAGAGTCAAAATAAGAAATTGGTGGGAGTGTCACTAAGCTACATAAAGAAACAAATAAATTGCTTTTTCTATTATGTCTGGTGTAAAAGGTACAAAAGGGACCAAAGTATGAAACACACCCCTTTGATGTTAGCAAAGCCTAAAAAAAAGAGTCTCAAATACGAACGTGGAAACATGAAACTTATAGTTCAAGCCTACACCGGCCATGGACCCTTTCTATCTCATTTAAGCAAATGGAAATCAACAAGTGCAACGTGCAATGTTTGTATGGAAGAATCACAGAGTGCAGATCACCTTATCAATAGATGTCCAGCACTATCGTACGAAAGATATGAAGCCTCACAAGAAAAAGATGAAGTACTTCGTATTTTAAAGCTAATGAAATGTAAGAAATTGAAAGCAACACTTGAGGAAAATTATAATTTAATATGATTTTATAGGAACCACCATTAACTGTTGTAGCGCATATACCCCCATTGTGTGGTCGCGCTCTTTACCTTATGCATTTATTGTACAATTTTATTATATTGATATAATATTATATGTGTGTATGTATACGGTATACAGTAATAAACTTTTAACTAACTAACTAAAAAAAAGTAGTATAAATTAAAAAATAACAGATTGCAATTCCGATTATATACTTTAATTGCAAATATAAATGGCTATTTATATTTCTTATTTTAGTAAAAATATCTATTGGACAAATAGTATTAATATATGACAATGAAAATTTACACCAATATACGAATCAAGGACTCAATCAATTAAAATCCACCTCTGCACCAGTTATTTGAAATGTTGAATACTATGATTTCCTGTAGAACTTGTTTCTTTTTTAAATTTTGAACTCACATCTCTATGGAAATATTCATTATATTGCCTTACAATAACTATTATTGTTAAGTATAGAATTTTTGATCACTTTCTGCTCGACTAAATTCCCTGGAAGTCATACATATGTACAGTGACAATGTGGACTTTTTATATCCTCTTTTGTTAATGGAAAGATACTGTAATTATCTTCAAGAAAAACATGGCTCATCACGTACAGGAATTCAAAAAACAGACCATTCGTTGTTGTATTTTGGGTTGATATGTTGGGAATCCAAGCTATTTCACCCCATGGGAGAGCTCTATTCCTAACAAAAATTACATCAAATGAAAGCTGAAGTGTTATGAAAAGTGAGCATTTCCAACATACCCAAATAAAATTCTTCACTGGAATCTCAACATATTTACATATTACAAGTGACATCACTTTTTAAAACTCCTTTTAGCCTCTACGCCCTAGAAAACTTCTACATAGACGGATCGTTCGTAGTCGTTGTTGAACACTTATGAATGTATTTTTAGCCTTAAAACATCTTCTTCTTTTTTTAGAGAAAATGATATATTTGTAAAAAAAAAAAAAGAAAATCTATATCTTAATAAGTTGTATCATTAATTTATATTATGTAATTTAAATGATTATTATTGCATTTCTTATAGTGCTTCTTTAAATAAACTTTTCGATTTTACCTTGGAGAGAGGTTACAAAATTTTGTATAAAATAGTCAAAACTCAATATTTTCCCATGAAAATGTATTAAGAAATGGCTCATGTCCATGCCCAGAATATTAATTTTGCAATGAGGGATCTAATTAAAAAATTTATGAGAAATAAAGAGCACAAGATAAATCAGTTTTCTTACAAACTTCATTCCCTGTATACATAGAACGTTATACCAAAGAAAATAAGTATAGAACTAGAGAAGTAATGCACATTATTTGGTAGAATTCTATTTTAGTGTGTTGAAAAAGCTGAAACCCAGTTCATCAACTGAATGTAAACATTCAAAAGTATCTACTTAAACCTCGTGTTTACTCTTGTGAAGCAGAACTTCATCACGAAGATCGAAATGCCGTGTTGATCTACAAATACATAAATGCTAATTTAAATCTGAGGTAAAAAAAAAACAAGTTCAGGAATTCTTAGTTTTCATAGATTCTCTAATGGTGATATCCTTCAAAGGTAAGTGTGTCATACATTTTTCATCTGACATCTCAACTATGAAGATACTTAATTTTCCTCATTATTTGATTTAGAGAGTGGATCTGAAATAGTGGTAGGACTATAGGTACTGAATACCTGGTACTATATTTTAGTCAAATTGAGGCTCATTTTTGTTGAACGACCAGGACTGCGCAATCTCGTCGTAAAGATGATGCCATTCTAACAATTTTCTAAGGAATTCCAGAACTTTTGCTGAGTAAAAAAAAGTCCAACAAAAAAGCTCTCAGCGTTCTGCCCCAAAACGAAAGGGATTTTTTTTACCTACTGTAATCAGGATTTATTAAGCTAAATTTTAATATCAGTAGACAATAATGCTCTCAAAAATACTCTAATTTTAATAAAATTAATTATTAGGTCTGATGAAAGGACAACGAAGATCGCGAAAAGAAAATGTGAGAGGAAAAAGGAAAAAAATAAGACAGCAAGAATTTCTAGAAAAACTTCACGTGAAAAAAAATAATAATATTACTAATCGAAACTTCAAGGGACTATGTATATATTTATTTTTGTTTTGTTAGGAAATAATTGATGACTTCAGAGAGTAGAGGTATGTGAAGCAAGGGAATATGAATATGTTTCAATATTTATATAGCCCTCCAATTATAGTGGAAAATGATTAGGGACGGGCATTTTGTTTGAGATGAGAAAGCATGCCCGCAATTACTATCTGGTATCTCTATATTTTATCTGCTGGTTGTTATTTGACAATATAAAATAATACACAGTATTTACAATTGTAGAAAGTTCTCACTTCAACGATACTAGAGGGACTGAATTCAAAATGATCAAGATAGTGGACTCAACAGATATTATATTTTGCCCATGTCTAAACATGATTATTGTAAGATTTCACCTCTTTTACTTCCTAAGCTCACTTCATTTAAAGAAGCTGTGATGAGCTATATCACTGGATTTCTTATCCTCAAATTGATGAAACGTCTTTTTTGCGCATCTCTTGGATATCAGCTTTTACAGATTCATTCAAATTGTATCAGAACAATTTAGTATTGATTAAAAGGAAAGCTTTAGAATATCTTATCTACCCTTCACGACATGCCCTTGTTGTATGTCAAAAAGCTGGAAGAGTTTATGTTAAACTTTTTAATAAGAAATTTGTTCATCTTTCAATTACCAACAAAGTTCTACAAATAATTTGTATGAAAAAAAACAACACAGAATGAGACTTTCAATGCCCTTATTGAACACAAACTTGATGGAAGTCAAAAGAACAATAACAAACTTCTGTATGGATCAAGAAGTTGCCATGTTTCATGATTCGACTTATTCATCAAGGTAGAGTCTATAATCAAAAATTGCAAAGCAGTTTAATTCAGAGGATATAATTTTATTAAATGAATTAAAAACTCGAACCTTATTTATAGAAAATAAATATGATACATTAAAAGTTGTAGGTAATTACTAAATAATCATTTGATATGATAATAACTCTTAATTTAGACTAGAAACAATAATTTATATTTTAATTAATAATAATGTTAGTTGGAGTGCTTTTTTAAAAAAAATATTAAAAAATATAAAAAAGTTTAATACATAAATGTCAACATTTAACTATAGCATATGGGAAGATATTTTTTTCAACTTTTCCATTGCTCGTTCCTTTCATTCGGCAGACAGGTTGCGCCCTCTAGTTTTTTATTGATATATTTTATCTGGGTTATACCTAAGGATGGGTCTTATTTTATTGATATGAGTGAGTGCTCCTGTAATTACTATCTGGTTTCTCTGCATTTTATCAGCTGATTAGTATTTGACAATATTAAATAATACTCAATAGCTAATCAAAACTGAGTGGACTGAAGGGAATATGAATAGTCAGATATCCATGACAAGGGGTACAATTTCTTTAGTATGATTTCTTAATAGTTAGACTAATTGCTATAGTTGTAGCAAGTTCTTACCTCTATAATACAGAGAAAACTGAATTCAAATTGATTACAAAGGAGATGTAATCACAGTTGGTACAACTGTTTTTATTCCTTACACTCAACACTACCTCAACATTTTGTCCATGTCTAGACTTTTAAGTCTAGACATCGACAAAATGTTAAGATAGAGTTGAGTTTAAGGAAGAAAATAAAAATATCAGTTGGCACGACTACCCTGATGATCCGTTTGAATTCAGTCTTCTCAGTATCCTTGAGTCTAGAGCTTGCTACAATTATAAGTAGCTATTGTGTATGTATTATTTATCATTGTCAAATAACAATTAGCAGATAAAATGCAGAGGCACCAGATACGTAGTAATTGCAGGTACATTTTTACCTCAACAAGATGTCCATCCCTACTTATAACCATGGATTCTAACCTTCGTTGTATACATTTCATTAATGTATATATATACATTTAGGAATGTAAATAATATGCAAAATGCCGCCTGCGAGATTTTGTGGAGTTGGCTCTTCGAACAATACTTTTGTTTTCCAAAGCTGTTTTCACTTTTCCTTTTATTACTGAGGGGAGAACATCTACCTGATAGTCAGTGATGTAAAAAACGGCGATTTTTAAGCGTGCAAGTAGTTCTCAAAATACATGTTGGTTGAAACCCTACATAATAATATTTTTTCATCATTCATAAACCATCAAGCTGTTTGCCTTTTCCTTTTGACATAATAATTCTTATTATATGTATATTATATTATCTATTATAAAAGTTACAATAATATCACACAACCTTTCTTTTAATTTTGGTTGAAAACTTTCTTAATGTTAATATCTCTCGAAAAATAACTTTATGGAGTCAAATGTTTATACTTCTATCCTATAAAATGTGTCATTTGTTGACATATTTAATATGTTTTCAGCCATTTTCTTGAATTATAGAAAAGGTAGAATAATTATAAATATCATTATTAAATTTTCAATCATTGTTTTTAAAATATGCAAATATCTAAAAACTTAAAGCTTTATTATGTTTATGAATGAATAACCATTATTATCAAACTAAAAAGTTTAAGATAGTTATATATTCAGCGCAGAGATTACTGTTTTTGTTACTAATTTTTTTTAAATTAATAGAAATAATGAAATTTTAAGAAAAATAGCAATAAATCCAAAACTAATGTACCAATTTTGAAAATTTCCTGTTTATTTAAAGTAATATCTACAACTTTGATTTTAATAATATCTTTCTAAAATATCAATTTAAGAGCTATTCTTTGTCAAAGAAGGACAACCATTTCACCATATGTCTCAGAATTGGCTGAAATTTGGCTCACATTTTTATACATATGCAAATAAGAAAACCTGAAAATTTTAGATCAATAGCTCTTACCATTAAGTAATTACGGCTAATTAAATTTTCACTAATTTTCACTTCATTTTGCTTTTGTTCCGCCATTTAGAATTTACGCGCAAGTCTAAAAATGACATATTTCTATCAAAACAAGACAAAATCATGATCAAAATAAATAATTTAAGTAATTCAGGGGTGAGGAATCCAAAAATGCTATTTAATTTGGTGTCAGACTTTTAGAAAAAGATCTAAGGGCTATTTAAATCACATTCTCTTGCTCAAAAAATGAACGGGTCAGTTCACAATTGATCCAAAATTTGAACATTTGGGACAATTTTCTCAAAGCTGAAATTTGGCATGCAGCAAATATAGGCTTTTACCCATATCATACTAAAAAATCACCATGGTTAATTTTTTCCTTCAAAAAATATTTACATTTTGATTTCCTTATAAAATTATCATAATTTCATGTTGTTTATTGTTAATTACTATAATATTACCAAGAAATTGACAGATGTTTTGAGAAATTTTGTTACTACTATAGATTATATGTTATGATAAAAATGTCTATAATATGACAAAAAGTCAATTAGCATAGCACAACTAACCTAGTATTTTCATTCAAATGTACAACTATTTCCTTATAGTGAAAGTACTGGAATACGTTTTTTTATTTATAAGAAACCTGGTTAATCCCTTAGTAGTAAAAGTTTCTTAATTTCACATGAACATTGTACGACTATTGGTAGGAATGTAAATCATATGCAATTCGGGCTTGTAATAAAAAAAGAAAGAGAAAATCAACCTGGTAACCCTGACAATTTAATGAATGTTGAGAGGGAAGCAGTTTGAGCTGTCATGACGTTCACTGAGCTACAAGTTGATATTCTCGATTATATATACAACAATAACTAATAACATAGATGAGAGGCAGAAAATTAACTGAAATTAATGTCAGGAAATTATATATTTTTAACTAATAATAATTATACGAGGACTTGAGCCCTTTTTGTTTACATTTTATTTTTCATTTGTGTATATGATGAAAAATACTGGATAGGGATGGTCTCTGATGTGGACAAAGACAAGGAAGATGTTCTTATTAAGTTCATGCATCCATCATTCCCAGCAAAATCTTTCAAATGGCCAGTTCCAGAAGATATGTGCTGGGTGCCTAACACTTTAATTGTATCAGGAGTTAAAGAACCATCATTGTCAACAACGACTGCACGTCATTATACCCTTGACAAGCCAGAATTAGATAGGATTGACAAATGCATTTCAGAATTTTCTTGTTGATTGTTTAATATTAAAACTTACATGGTCTATGATAATGTAAAATGCAGTAGTAAGCTGCATGTAAGTACTGTAATTTGTAACTTTTACCATACTATATGGAAATATATGAACATTTTGATGAAAAAGACTGGGTTGATTGTGCTATGATGATTGACTTTTTGTCATATTAATTTTTATCATAACATATAATCTATAATTGCAACAAAAATGATAGTTGTAAATTTTTTGCTAATATGTGCATTAATTGGGGCTTCCCAAAAGGCCGTGTATGCTAATCTTTTTCTAAAAGTCTGACACCAAATTAAATAGCATTTTTGGATTCCTCACCCCTGAATTACTTAAATTATTTATTTTGATCATGATTTTGTCTTGTTTTGATAGAAATATGTCATTTTTAGACTTGCGCGTAAATTCTAAATGGCGGAACAAAAGCAAAATGAAGTGAAAATTAGTGAAAATTTAATTAGCCGTAATTACTTAATGGTAAGAGCTATTGATCTAAAATTTTCAGGTTTTCTTATTTGCATATGTATAAAAATATGAGCCAAATTTTAGCCAATTCTGAGACTTATGGTGTAAATTTTCCAAATTTTGTCCTTCTTTGACAAAGAATAGCTCTTAATTTAAATATCTACTATAACTCCAAGAAGAGCTGTATTGAGCCTGGAGCAAGGCTGTCACAGCTACAGTCATATAATTATATCGACAGCAAATAAGCTGGTTTTTATAGTTACCATATCATTTTTGACGTCATCAAGGGTAGAAGCTACTCGCACGCTTAAAAATCACCGTTTTTTACATCACTGCAGTGATAGTAAAGATATCGCATGAAGGAATACATGCATTAAGGTTAATAAAGCAAATACAGTGTAAACAAAAAGGGCTCAAGTCCTCTTATAATTATTATTAGTTAAAAATATATAATTTACTGACATTAATTTCAGTTAATTTTCTGCCTCTCATCTATGGTATACATACATAATGTTATTATTTATCATTGGTGTCTTCATTTCTGTATATAAAGGAGAATAGCAGCTTGTAGCTCAGTAAAACGTCATGACAGCTCAAGCTGCTTCCCTCTCAACATTCAATTTATTGTGAAAGCTACGAGGTTAATTTTCTCTTTCTTTTTATTTTACACACCCCATTTGCATATTATTTACATTCCTATATACATTATATAGGTTATTATATATATATATATATATATGTATATATATCAGAATAATAAGTAATAATAATGCTCAAAAAAAATATGAGTTCATAATGCGCAGAATTGATATTTTATTAAATAGATTGACAGCATACATATTAGGACATATAATGATCCTCATGTGTCATGTCAAATGTTCGAAAGATATCATGCACGAGTTTTCTCGTTTTATTTCAAATAAATATTTAAAATTAATTTAAAAATCCAAAAAAAATCTTACAGAAGTCCATTTGATCAATTTTTGAATTGAACAATCTTATTTTTAAAGGCCTTTAATGACATTGGGACTTATTTATAGATATTTAGTGAGGTTTATTACGCAATAGTGGAGGGGAAAAAAGTATATTTTTATTTTATCGAATGAGGGAAGGGATGCACTGCTCTCAAAGGGATTAAGGGTTCTCTAATAGTCCTGCACTCAGACGAAAATTCGTGTTCTGGGTTTAATCAGCAATTCATATTGCATTTCATACAAAGTTGACAACAAAGCTTGGATTCGGATTGACAAAACATTTTGAGATTTGACAATAATAATAATTATTTAGCCGTGCCCCTGACTAAGATCCACATTGTCTCATGTCAATATCTCTTTTTAGTTTCCTTTGTTTTAAAGGACCTATTGAAAAATCAGGGGTACAGATAGGATTATTATTATTTATTAAGCCGTAGGAGGAATATTATTACCGGGGTCACCGTATGTAGGGACTGAGGCAATGATAAAGGGTACAATATAATAGGGTGTAAGCGATTTGACTCTCTCTTTTGTGAGTGTATGTGTACTAAGATTTAGTATCTCTACACCATCCTAATGTTTTGTTAATTTGTTCATTCCCTATCGACCATGAGGGGGCATTGTTGATTAATTTGTTCGATAAATAAGACTTAATATCTCTGCTACATGATTCATCCATGAATGTTTTTTTCTTAGCTTTTTCATTAGACATTTAAAATCAAGTTATGGACTGTATCCAACCTGATGGAGGGGGATCCTCATTCTAGGAGTGTAAAAATTTTGCAAAATGCTGCGCACGAGATTTTGTGAAGTTGGCACTTTTAACAGTACTTTTTGTTTTCCTAAGCTGCTATTATTTTTCTTTTATTACTGAGGGGAGAACATCTACAATAGCAAATACAATGATAGAAAAGGGCTCATGTTCTCGTAAAAATTGTCAGTTTACGACTTGTAAGCTAAAGAAATATAAATTTCTGACATTAGTTTGAGTGAATTTTCTGCCTCTCATCTATGGTATACATAATGTTATTATTTATTATTGATGTCTTCATTTGTGTATATAAAGAAGAATATCAGCTTGTAGCTCAGTAAAACGTCATGACAGCTCAAGCTGCTTCCCTAAATATTTGAACATTTTTTACATTCCTAATCCACACTCACCCACCCACCTATGACGTCATCTCTAAGCAGCCCCTCAAATGAAGTAATATACATATAAATAAGAAAACTTAATTGTAACGTTTTAAAAAAATATAAGGATAGATAGACGTATATTTTTGCGACAAGTATATATATATAAATATATGTATGCATGTGTAATTTATTATAAGAATAGTAAATGGATGAACGATAGATGCCTAAGTTTTTTATTTATTATTATTATTTTTAAAAAGAGTAAGTTTTTCATTTTCTTTCTTTCTTTCTTCTTTAAGTAAGTTATGAAATACAATCGATATATGTATGTAGATATTTTGTTAACTGCATATAAAGAGAATTAAAATGATACGTAGTGTAAATATGGAAATCTTTCAGGAACAATTGTCACCAGAAAAAATAATAATAATAATAATTATAGATAGATTATGATAATAATATTTGCATATAACAAAGAGTTAGTTATACAAGGCACTTGCTGTAATGTACATATATATATATATATATATATTTATTTTCATATATATATATAATAACAATATTATAGAAAAATATAACCTAAAAAAAATAAATAGATAAGATGAAGTAGGATTGGGTCATCATTTGGCACATTGGTTCATCACACCAATATTAACAATATTATATATATATATATATTTAAAAAAAAAACTTAGGAGAGGAGATATTTGAAGAAAAAAAATATGTATGTAAACACCAAATTTTTAATATTTTTTATTTTATTTTATTTTTTTGCTTTTATAAAAAGTAGGAACAGTTCTTTATTTATTTAATTAAATATCTATAAATTCTCCACACAAAAAACCTCACAAAATATAATTTTGATTTGCCAGTAATACGAAGAAGAAATAATAAAAAGAGGGGGAGAGAGAGCAAGACTGTGGAAGGGAAAATACATTTCTTTGGCTTCGGGTAATCATTATCTTAATAATATTATAATTTAAAGGAATACATATTTATATATATATAAAAGGGGAGGGTAGGGGGTGGAGGTTTAGAAAATAATGTTGATGCATTGCAAATCTAAAAATTGGTATATATATATATATGTATGTATAACTACACAGAGCTGTCTATTTTTCGTTTTGTTTTTTTGATGTACATTTGGCAAAAAAAAAAAATGTTTATAAAAAATCCGTACTTCTTCTTCATCCATTCTCAAACACATTTTATTATTTAGACGGTAAGAATAAATATGTATAAGTGTAAGTATATTCATGAGAAAGAGAGAGAGAGACCAAAGAAAACCACCTTTGAGGTAAAAATTTCTTTAAATAATTATATTAACAACAATAATATGTAATTTGTTTTGTATCCACATAAGAGAGAGAGAGAACAGAAAAGAGCTTAATGGATATTATTCATCGATACTGTAAGAAGAGGCAAAAAAATAAACAAGGTATGTGAATGATTGAGAGTAAAAAAAATATATAATGATTAAATAGCAATAAATAATAGAATATGATGTGACAGGGTTGGGGCTGGAGCAAGGAGGATTTTTCAAGGATTGATGATGATAGAGACATAGTAGTAGTAGTTGTAGCAGACGAGTAGGAGTCAAAAAGTGATTCCAATCACAGTGGTTAATTTTGTAGGAAGACCGAATAGAGGGAGAGTTGTTTCTATACCCAGACACCATGGGGATTTTTACTCGTGGGCACAGCATTTTCCAATTGACGAGGACTTCCCAACATTTTCCTGGAACTCCCTGGTCTTGGAGGGCCTATACATAAATAAAGGATAGGACGTTTAAAAATATATACCTCATTCATAGTAATAATAGTATATAAATATAATACTGAAGGAGTTGTTATGGATCATAGTAATAAATTAATAAACGTTATTATACATGGGAAAGAAACAGGAAATGTGTAAAAGCTGGGAGAAGAGGAAGAAGGAAATAAAGAGAGAAAGAGAAAAAAAAAAGCGTTAAAAAGATAACATGACCATACATTTCAACCAATCAATTTAAATAGTATGTAAGTGTACTCATATTTTTAGGTAAGTAATAAATCAAAAAGACACATAGTTTCTTCCCTCAAGGATAGTTGAGTACAACAACAGCTATTAATTTCTGCTTTCTCTCTTTTTCTAATTTGAAAAGTGTTTATAAAGAACAAAACTCAGTCACTTTATAAATAAATAAATGATTTCAGTACCTACCTATACAACAGTTAACGTAAGCTAAAAATAGAAAGGAAAATAAAGAATAGAAAAAAGAAAGAATTAATGATCCTAGTCAATCATAACATTATATTTAATATTAATAGAACCTCTAACTGTGATGACCAAATCCTCGTGAAATAAAATTTCTTTTTTTCTATCTATCTATATAGATATATTAAACATTCAATGAAGTGTAATCACATTCAAGTTGGTCTTATCAAAGAAAGAAATAGTCCTCTATAGGATTGCTAATATCTCGAGTCTACATACGTACATACATATATGTATAATAATAAATTATATATCTTCCTCATACGCGTAATTAAGCGTATTTCAATCATCCTCATCTCCTTCCCGCGTGTTCCTTTTCATTCTTTGCAAAGGAGCAAGAATTAGAAAGCAGTGGTGATAAATCATGAGTTTTTGAGTACATAATACGGGTTTCTTACCCCAATACAATACAATGGGGATTTGTTTTAGTTATTTTCTTTTTCTGATTTATCAAATAATTAAGTAATTGAATGATGCTCCCTCAATCAGAATCAGAATCCTTGTGACGACACGACCATCCATTACAAAATGGATTGATTCTATTCTATCTGTTTTCTTCCTGAAGATTTAAATCCTATATACTACTACAGAGAGTTTGCTCTTGTCGTTGTTAATAACAATAATGATGTATAAAGGCTATAAAATTACATAATCAAACCACGTCGTCGTCTTAATGCATATAACTATATACATATGTATGGTAGATATATTTTGTATGCATATAAGATGGGAATCTATATGCTAAATAGAATTGAAAATGTGAATAATTTATTTGGTTCTTTTTTCTTTTGTTGCCTTCAAAAAAAAAAAATCAAAAAAAATCGCAAACTTGCCCCAACATTTAAATCTTTACTCCTCTTTCGAAGAGAAGGAGAAAAAAAAGCCATTAGGACTACACAAAACACATGGCAATTATTTCCCCAAATAATGGTATGTACACAATATATATTTCTAAATGCCATGAAAACAAATCATTTTCTTAAGAAAAAAGGGCAAGAAAGAGAGGAAGGAAATATTATGGAAGAATGAATGAAGAATAATAGCAAGGCTACATAATTATTATAACTATGATTTGAGTACTAAAAAAATAACAAAACAAAAAAGTGCAAATACCCCTTTGGAAAATGTGTCATGCATGCAATGCTTTTAAGACCCAACAAACACATTAATATGTACATATCTATCAAGAAATCTAACGGCCCCTTCGCCTATATATATATTCCAGGATGTAAAGGATTGCTAATTGCTTTACCGTCGAGGAATTGTTTGGACTCTTCAGGTGGTGAAATGACGAGGGTTTCCATGTTGACCTCTCTCATTTCTTGTATCAATTTCTCTACTTCTGATTTGCGTTGACGGATTTGCTCTTCCATTTCTTGCACCTGGAAAAGACATTAATGAAATAATCAATGAATATAATAATAAGAAGAAGAAGAAGAGTATCAGAGATTTTAATAATTATAAAAAAAAGAAAACCGTTCTTCCTGTCTGTCATTCGTTACATATCCATCTGTAAACAAAACGAACAACTTCCCATTTATTTTTTAAAATGATAAAATATAAAGATTTATGTGTATCAAAAGTATTTCTTAAAAACTTTGAATTTATTGTTTTTGTTGTCATTCCCTCTCTCTTCCCTTTTATTCTTTCTTTAAGTTGTATTATTTGATACATAACATATTTTATGAATGTATGTATTCATTTTTTTATTTTTATTTTAAAGTTTTTCTTTTTAAAAAAAACAAAACAAATACGAGTTGACAATGTTCAACAACGACACACATACCTCCTCACTCAGATGCTGGCTGATATTTGCTCCCTCCTCTGAACTCTTTTGAAGACTTTTTATTTCTTCTTGAAGCTTTTCAACTTCTGACATTAACTCATGCTCTTTCTGTTTACTCTTCTCTATAGACATGGATCGCATCTCATCCCCCAAATGCCTGTAATGAATAATATAGAATGAATGAATGACTATACGCGTATATTGCTTCTTAAAAACGTCCTCTTACTTTAGCGTTGCATTCGTCTTTTGAAGCTCTTGATCCGTTCCAGCAAGTCTTTGTTTCAGTAGCGAGATCTCATCACGAATGACCGCATCCTCTTTAAATGAAGAGGAGGCACACCCACCTGTTGAATTTGTATTTGTTGCATTTCCCCCGGCATCAAGGCCCAAATGACAGAGTTCATTCTCATTCCGCTGAGAAACTTCTTCAAGCCTACGAACCTCTGACATGACAACATCCAAAGAGGGTGTTAAAGGATCCGGTAGCATGGAGCTACTAGAGGAATAACCCTGACCCTCAAAATAACCCACCTCAGAATCATACTAAAAAAAGAGGAAAAAGATACAGAGTAGAGGAATGAATAGTTTAAAAACAACAATACATTTAGATTCCTGGATACACACCTTTTTGAGCTCAGTTTGTTGAGAATGTATAGCTGATTGCTGCGCAGATATAAGGTTATACAGATCCTGTATCTCCAAGTGACTCTGTTAAAAAGGTAAACATGATGTTAATTCATAGCTATCATTACTTGATCATTCATTTTATATAACAAAAAAAAAAAAAAAAAAAAAGAAGAAATTGTGATTCAAATCATTTCATGATAATAAAAAGAGCAGCATTCACTCTTCAAAATATTGACAATTTGAACTTTAGTCTTTATGAAAACATTCTCAATGCACTACAACATGAATTGTGTACATACATACATTTCTCCTCCTGACTACTCTTTTAAAAAAATGAAATGAAAACTCAAAATCATATTCATACAAATAATAATAAAAATAACATTTACTGTCTTTAATTTTGATGGATGGAGAAAAGAAAAGAAAAAGATGTACACACACATATTTAAATATTAAGTAAATGCACTTAAAAGTGAAACTTACAGGTCTGATAGCTCTTCTGGAGTACTGGATATTTGATGCTGAATTGCAATAATTGTTACTACTACTACTACTACTACTGGGATGATTGTTTTTCCCCATTAAGGATGATTTGCTGGAAGAGGAGCGGTCCCCTTTGTCAACGCCCACAAGAGATGATTTTGAGGGATGTCGACTCAGATGTGGCGTTCTATGAACTGGAGGTGGACTGTAGTGTGGTGGCCGGACCACTGCAGTGGGTGATGTAGGTTTAGGAGGTCTGAAACGAACTCCTGGAGGCGGTGGAGCTCTGTATGGAGGTGGATCGGAGGGACTAGCGTTGCGTGGATGAGGAGGTGGTGGGGGTCTGTAGGCAGGAGGATATGTTTTAGGATTTGTGAAACCGTAATCCGGCAAGGGTTGTTGACTAGGATGCCCCAATGCGTAGCGCCGATATCCACTCCCCCCTCCTCCCATTTCTTTATCTGAGTATCCATTGGAAGTGTCGCTTCCCGTTTTATCAGATCCTCGACCCGAATCTGGAGAGAGTCTATTATTATCAAGAGGTTTGCTTCCAATGGGGATCCCTGGAGGTGGTGGCTTCCAAACCGCTTCAAAAGGAGGAAGGGACTTGCTATGGTTAGCTAATCCAGCAGAGGATGAATATCGCGCACGATGAAGACGTGGAGAGAGGGGATGCGAAGAGGAATTCGGAGGAGCTGAAGAGGCAGGAGGCTTTGTGGAATTGTCCAAGGCAGAGCGTTTGAGAATGAATTGAACATCCGACATGTACTCCCCTCTTTTTTGCAAGACCTGAAAATATTATTATTCATCATTCAGGAGTTTGACTGTAAACTATCACTTTGATGCATATCAATGTATACATACATGACATACATATGTAGGTACATGTAATAGTGATGACATGAATGTACATCATTAATTTATTTCAATAAACTAGTCATAACCAGGGGGATGATCCATGACCACAATCAGCAAAAATAAATGTATGCATAATAATACTAATACTAATAATAAAAGCGAAAGCAATAATGGCACAATCATGATCATTATTTATTAAGAGAAGGAGAGAAAAAAAAAGTTGAAATAACTATACCTTGAGTGGATGTTCCTGCGGAGCCAAGAGTCTTTCACTATTTCGCCATCGTTCAATAAGCGTAAATCGTCCGGTTTTACCCGTTGCATGTGCCAGTGCATAGACCACATCCTGAAACATGAATAATAATTATATAGTATAAGAATAATAATAACAATTAAAACACGCTAAGGTTGTAGGTACTACAATTTAAATTTAGACTTTAGGGATTATTTCGTTAGATGGCGTTTAAATTATAGATCGTGATGAGGAAGGGTTTTCTTTTTATTGTTATTATTCTTTTTATTTTGGAGGGTATTAGTTTGTAGGTATGTTACTTAGTTACTTTAAGTTATGTGTATGTATGATTATGCTAAGGAGTATGTGGTATGTAGAGGGTACTATGAAGTAAAGAAGAAGAAGAAGATAACGAATAATAGGTAAGTCAAGAAAGAGAGAAGGAAGAAAGAAATACAAGGGGAAGAAGATAATAATAATTGTGAGTGAAATTAATATGTAGACGGGGATGAAAAAAAAATGAATTCATGGGAGGGTGCAGAAAACACAACAAGAAACCTATGGATGAAGCCAAGAAAACTTTAACAAAAATAAAAAGAACAATTGGAAAGAAGGAAATTATATATATATATATATATATATTACTTGTTGAATGATTTTTTCCTACCCCCCCCCCCACCTCCTTGCTCCTTCTTCTTCTCCTTACTGTGTAAGAAATGAGTCAAAGTGAAAGTTCGTATTATGTACATAACTTGAAGTGAATGCCAAGAAATGGTCAAAGAATCTATGTAATTACAGTAATATGTTTATAATCATAATAAATAATAATAATAAAGAGAGCTCTTTCTAATGATAGTAATAAGTTGTGAATGAATCATTGGAAGGAGCAACAACCCCTTTTTGCCTTAGATATCCATCTACTCCTCCTAAATCACCCTTACAATTACGTATATATATATATATATATATCTAAGAACGTTTGGCTCAAAAGAATAAGAGAGAGAAAGTGGACTGTGCTAAGTAAGGTCTATCTACGATGATTTACAAAAAAAAAAACATAAAAAAATCATCATGAGGACTCCTCGCCAAAAGGGTTAGAACCCCCTTGATGAATGGACCTTGTATTATTGTTATTAAATAGGGATAGGAGGAGCGTGACAATAGAGTCTATTATAATAACTTTGATTATTATTATTCTTAACATTCTATACCTTCTTCACATAGGTATAGAATAAATAGGTTTTACTTTTTACATATAAGTTATTCATATACATATGCGTATAAATTAGAAAGACAACATGACATTTAAGTTTTACTTTTATGTGGCCATTGTTTTATAAGGCCCAGGAAGAAAAAAGAAGGCAAAGTTAATTAATAAGGAATGACTTGCATTTAAAATGAAAAACAATTAAGTGACTTGATTTAGGTATCTATATGTATGTTTGTGTATAAATACATCATGGGTAGTGACAGCATCATTATTAATATTAATACCTAGGGGGGTGGAGTTCTTGACCATAAAGATAGTCTTGATTAATTAATGGTATTATTCTTTAAAGTATGATTACAAATGTAATTCTTCTAGTATGCCATTCATTAAACAGAGGGATATAAGTATTTAACACATAAAGAAAACAGGAACTCTAAAAGAGGGCCAAGTGTAAGGAAGGAAAAAATAATAATCTTGTACGTGTATCGAAAGAGTAATATGATACGTAAGTCAAAGAACGACGACGAACGACTATGCAAAACATGAAAGAAGTCAAAGGGAAGAGTAAGACTGGATACATATATTATGAATTAACATACATACATACATATATATAGGTGTATATATATGTATACATTAGATCAGGTGAATCACCCATCCTGCTTCTATTAAGTATGACCTTCCCCTGACGTCAGTCATTTCATTTAAACAATTTCGTTTGTTTGTTTTTTGGAGGGAAAAAGTGTCTGTTGCAGCATTCTACAGTTTTTTTTTCTTCATAATAAAAGTTTTTTAAACAAATTTACACTCGGAAATTGCAAGACTCATCCCAAACTCAGCATTGCTGCTGCTGCTAATATTAATAATAAAACATGGATGGATTCCAATTTTCTCTCTTTTCTTTTCCTCAATAAAATCTTGAAAAAAAAAGAAGTAGGAGGAACGTCAACAAGAGCCAGAGCATACAAATGGGTCAGAACAGCAGCTAATAAGAGGAAGAAGGAGAGGAGAGTTCCTGCAACTGACAGTCGAGTTAGTAGTAGAAGTAGTAACGTACTTCTTCCGCTCTCTGTTTCTTGAGTTGATCAAGAATTATTATGACACTGCATCATCATGCTGCTGCATTTAATAAGTTGTGGATAGGGAAAATTTGCTTGCTCATTTTCCGTTTTTAGGAAAATGAAAGAGGGGCAGCAAGATACAAAAATGATAACAATATGAAGTAATATTAATATTAATAATAGTAATAATAATAATGACGACGACTCCTCAAGTGGAAATGGAAAAGAAAAAAACAAAAACATTATTATTAAAAAAAGAGAGAGGGGGAAGAAGAACAGGAGTTTGAAATAAATAAATAAATAGCAGGATGAGTTGCTGCTGCAGGCAGCAGGAGGAGCAGCAGTAAAGGAGGAGGAGAGGAGCAGGTAAAACAGGTAACCTTACCTGGCAAGTGGTTTTCTCAGTCACTCCACACACGATCCTCTGAATCCCTTCCACCCAAACTTTCAACTCCATTCTCAGGAGTTGCACCTACTTAAATGGCACATATTAATAATAGGCAGAGTATCCTGCCTGCTACGGATCTGGAGGAGAAGGGGGATCACCACTCACTCACTCGCCTTTGGCTCCCCCTTTCTTGGATCATAGGATACACAAACACTAATCTTTTTTTTTTTTTTGAATATATATTCCTTCTTCGTCTCCTTTTAGATGATTAGATATGCTGTATTTCTCAACGTTTTCTTTTCCTTCCCGAAAAAAGCAAATGTATTTTCCAAATGAGCACAATCACACACACTTAGAATCGATCCCTCGATGGGTAGAGTGATAGACGGATGATGATGATGATATTCGTATTCTTTATCACTAAAGTAAATGGCGTAACAATAAAAATAACACGATAGCAGCAGCAATGGTGATGTAGTAGTAGGCAGCAGTAGTATGTAAGTAATGCGAAAAAACAATAAATAATAAACTGGAGTCAACTCCCACTCTCTCAAGGTGTCCGACAAAGACTGAAGTGGATTTTTGTTTTTGTTTTTTTTCCTTCTTTTTTTTGAATACTCAAGCAGCGCCCGCGTGAGCGTACTTTTCTTTTTTACATATTTTTACGATAAAGGCGTGCGTCGTTAATTCACCTTGAATTCTCCCTTTTTATTATTATTATTATTATCATTATTGTTACTTATAAGTATTTCTTTTTGTCATTTTTTTTGACTATACACTGTACAGTATATATTTGTAAGAAACCTGAAAATGTTCGTAATATTAACGTTCTATTTATGATATGATGTTATCCACCTTTTTGGCGTCGTCCTCGTCCTCTTCAGGAGGGGCGCAAGATCCTTCTGAGTGTGTCTGTAAAACAATAATAATAAAAAAGGATCATTTAGAGTTATTATTATTATTATTACTTATGAAACGATGACATTCAACACGTAGCTGCTCCAGGGGGAGGAGAAGGAGGAGGGAAGGTTGAGTGTTGTTTAGATATAAATTATAATATTATGTCTATTTCCCCTTCTTCTTCTTCTCCTTTTTTTCTCCATCTCCATAAACATATTTAATAAAGGATTCATTGGAAAATGCCTATAAATTATTTTCCACTACATAAACGAGGGATATAATTCATAGTTCAAATGAAAAGTAGGGAGAATTAAATTTGAAATAAATAGAACTAAAAAATTTAATTTATATTGTTGATATATTCATTATTCCAAGTTTCTTCCTCTCCTCCTTGATGTCGATGATAATGATACTCGTAATAAAGATATTTTCTTTCATGAAATAATAAAAATAATAATGAAGCATAGTAATTCAAGGTCTTATTTTTTAACAACTTTCTCTAGGATTTGTTTATCTTTTGTACCTATATTATATATATGTATGCATGTGCTACACCATATAAGTACATACATAAGTATTGTCCAAATTATTATGTAGGTATTTCTAGGTAGAGAGAAACGAGCGCATACAAAAATATCCTGAAAATACATTAAAAAAATAATAAAATGACTTATGAATCTATTATGATGATTATATTGAACATTCTGGAAATTACCTATCAACGATGTTTGATGGATTTTTATTTTATTTTATTTTCTGTCTTGTTTGAGATGAGAGGGGTGGTTTCTCTACAAAATATAGGTACATAATAATATCCATTATTACAGATGAGGCGCACACATACCTTGGGTGGAGGAGCTAAGGTCTATCTGAAAAGGGTAATAAGGGCCCATTCCATCAACGAACGAACGAACGAACAAATACATACATTTATTGATCTAAGCTGAGTAAGTAGAAAAATTACATATTATTATTATTATTAGTTATGTACTATTAGAGTATACATACTTACATATCTATATAAATAGTGGGGCCTTCGTAGAGAACCAGGAGCAATGAGTGAATAGAAAGTGAATGGATGAGAGTTTTTTATTATTATTTTGTATAAAAAGGATTAGAAAAAATATATAACTAAATGAATAAGAGTAATAACAATCATGATAGGACCATAAATAGTGGATGTAGTTGTTGTGCACAGTAGTAGTAGTAAATTCCATGGACATCAACCGGGGCCAATATGTACATTATAAAAGATTTATAGACACTGGTAGAGAAATGTAAGTCATACCCACAACAACAACTACTACTACTACTACTCCTCAAAAGGAATAAAATGTGGATTGGAAAGGCAAGAGAAGTTGCAACATTCATCAAGGGACTCCTCCTCTTATCTTTGTCAGCCACATTTTCTTCAAATTAAGCAGAAAGAACTGCAGACAATTACTTGGGCCGATCCATATAGAACATGAAATGATTTGAAAATGTAAATTTTCTTTTTTCTAAATAAGAAATCAGTTGACCTATATTAGATCAATTGTCTGTAAAAAAAAATCAAAAAATCAATCAATCTACTTCTTATAATAGAATAAAAAGGATCCACATTTGAGCGCTTATTCTAAAACAAGCAGCACTGACATTCAATTACTTATATTCTTATAACATTTTGCATATCCATCAAGGCATCAATAATCCATTTAGTCTGAGTTTTCTATTAAGCTATGGCTTTTCATTTCTTGACCCTTCTACTAATAAAATCCATGCTTTACAAGCTAAAAGAAGGATACGTAGTCAGTTTGTAGTACTGAGACTTGTTTGGTATATCCACAGAAGTAACCAATTGCATGTACTGTTTGAAGTATTGCTGTATAATTTTCTCCACATAGATGGACGGTGATGATGATCGGAATGAATCACATTTTTGAATTCCTAAATGACAGAAAAAAATAATTCAGCATTTATATGATAATATTTTGAAGATCCCTCAGCCAGAGAGTTGCTTTCTTTGTTAGTCTGCTTATACTCATAGCCATCATTGAAGTAATACACAATTCCCTCACATACCAGTGATCATAATGATAGACTACCATAAAAAAAGGAATGAATTACATTTTTGAATGTCTACATATAGTTAAAAAAAAGCACAAACAAATACTCTAACAATGTGATTATTATTAAATAGTTGTTATCAAATTGCATTCTGATGAAGAAACAGAAGCAAATAAACTTTAAATAAATAATATATTCTTAAGAAATATTACAATAAAAACAAATTTCCAACATAATAAAATGTATATTAAAATACCCGGGGCAACATAAGAGTATTTCAATTTGTTCAAGGGAAGAAGAAAAGTATTTTAAATAAAAGGACATAATATAAATATAAAAAAGAGGGGAAAAACATACAAAAAAAAACTTGAAATTTTTCATTCTTTTTAATTTTATTAAATAATATTTTAAATAATTTTCGGACTAATCCTTTATTGTTAAAAAAGAATTCAACTCAATAATTCATTGAGTGATTTATGGACCATAATAAATTAAAGGAAGAAGTTAGTATGAGTATGTATGTAGCTTTGATAGAGAAAATGGACATGAAAAGAAAGATATTTGAATCACCCCCAACAGAATCTTCCTTAATCTTTAGAACAATAATAATAATAATAATAATGATCAAATTAATCATGGGCACATGGTCATAGTTTCAAAAATGTAATTACAAAATCATCAGCCGTTAAAAAATAGAGGTGGTAAGTTCTTTCGAGAAAAAATCGATTAAAAAAATAATAGACAATTTTAAGGCAATCAAAAAGTTTGTATGTTAATAGCATCACCCAGCTTATTGCAATGCATCCTTGAATCCTTTGAAGTCCTTTATAATCTCCCCGGCTACTCGAGCACAATTCAACATGGATATGTCATTGTCCTCCATTTTGAAAAGAAAAAGCACCAATTATAACGAAAAGGAACCAATTTCAAATGTAAGGCCTTTTCTGATTGGTTCAATAGAAGATGATTACTTATGTCGTCATTTGGCATAGATATAATATTATATATACATACTTATTATGGGAGTCTACAGTAGCCAATATTATTGACGTCATTCGGTGGGTGGCAATAGATCAGGCTTATACCATTTTTTGTTCTTAGCATTACATTACCACATCACCACATAATGATATGTAATTATGAATTATTGATATTGTGATGACCTCAAGAGGCTTTCTTTCTTTGGTGGATGATGATAATAATGTTGTATTTTTTTTTTGAGCACATAATATAAATTAAGTGCTTAGCTATTATTATTATTAATAATAATATTATGAGATTCTAAAAGAGGAGTTATAATATATTATGGATAATAAAAGATCTGCCTCTATCAAAAGTTTGCAGAAAGTTTTATTATTATTTTATTTTGAAGAAAAAGTTTTCATTCCTCAGTCCCACATCTTGTACTGACTACATCCTTATATGTACATATTACATGATTAAAACTCTGTAAATGTTATAAGTATAATTAAAATATTCATTGGGTAAGTATATTATTATATATAATGTATATCACCATTGTTATATGTCTCTTTATTATAAAGAATATGTTTTAATTATAATATAAACATTATTTTTATTTCTCTATAACATTTTTTTTTCTTACATCAAATGAGCCTTGAAAAGCAGCAGGACAGCCAGTAAAGACAAACACTTAAAAATTAGTTATTAATATATTATAAAATAAGTGAGACTGAGAATAGTCAGAACACGTCTGGGAGTCCAGGAAATCGAAGCAGTAGTGTTACTTTGTGAATAATATGCGATTTGCCTGATTTAGAACTCGACCAGTAGCGCCGGAACCATGAGGGCCATGGATTCCCCACTTTTTGAAAAAATTAGGTTTCGTGATCTAGTTATATAATCATAAACAAACGTCATAAACAAATTTGAGACATCGTAATTATAGAATTTAACCCCCCCCCCCCTCCACTTACAAATTCCTTCCCGAGCCGCTAGACTCGACCAGCTCTGTTCTTCGAAAAATAATTATATATGTAAATATTGCGTTTACTGTGCCTGTAAAGCACTGTGTCACAGACGCGTCTCCAAGTTCAGACCAGGGCTGAATGATATATCACCCTATGAGTAGAAATGTGCAAATCGGGCTTGTTAGAATCAAAGAAAGAGAAAATCAACCTGGTAACTCTGACAATTTGATGAATGTTGAGAGTGAAGCAGCTTAAGCTGTCATGACGTTTTACTGAGCTACAAGCTGCTATTCTCCATTATATATGTATACAAATGAAGACATCAATGATAAATAATAACATTATGTATATAAACCATAGATGAGAGGCAGAAAATTAACTGAAATTAATGTCAGGAAATTATATATTTTTAACTAATAATAATTATACGAGGACTTGAGCCTTTTTTGCTTACATTTTATTTGCTTTATTAACCTTAATGCATGTATTCCTTCATGTGAGATCTTTACTATCAGGTAGATGTTCTCCCCTCAGTAATAAAGGAAAAATAATAACAACTTTGGAAAACAAAAAGTACTGTTCGAAGAGCCAACTCCACAAAGTCTCGCACTCGGTATTTTGCATATTATTTACATTCCTACCAATGAGCCAGTTAGATAGAAAGTTTGACAATAATCAATTGATAATCAGTCAATGTTTTCCAATTATTACCATCGGCTGGGGAGTCGGCGTCTAAAGTTTTGACTCAGGTTTGTCGATAATTTAATCACAATTAATTAAGAAGAGATCGAATAGCTTTGTTAATAAAGACAAAATTATAAGAAATATTAAATAAAAACTCTAGGATATCTCAAAAATCCAGGCAAAAGATGAGCTGTATTGCTAGAGTAATGAATGATGAAAATCGTATGTATAGTGGTCATTCTTGGGTTTCGTACAGTTATTTTTACTCAATTTTCAATGGTCCATCAGAAATATAAATATTATTTAATCATGAGTTTATATTTTAATGTGGTAGATTATATGTACACAGAATCCACACATTGAGAAGTGTGTATGATCCAGAAAAAAGTCTATTTGTCTATTCCTAAGTATATTTTTCTTAATTTTTTACTCAAATTCATTTCATTTCTAAACTACTGCAACCGAGAGTAGGAGAGTTGCCCCCATTTGATGGGATGCATTCAAATACAATTTGTGGAAAAACTACTGACTGCTCTCTAAGCTATACATAAATTCAATCAATAAAAAACAAATGTTGGTACACTTTGTTAAATTTTAGTCTCTCTAACTCAAACCAACTTTCAGTAATTGAGACAAAAACAAAATTTTATTTCAACTCTTTTCATGATATTATATATATATATATATATATATATATATATATATATATGTATATTTATGTACTCATATCTACCTAATAACTTCCAAAAAGTACCTTCTCTAAATAACTGAAAAGTATCCTTAACTTCTTTAGTTTAGAAGTGATAAAACTCTCTAATAAAAACCTCATTAAATATTTTTCAAATTATAGCAAAGAAGCATAAATATATATATATATATAGATAAAAAATTGCTAAAATACGATTTGTGATTCTCATTTCTGCGTATTTTATATATATATATATATATGTATATAGAATAGTATTATATTATAAAAGGATGAATCAGCAGGAGTTTGTACTATATTGCTAATAGAAATCATTTATATATATATATATATATATATATACTCTCAAAATCCATTGACTTTGGGATCATAACAATAATTCACATTAGTGAAATACGACATTTAATAATACTCAAAGGAGCATAAAAAATAATCTCTTGTTTCAAAGACATTACACGTAAATGTTGCTACAGAAATTTATCCACCCCCCCCCCCATGCCCCCACAATCAAACTCGAGTTGACAAAGGATCACTAATCTTTGTTTATTGTATCACAATTTTTAACCGATAAATACTTTCAACAGCCCACTATAAAATAGTGCAAAATAAGATTAACTATTAAGAAAATCTCACATCAATATCTAAATATACAGAATCAAGGTACAGTAATTGGTAGCACTGTGTTACAGATCACTTTATCTGAGAGGGATTGATATCAAAACTTATTTTTTATTTTTAAGGAGAGTGGGTGATGATCAAAATTTGACCAAAATTTTGAAAGGTAGAGATCTGAAATGGTTTTGAACATACATACTTATTTATAATCTCAAAATCAGTCAAACCACGATTGTAGGAAGTCAACAGAGGTGGTGCTTCGGTTCGACTTTTTTAAGGGAGGGGAGACTTGTATAAATATCCCTGCTCCTAGACTACACATTGGCAGCTCTTTTCCAAAATTTAAAAAAAAAATTGCTTTCTTGTATTGTAAAGGGTAATTTATGTCTTTGTTTTTAATTTTTCAATTTGGCACCTCCAAAAATATGTCACCCCGTCAAAAGAATATCTACATACAAGAGGGGCCATGGCCCTCCTCTGTCAGACCACAAATGAATATTAGTAGGAATATTATTTAAAAATGGGGATGTTTTGTTCTCAAAAGTGAAACGTTACTTGAATATTTGTTGATTGCACCTTTTCATTCTTAAATATTGTATTCATTTCATAATTATTATGCATATTTTTACCAGATATGATGCAAAATTACGTGCATTCAAACCCGCTAATAGGAACATAATAACATCTTTATTAAACTAATTTGTCTCCTCTTTTGATATCTTAATATTTGTGCCCTTGGAAACGAAATCAAGACAAGACCAGGGACTCCAAAATCCATAAAAAAGTGGGAGAAAAGCAAGGAATTATTGTACGTATCTCTGTTTGGGTGTTGGAAACTGGACTTTGAAGTATCAGAATCAAGGCTGACTAAGTGAATTACATAACTTGTCGTTTAGTTTTAAATGAAGTGAGTACCTTCTTCAAAATTTATCTCCGAATCGTCAATGAAGCAAAAATAAAGCTTAGAAAAGAAAAATCAATTTTTGCTCATATCATCATTTGAACTATTGAACCATTTTGTGCTCTGACCTTGCAAGTCACATTATGCACTTCTTAAAAAGAGCTATTTGAGCTTCTTCTTATAATGAATTCCTTCCACTCCTGAAAAGTATGAAAAACCCAGGCACTAATCTCTTTAAATAAAATATTTTATGTGATCTTTTAAATATTTTTTCTCAGGATTGGATGATCCCACATAAAATATAAACCCATATTTGAAATTAGTATTCTTTGTATTTTATTTTTTTAAAAGAAAATAAGCTTATTTATAAGGGTTTACTAAAAAACTTACAAAAAAGTAGACAAAACAATCAAAAATCCTTGATAACATAACCTGATACAAAAATAAATAAATAAAGTAGAACATCTTAGTTTTTTGATCGATCAACGGGTCGAATATTACTTTAGAATCTGCTTTTTGTGCGTGTGTGTGTGTTGACGTGTGGTATTTTTTTAAAATTTGCAGTGAGGGAACTCTTACAAAAATGAATGAACAAGCGGCTATAGCCATCCTGAATCTATCTTTCAATTTTTCTTTTTTTAAGGACTGGAAATTAAGAAGCATTTGCTAATGTTGTCAATGGATTATTCTCTCCATTTAATAATTTAGCTATGAGTGGCATCACGGTATCAATATTTTCTGCATCTGTATTTCGCTTCTTTTTCAACTGAAAATTTCCATGCGTGTATATGTATTACATCAATCATGTACTGTGTGCTGTTTTCGTCGGTGGTAAGTTATATTTTATTATTCCTTTGAGGTAGATCTGAAATATTGCATTCATATATGTAGATAAATTATTCTGCGAGTGTCATTATGCAAATAACTTACAACCTCAATGCTCTGCCTACGATGAGCTCATTTTTGCAAGTCAATACACGAAAGCACTAGGAAAAGACTGACATCATTTATAATGTTGGTATTGTGATGTCTATCTCACGGGAAATAGATATGCTTGTGGAGAGATCTTTCAAATCGGTCAACACAAAATGGAGTGTAAAACGCGGAAATAGCATGATCCCTGTTTCAAGTGTTTTCCAGCTCAGTGGAGGTTAAATGACGGTTTGTAGAATAGTACGATTATAAATGTGTCTATGTATTATATTAGGTATTAGAAATATTTACAGCCCAACCAAATGAAATTTGAGTTCAACAAATCTACATTCAGTTCAATAATTGCATAGGAGTAAACAAATTGGTAAAAAAAATAGATTGGAGCGATTGATGTTTTTGTGGATACCCTTGTGCAATGTCTTTATATAACTAAGTAATATGTTTTACATATGTAATTAAGAGGTTTCATAACGACCAATGATCAAGATATCACCCGTCTAACCATTTCGAAAGTTGCGTCTTCACAGGCCATTTTTTTGTGGATTTTTATACTCTTATTGGTTGGAATTCCAATCTTTGTCCTTTTTTAGAACTCTTTTTTGCACAGCATCTCTTTTCTCAAGGGTTTTTTTATCATAACATTGCCATAAGGATGGGTCAAAAGTATCATCACATCCCTAAAGGAAATTTTTGACGAGAGCATTTTCTTTCGTGGCGCCATCTTTTGAAAATTAGTATTATCTATAGTGTTTGTATTTTTTAATCACACTATATTTGTTTATAATGGGGGGGAGGGGGGCTGAGACTTTCCAAAACTGAAATTAAATTGATCTGGCTTTAAACATGCCTTTAATCCCATTCTTCCAAGACGACTTTCACTAAAACTTTGCTTTACTTTTAACAAACATCTAAAATCATCTTTTGGTAGAAGTGAAAATGACTGGATACTAATATTGACAATATACAAAATGCTGTGTTGAACGACTTGTAACGTTATTAACAAACATTTCAACTCTAACTACATACTATAAAAATATTGATCAAAAAGTTATGACGCAAATTTGTTAAAGGTAGTTAGGAATATGATTTTTTTCCAGGGAAAACAAAACAAAAACAAGAGAATAAAAAGAAAGGATATAAAAAGATACTGCGTATTGTTGTAGAGCTAAGTTTTCTTTTTTTCAACTTGAAACTTTTATTTGCGTATTTATTAAATAGACAGACAAACTGGTAAACATATATCACTTCATAGAAACCAGGAAAATTATTTTTAAAACAATGTTGTTGTGCAATAATATTGTGATAAATAAATATGTTACTGACTTTTTTTTTTTTGGTTTTACATCTTTGGTAACTCATCCGTAAATTATACACTCCGTAAATAAAACTCTACCTGACAATTAAGTACAAAATGGAGTCAAGAAGACTTTCATTTATTATATTTTTTTATTTAATGTCTAGGATTACACCAAATTTTTGGGGTAAACAAAAACACTTATCCTCTTGGTATTGGAAACAGCTGACCCACCATATTATGATCTCAAAAAGATTATTACATATAGTTTTGAGTTATATATTAAATCAAGAATTGTGTGCCCTTTTTTTGAGTACTGTTTGTACTAATTATTGATTTGTGTACTCGTAAAATTTATCAATGTATAATTTATCTATATAATAATTCTGGCCAAAGGTAGCAACAAGAGCAATACCATTTTTTTTCTTTCTGATTTATCCTTTTCCTATTTGAGAGTCGAGGTTGCGAGTGGGAAAAAACCCCTAGTTACTGATATGTTTTTTTCTTTTTCACAATAAGACACCATTGCAATTGAGTCTATGGATAGAGAAATATGAAAAAGGCTCAAAATCAGTTGGTTGTTTATTAATTCTTCCCAACTGTGGGAATAATACATAGCACCTATGAGGATGTTCACAGACTACAGTTTGATTCCACAAACGTACCAATTATCAGAGTAATTTTATTTGTCAACTGTTATTTTCTTCTTAATTATAACAAATAAAGTTCAATGAATAGTTGGGAAGAATTGGATAAACTACTAATTGATTTAGGGCCGTTTTTTCTTCTACTTTCTTTTAGAAGAAAGGTTGGGTGATGAAATAGATATCACAAATCTAATAACAAGTACTTATTTGAGTTTAATGAATCAAAGTTTAGTCTATAATACTAATGAAGAGCATGCCTTGTTGAGTATGGATAAGAAAAAAAAATATATATAACTTTTTTTATTAGTGAGATAACATCGTGTTGAATATAAATATGTTTATGTACAAACATGCTTGATTTAGATACCCACTCATGGACTTAATCAATTTCAATCGGCCTTCCTTTCACATAATTTCTAGTACAAATAATATTATAAATCTAATGTATATTTACTTGTTATATGTAGTTATACATATTTGATTAAAGAATGCCAAAGATTTCAACAATGTTTGTTTCGTGAGTCAGCAATTTATTTTCTATATAGACACAATGTGTAAATTGCTATAATATATTGTGCAATTCAACTGCTGCACACAATAGTAATGATTGACCCTCATAAAAAAAATATATATCTTTATGCAAATCTCTTGACTTTCTCTCTGGATTTGAAACACTCTAAAATGCTCAATAAAAAGAAGAAATACGATCTGAAAAAAGAAGAAATAGAGAATCGACTTCCCTGGTTTAAAAACAGTCCCATGATTGACGACTTTGTTATTTGAGTTGCAAGTTGGAATGAGGGGACACAAAAATAATGCCTATTTTTCAAGGTCAAAAGTTAAAGTTTTATGCTATAGATATACGTATGTCCTTTAAAAATTTAGTCAGACTTTGATTTATTAAGAGGAAATGAAGCCCTTGATAGAAATAGAAGAAATTTGTTACAAAAACACCTAAATAATATAATTAGATTCATTACTTGAATTTCAAACAACATATAAATAGCATTCAATTTCAAACACTTTACAAATCTCAAAATAAAATAAAAAACACAGTATTTACAAACCAATAAAACCATAAAATATTAGGCCTAAATTGTACTCAGAGCAAGTGGGACCAATTCTTGCTGGGAAAATATTGGATATCATCCATTTTATTTTTTATTATCAAATTAAATGCACTTTAAAGTTTGTATTTTAACTATTAAATTAAAGTATTTATCCAAAAAAAATTAAAATTAATTTCAAACACTTGAACGTATTGATCAGAAAAGTGTTCTATTCAGAAGGATCTGAATGTGTATTGCATCATGTTCTTTTGGCGTGAAACTTTTTTGGAGGAGTGATTATCGCAAGAAACTTTAGATCAATAAACAATAAGGTGTTTTTTTCTTTAAATTGCATATTAGCCTATAAATCCACCTCCAACAACCTTCTGTAACCTTGAAGACCAAGAGGACATAGCCCAAATGGTCAAATTCCCCTTATTTCCTCCTGTCCTTACCCCTGATTAAGGCATCATCATCTTACGGCCCAAAACAAGATGAAAACGTGCTTGAGATCCAAAGGAGTTGGGATCCAAACAATACCATTCAAAAATGAGTCTGAATAAGTCTATCCATCCCTAGACTTTTCCATTAAAATAAAGAACGTGTAGATATGTGTAATTAGACATGAATGAACAGTCAATACCATAAAATAGGGTACAGCTCCTCTGGATCAATTATTTATGAAGGATGAGTAGGGTACAAACATATTACATATATAAAATTACATAAATAAACAGTGCTAATGACTCAACATAATGATGTAACGACGACTATATATTGTACTATACTACAAATAAGTATTTATACAGACCTTGTTTTCGATTCCCCCCCTTCATTCTCTCTCTCTCTCTTTCCCATCTCATCCTTCTCATTAATGAGTAAAAGTAATTATGAGTAGTCCTAAATAAATATATATATATATAAATATATGATGAGCATTTTTATTCGTTATGGGAATTTGATTTAAGGAGAGCGAGTGAGGAAGGAAGGAAGCAAGCAAATTCTTTACAAGTACATATCTTTGATTCCTCTTCCTCATGGGAATTGAAATAGTATTATGAGTGCTTTAAATACCTACATATGTAAGAAGTCATAATATTATGTTTACGAGGCCCATCACCTTTAATAAGTAGTACATTTTGTTGATGATAAAATTAATGTGTGTAGCCTAGAATCAGTACATAGTCAACTATGAGAAATAAATTTAACTAATTCTTGACCAGGAGAAAGTTTTTTCGTTTATTTATTTTTACGTTCCTTCTTCTATATTATATATTATACATATATGTATATATAATATGTTATTTATTCTTTAGTAGAAGTACTATATAGTAGTAAAAGAAGAAGACGAATAGAAGCTAAGCTGAAGGAAGAAGAAGAAAAAGGAGGGGTGAAATTGATTAATTTGACCATCCCTTAGGCATATTTTGCTTGAGGTTGGTGTAAGGAAAAAGACTACATACATACATACATACATTCATAATACTATAGCATTTAAAAGTGCATTGCATAGATCAAAAAGAAATAAAACAATTTTAATGCACTCTGCATCTTTCTGCACACTCTATGTATGCGTACTTCTTACATGTAGTTATAAGAGGGTGCAATCAAAATTTGTGCATAGATAGATACCTACCTAGAATACACCTATATGTATATGCCTTTAAGTCATACTTGTACATGACAAAGCAGATTTAAATGCAGATTTCTTTCTCCTCTCTTTTTTACTAGGTTGCTTCATCTTCATTTAATGAAATAATTCATTCTTTTTTATTAGACTACAAAGGTACCAGATAATATTGATTATAATGTATATAGATTATAGATATATGTTTTTATAAATCCGTTTGTCTTCATCCAAAAATAATTCATTCTTAAATAAAGTACATGTATATATAATATGTACATACATGTTGCATGTTTAATTCAGATATTCTGGATCCCTACAGGAAAGTTCTAAAGTTATAGGGAGTATGGAAAAACTTTAATTACGTCAAATGTTACAATAAGGACGTCAATTGTAATTTGAAAGGAGGGAATTATGCATCTAGAGCTTTTTTAAAACCAATTTTTTAAATTCAATGAATTGAATATCTATTTTCACATATAAAAGGCAATTTTTCAAATTTGAATGACGTTCTATCGTTAATATTAATAAAGTAATTATTAGGAAAATATGCCAATTATCTATTATTTTCAAAAAACTTAATAATAATAATAATAATAATCAGCCGATTAAATCGGTGAGCTCTATTTAGAGCAAATATTGCTTTAATGATGACGTCTCGCAAAGTTTAGCAGCAATTTAATATTCTCAAAACATCAAAAATTCTATGTATGTATATATTTTTTTATCTACTTCTCTAGCCCCGTATCACAACAAACTCTTAGAGATAAACAAAAATACACTCCCTTCAGCTCTTTATCATGAGATGACTTCTAATTTAAAGCAGCTGACTCTACGTGTCATGAACTCCAAAAGGGTATACCTAATATTTATTATTTTGATATATAAGAAATATATTACATCAAGGATTGCGCGCCCTTTTCTTGAATTTTTGAATATTACACAAGTATTTGTTGAATTTATCAATGTATAGTATATATAAATAATAACTCCTCTGCCCAATATTAAAAAGTTGGCAACCAAGGAAATACAGAAGGGTAGCTACCAGTTGTTTTTCCCAATTTTCCCTTTCCCTTTTGAGAGTCGAGGTTGCGAGCGTACATAAAAGCTCAACATGCTTATTTGTGTTGTATGAATGCTGATGGGTTACCCATGAACTATCTAATATTGAGAATATAAACCATTTCCTAATATTAAATGAAGAATAATTTTCAAAACTAAAAAAAGACAAAACGTTTGCTAACAACCAGACATATGTAATTTCGGTCCTTTTTTTTCAATTTTTTTTAGGAGGGAGAGGTTGGGAGATTGAATGAAATTTAGTCATACACATTTTTTGGATCATATCAATATTCCGTCAATCGCGTTGGGAATTTCCCTGCACTGAAAAAAAAAGAATAATATTTCTAAAATATATGTATCAATCATTTTAGAATGAATTTTTCAGGACTTGAGACGAAAACTAATATTCCTCTTGGTTCGAGTCTCAACATTAATACAGCTTATACATACATACATACATGTAAAAGTATTTAAAAAAAATGAATATATGTACAAAACAAAAATAACAACATTTGTACAAGTTGTACATACATAGTACAAAGGAATATTTATTAGATTTTAGAATTTAATCCAAAAGGGATTACTTGAAAGAAAATACGTAATTGTTGCTTGTTTAAAAGAATGAGTCATACTCTCTAAGAACACTCTATATACATAAATATTGAGATGCATGATTAGAAACATCCTTGCTCTGATAAATTACCTATGTACATACATACATTCTAGTTAAAATACTTCTTTTTTTGCAAAATGATGTGAGTAGTTATACATATATTGTTACCAGAATCAATTTCAGCAAATGATAAGAACATATTAGATATCACATACATAGATAGGTATGAGGTATATTTATCAAAAAAAAAAAATGAAATAATTATTCAAGAATGCGGACATGACATTACTTTTAATAAGAAGAGATCATCAAAATAGCGAAAGAAAACAAAGAAATCCAAAAAAACAAAAAACATCACGTTAAAATAGATACAAGAATCCATCTTGAATGATGCATACATACATACATACATACATCAAGCTTAGGAATCTTTGCTGAATTCGTCATTGTCAAATATCTTCACGATGAGGGGAGGTATATTATATTAGTATACATATATATATATGTATGTAATTTTTACTGTACATAAAGTAAAATATACGTACACTCAACATTACGAGCAAATGTTCATAACCCAAAACAGATAAAGGTCTTACTCTTTAAAATTTATCTATAAAGTACTTGAGAGCAAGGAATCAAATTGTTTTTTTTAACAACAAAGAGCTACATTTCTGTCTCATTATTGATGAGATATTTTTTTGGTAGGAGTATCCACATTTAAAAACAAACAAACCAAAACTAGTTACCCAACATTTCAGATACCACGTTATTATCCAAACTTGAAAAGATATTCTTTTCTTTATACTTACACATCAAGTATCTCGTAATCTGTCTGATATTACTGTATGCATTTGCAACAAATCTAGTGTTTCCATATATTGCAAAGGGATCATCGTTATTCCAACTTTTCCTTTCAAAAGAGATATAGGAAGGGGGGGGGGGAGGGGAGAAAGGCCGAATTATATTCTTTTACTCATATGAGGGATATACAGAGATGTGATGTGTTTAAAACTGACTTACACAAGACCAGGACACCAACTACCAAGACTTTGGAAATCAAGGCCGATACTTTGAAAAACCAACAAGCCCGATACGATGACCGACTTGGCTAGTCAAGACTGTAGTCAAGTGGTGTAACTGATATTTTTCTTTTCTTCCTTAAACTCAACTCTATCTCAACATTTTGCCCATGTTTGGTTATCATACATATTTGAATCTAACAGTCAGAAATTATACTATCAAATAACAAGTTAATAAAACAAATTTGGTATAGAATTGAGTTTAAGGAAGAAAATTATAATATCAGGTGACACTACTACCCTAGTGATCTATTTGAATTGAGTCTTCTCTCTATCGTTGAGTCTAGAGCTAGCCACTATTGCCAAATAACAATCAGCAGATAAAATACAGAGGTACCAGATAGTAATTGTGGGCATGCTCTCTCATCTCAACAAAATGCCCATTCTTAATAATAACACCTTTTAAGACTCGAGTATTATCTGAGTCTTTTTGATTAGATAATTCCATTGGTCTTATTTTTAACCAGTTATGAAAAACTATTTTAATATAATAGAAAATAAGTTTTTCTTAAGTTAATAATAATTTACATATAAGTCCAAGCAAAGATTTAGAAGGTGTGAGGAGCAAAACTTTGAAGGGTCGAGACCAAGACCAACCAAAATTGGTCTTGAGAACCAACTATTACTAATAAAGAGAATATATATCAGTTTTTAGTGGTCTTGCTATTATCATGATCTTGAACCCTCAAAGCCAGAGTATTGTCTTGGTTCCGACTCCTTCAAATTTCAATTACTAAAAATCGCTCATTTTTAAAATTTTTCGAATTGACTTTATTGTACATACATAATAATCCATAAAAATGTTCTCTTTTTCCACTTTTTACATAACATTGATTAACCTTGGGATAGTCTTGAAGAAGTGGGATTGGATACAATGACTATTTATTTAATTTGATAACATGGGTTACTCCGTCAAGTGGGTTCAAAATTTATTACTATCAAAAAATTTAATGGAAAAACTACAAGCCGTGGACGGCATAGCATTATATTAATCGTACTAAATGTCATTTAATTTACAAAGTACCTTCATTTAAATAAATTTTATTTGGACTTTTTTATTTTATATTAAATATTTCTGAAGTTGATCCCTGCGGCTTGCACTGAAATGTTTCTCCATTCCTGACCTAAATGAATATACATATGTAGCTTTGATTCTAAATAGTAATTATAGATTTTTACCTTAGAATATATCTTTCTTTTTTGGGTTGAACTGGATCGTACAGAAATATTGAAACCAGAACCCTACATATGTACATAGTTGTACCTTTTTGATATCGTCGTTATAACATATAACGAACATATAAAATTACATTGTTTTTTTTGTCAGCTGTCATTTTTTTTTACTATTCATGACCTTTATGAGGTTACTTAATGTTGATTGGATGAACTTAATTTAGCTACTACTAAGTTATAAACAATTTCTTAATAATTACAAATTGAATCTAAAATCGATTTTTTTTTGGAGCAAAAGGTTGTGTCATATGGAGAAGAGTATCAGAAGCACAAAATTTTGAATAATTACGGATTCAAACATCTTAAAAATTGGCTATCTACTTTTTTTGAACTCAAAATATTCATTTTGTGTAGTAAAATGTAAGCGGGGAATTCGGGCAAATCCATTTGTATAAAAGTTCTTCCGATTCCAAAAGGCAATTTTTGAGATGCCTCAACCCGTGATTTGTTCGAGATTTTTGCAGGTAATTATTTTAGTCTTATATATAAATATGTATATATGTAATACAAAATTTGTTCTGGTTTCTTCATTTTTAAATCACTAATAGACAACAGCAGAGCTTTGATTTTTGAATTATTTGAATTATTTTTAGATTTGACAAAAATTATTTCATCATCAGAAACTCTTCCCTCAATGTTCGTACTCAGGAGGTAGTCGTCGTCACGGCCCTGAGATTTGAGAAATACAATACCAATAACGTCGTGTCATATTAGATAATAAACATTCAATTAATAAATATCATTATTGTCCTGTTCGTTTTGGCATTATGAGGCAATGATTGGTTTTATTTTATTTTATTTTATGTGTAGACATGCTGTGAATAGCTAAAAATATAATTATGTACGTACAAACTTATTTAATCCTTTCAAAATAGCATAATGCGATTTTTTTTCTTTTTTTGTGTGTGTAAGTGAGTGCTAATGAAAGCGATGTGCCAATATCAATTTGTGTATGTATGGAGTCGTATTGAAAAAAACACACACACACACACAAAAAAAAAACTCATCACTTTCTAATGAATACAAAATTAAATCCTTTATGTTCAAGTGGAGCATTGCTCTAATGCCCTATATTTAAAGAAAGAAAAAAAAAGTTTTAATTTCAGTAACAAAATAAAATAAAAAAAAGTTTTTCATTTTGCTACACAATATAGGCACATAGAAACGAACAAAAATAAAATGAAGTTTATAAAACACAATAATAAATAAAAAAAAATACAATTTCAATGTACATACATATATTATATTTATATAAAATGTATTCCTAATTTCTTGCAAGTCACTTAACACAAATTTTCAGTCTCCCATTGTGTTTGCAAGAATTTATATATTATTTAACAACAAACGTATATATAGTATACCTAACATACATATATAATAACATATCTCTGCGTCATTTTATTTCATTTTTTTAGCTCTATAAAAAAAAATTTAATACCATTTCAATTTTATAGTGATTGAAACATGATCCGTTCTTTTACTTACCTAGATACAAATCAAGTGTAAGGATTTGAGGCTACTCACTCCTCTGCCTTTTTTTTAAAAGTCATATTTAAATAATATCTACTATGTTAAGTAGATATTTGGGTCTCAAAATTGGGTCTTCATCTCATCTTGATCCCTTAAAGTATTACTGGTCAGGGATGCCGGAATCAATTCATAGGTGAGAGGGGGGCAGTTTTATAAAAGTGACGTCACATATTGATGAGATTTTAATCTCCTAACTTTGCCCTGAAATTATTTTTCAAAAAGTGAGTGGCGTGCTCTTTGTTCTAGCTCGATGCCTATAGCCGTATTTTTCAACTCTTTTTGAGGTACGGGACATGTTTTTCATTGAAGAAATTCCACCCTAATAATAATTAAACTGTTCAACAAATTTGAACTTTCGAAAAATCTAAGGGTTAAAATTATATTAAAAGTATATTCAGTTTTGCGCGCTGATTTCAAATTTATATTTTTTTTTTTCGTGAGTTCTAAAGTTTTCGAGAAATCGGACCCTACTTTTTTAGCTTTTTTGGCCCATTTTCTAACTTCAACTTCAATTTAAGCCTAGAAGGATACTCATTTTGTAAATTAAAAAATGATGATTCGCTAGTGTATTTAATGCAAAATCTATTTCCAGTCTGTGTTTTGACCTTACGGAACTCCTGGGAGCATAGGCGGCTGGAGTTGGCCCAAAAGACGACCAAAACGTTTGTATTTAAATAACTCCTTAGTGTGCAGAAGGATTAAGAAACCAGCTGAAATCCTTCTGCGTGCTACCACTTAAGTAGCCATACCGTGAGTCTTAGATTTCCAGAGTATTTTTACTCAAAATTGGATGAAAATTTAGACAAGGATTATTATCGGGCCCTTGACATCTCGTTTTAAAGTTGTTGGGCTCATCTCTTTAATGCATTTCTTATTAATCCAATTTATGTAATATTCAAGGAGTTATTTAAGGACAAAGGATTTGGCCGACTTTTGGGCCTACTCCCTAGGCTTACCCCCAGGAGTCCCTTTAGGTCGAAGCAAAGACTTGTTTTGGAATTTCCATAAAAAAACTATCATTTATTAATGCACAAAATGAGTATCCTTCTAGCCTTAGATTGAAGTTGAAGTATAAAAATTGGCCAAATTAGCTCAAAAAGTAAGGTGCAATTTCTCGAAAACCGTCGGACTCTCGAAAAAAAAAATTACAGATTTGAAATCAACGTGCAAACTTGAATAACTTTTATTATACTTATACCCCTTGTGATTTTTGACTCTTGACCAGTGTTATTAGATTCTGGTATACGTTTTTGAGTCTGGTTATCCTAGTTTATTAGTCCTTATTTCCGTTGCACACACAACAATTTATCACAGTATTATATTGTTCCACAAAGCATCAGTTGGTAAACAATGATCTTGTTCTCCTCCCTAAAACCAGGGCTATTCCAATATTGACATATATAAAAACCTTACCCCTTATTCATTTATTTTTTGTCCGCCAACGATTTTTCTGTATGTCATACCCCTCTGAACGCTGATTGGTTGAAATAAAATAAACTATGAGCTACTACCAAACAATAAAGAATAACTCAATAGTGGGGAAAAATTGGCTAGCTAATTTTGAGCACATTTTTCTTTCTCTTTTTTGGATGAAAGATTGCGATATACAATAAAGATAACATAGTATTGAATGCCTGTATCTCTCGTCATGCTGTCAGCCAATGAAATTAGACTCAAAAAATTCTTTTCTAAACCAATATGTATAATTTATCATTTTGTTTGTCTATTCGTCTCAATCCCCCTCTTGTCTTGATGTTTCGAACCCTTAGAGTTTAGATAGTATTCTGTCCAATAGAGGACAATCTTGATCCCATCACTAATTAATAACGACCAACATATGTAGTGAATATATAGTTAAATATAAACATTTAATGAGTTATGTTAAAAGTGCGTTAACAAAATTATTGTTATTAAGTTAGATTTTTAAACATGTTTAAAAAAACAACAACAAAAAAAAACAATCTCAACTCATTATAGATTTAGTGAAATGCATTTGTTTTTCCTTAAATAAACATTTGGGATTAAAGTTTTTTTTTTTAAATATATAAATAAATATATAGAATGTTTTTACGTTAAACTTAATGGTTTTCTGTATTTCTTTTTAATTAAACACACAAACCTAGAACCAAAGAAGGTTATTTCTTCATGCATGATAATTATAGACCTATACATATTGTACTTACATGGGTACATTATAGAGGTACTTATTTGTTAGACATTACATACTTTTCGTGGTCAGGGTTAAATTCTTAAGATATGGTAACTCATAATATGTATTAAAAAAATAGGAGGCAATTAGAGCCTCCAGGACATTCCGACTCCAAGGGGGGAACATGTTTTATGGCTACATGTGGGTAATTGTGTTAAGAATTAATTTCTTAGGGTCCTCGGGTCTTTGATGAAAAGGAACCTTCCATGACTCTTAAATGTTACTCCTTATCCCAGTGATGGTGAGTCGGGATTTGGTGACCTAGAATACTCATTTGATCTTTATAAGATCTTTTGTTTGTTGCCTTTAATGTTTGACATTATAATGATATATTTTTAGGCGAATTTTTAGGCCTCTAAATCCCTGCTTTAATCATGGTAAACCTCCCATTGTTTTCTTAGGGGTTTACACAAACATTAAATTCCCAGGAAATGCTGGATTTCATTATTTCATAGTGAAATTGCATTTATTAAAAGTACAAATTATGAATAATGTCAATGGACTTCAATTATAGGGTAACAGCTTGCTGCGTAATTACCATTAACTTTGCAAGCTCATCTTGTACTTAACTCAGATTTTCATCAATTCTTTGACTTTGAATTGTTTTGCCTTTTCAGAGCGAGGCTTGTCTTCAACGCTGAAATCACCATTCTTGAAACGTCAAAACCATTCTTTACATAATTTATCAGTTGGAACATTGTCAATAAAATTTTTTACAAGCATTTAATGCGATTCAGCTGCACGTTTCTTCCAATTAAAGCAGAAACATAATTACAACCTCCCGCAAATGATACTTAGTTACCACAAAATTTAACATATTCAACAAAGTATAAAAACTTTTTTTGATTTTGTTTGAAACTCAAATCAATATTATTGATAATATTTCGAAATTATCTAACTGTTATAAATGTTTCATTAGTTTTGTCCGTTTTCATATTTTGAAAATTTGTATTTTGTATCATAATTAATTCAATCATCGGTTAAGTACCTACTTATTGAAGAATCACTTGGTTTAAAGTTGCTTACTGTGCCAATGATACAATATACACATTGATAATAAAAATGAAACCAACATAGTATCCAAATGTTCCGAATAATGAAACTTTACTACAATAATATATGTACGCTACTTTTTTTTTCTGAAAAGAGGGAGTTTCAACGAAGATAAAAAACTGACCGATAAGGAATTCAGTCCTAGAACTAATCCAACACTAATAAGCTATAATCACTAAGTACACCATCCATGTAATATATTGATACATGAAAAAAAAAAAGAACTAGGAATCGACTTATAAAACTCAGACACAATTTATATGTCGGGTAAATGATTCCTTAACTGTTTCATAATATGATGAGTAAAAATGTTTGGGATGAAATGTGTTGCACATATAGGTTTTATATAAAGATTTTACATGGATTCTAATGATGTGCATGTTGAATTTTAATTTGTGACTCTCAAAAAATATCAACTCTTCGGGGAATTTTGAAAACTGATCCACAGAATCTTCTTTTAAGTCCGAATGCGGCATGCTCTATTTGTAACCAAATTGAAAATGCGTATAAGCAATGAAAATATTGATGATTTTTTTGTTTTTTTAAATCTTATTACGGAAATTTATGATGAGAAAATTATTTTTGTTTTACTAATATTTTTTTGTAGAGTGTATTATATTTCTTAGTTAATTAATAGCTAGAAATTCCCAAGATTCCTTGTTTACAAATTGATTGACAAATATCAAAACTCTAACGAATAAATATTTAACTGTTACTTAACTTTCCAATGGAGGAAGCATGAACTAATTTTGGATCTTCATATAATGAATTCTAGAAATTTATAATTTCTTATAGTAATACATATAATTATAAATACTTGGATTTTACAGTATTTAGTATTCTTTACTCCTGGAATCCCAAATTTCTCAGGATTCTATAATTTAAAAATTGATTTCCTGTCATTCCACTGAAAGTCAATTTCCCGGGAAATAAGAAAATCCAGTTCCTACATATTATTCTGTTCAAGGTTATTTGATCCAATTCCAAAACGAGAACATTAACTTCAAAAATTGAGACTTTTTATTGAAAAGGAACAATGATGTTCTCCAGACAGTTTCTATATAATTATTTACCCCAGAGCTACTAGTACCCTTTCAAATTATTAATTAATTATTATTAATGTTCTGTGGAAGCTAAGAGACTATGGATGATTTGTTGGATTATAAGTGGTGTCTATATAGAGTCTCTAACAAATGGTTATTGAAAATAATTCTTGTTTGGTCTTAAATTTAATTCAAAAAATGGATATCCTCTTTGTTAGAATGATTTTACTCAAAAAGGAAAATAAATATGATATTGAAATATTTTGACATCAAAAGGTTGTTGATTGAATTATGTCATTTAGATGTCAAAAATACATTTGGTTGTTATAGATACTCTCTTCATAATCTTTTCTATTCTTTTAGAGGGTTTGTTTAAGAACTCAACGTATATACATAAGTGTTCCTACTTCATGAGTTAATGAAAGGTGATTGCTCACAAGAAAAGGTCTTTTCCCGAGTTTTCAAGCGTAGGGAAGAGACAGGAATGTTACTGGAGCAAGGTTAGTAATTGTCATCTCTGGTTGTAGATGGCTTTATAAAGAAAATATTGGTTCATTGAGGAATCTGTGTGAATTTGTTGACACTGCTACTGACTAGAATATCACATTAGTTATTATGCAGAATATTTACTCTAATGGCATATGTGATTCTTAAAAATGCAGGTTTTTGAGAAGAATTTCAAATATAAATGAGTAAATTATTCCTTCGATTCTTCATCTCCTACTCGTTTCCGTTTTCTAGAAAATATCTAGTAGCAGTAATAGTGTAACATGAAATCCGCCTTCACAATGAGACTCAGACTCAAATAACAGACATTCAATAGATTATGTGCTGTGGCGTGGTATAGTAGGGTGGTACATACGGCAGGGGGCAATGGGCTTAATACAGAAGCTCTCAGGTCCTCCTCAATGTACATACATGCAAGACAGCAATGTGAAATTAAAGCACCATTTGACACAAAGCTATGATCATTGTGTCACTCAACCTTTCCTCCAAAAAGAGAAAGAAAAAAAGTTCGAAATTAACTACCAATTCCTCTTTCCAACTAAGGGAATAATAGTTCACACAATTTAACAAGAGATCATTTTATTTCAACCCAACAGCGTTCTTCTTCAAACTACCAATATGTGGTAAGGAAAGTAAAAAAAAATCATTACATTTAATTAAAGCGTTGAAATGAACTACATAAATACTTATCTTAGAGACCTCTCTCTAACCTACACAAACTAACATTGTTACAAACTGTGATGATGATGATAACCAATTTCAGAACATGCAGAGTTTATACAACATACTAGGTAAACCTACATACAAATAATAAAGAGGCGCGTTGATTTCTTTGTCTGAGGGTAAATTATACATACATATGTACACTTCCGTTGAAGGACAACGGTTCGTGACTTCTCATCATGGTATATGAACTAATAAATATATATGTAAGTTTCATGTGGCTTAATGCTCTATTAACTATACCTATGTATGTAGATATAGTTAAACCATTCTTACATAATATTTGACTTTCAAAATGGAGTAGGATGAATATTTGACAAAAAAATAATTGATTTCTTTTCTTCAAGTTAAATATGTATTTTGAATGCGGTCAAAATATTCTCGTCATTGATCCTCTATGACATTAGTATTCCCTAGACATTCTTTCCCTCCACAAAAATAAAGATTGTAAATCTTAGATATCCCTTATCAAAAAGAAATAATATCTTCATAAAATATAACAATTTTTGAATTTTTTTTTTGCGATGGCCTACAACGACAACTGAGGCTAAAAATATTGGCACAAATGTCAGTGAGAGAATTGTCAACTTAAAAATAAAAATATTTATCCCTATTCGTAAAAAATTAAATTCAAATTTCCCTGAATTTTTTGATCATTGTAGTATGTATATATGTACAAACAGAAAGTATCAAGGATTTTGAATATATTTATATTAATGCATGTAAGTCGATCTACCTTTTCTTTTTTATCTAATCAAAAAGTTGTGACGTTCCTGGAAGGGATCGATCCATATCCGAAAAATTGAGAACCGTCGTTTTATTTCTTTTTTTTAACTTATCCATTCAGTAAAAATCATTGCACAAAATTCCATGCATTATTTACAAGTATCTAGGTGTCTTTAGTAAAAAATAGAAAATTATAGAAAATTTAATGCTGTTGATTAGTGTAGTTAATAATTATTATTGTCATTAAGAAGTCAAGATCACGTCATAAACTTATCGTACATATATGTATTGAATAGAATCGATCGATCAATCATAAATAGTAATGCCAAAATTATGTAAATAAGACTATATTGCACTTTCTTTTTTTTCTTTTTGCACTTTGAGGCCTTAATTACATGACATTATTTGCATTTTTTATCTTTATTTGCAACTTTTCTGCATTTTGAGGCCAAAAAGCTTTTTGAGGATGCCTCTCTTGCATAAGACATCTCCTTCATCAATACCAACTTCATGATCCTGAAGAAAAATATCACTCAGTCCAAAGAAAGACTGCCTCTTATCCAAGCTTTGTCCAGCATTCAGAAGGTCAGTGAGAACTGACTATTCCCAAGTTTGCCGACAAGCTGGAGGAGATTTTAAAAAAGTACACAGCTAGTGAAAAGATGAGTAAGATTGGATCAGTGCTCTCTGGGGAGAAATTGTCCGACGTGATCCAAACATTATAGCAAGCTTCAGCTGCGCTCCTATGACATCTGTAGATTGCCATACTCTTCAGCGTCTTTAAGGACCTCTTTATGAACAAAAGGAATAAGGAAACGAAGGAACACCTAATGGACCAGATAATTATTCAGTAAAAAAACAAGGGCCACTTTGAATAAAAAACTGTATTTTGAATGGCATTTTTTTACCAAAGTACATCCTATTTTGCTGGATTTATTTGCAATTTTGTCCTCTTTCCCCTTAGATTTTTTACTTACTTTTTTGGCTTTATTTCTATGTATTATTTGAAGATAACTTCTCATTACCAACGAAAAGCAGCTCATCTGCAAATTATGTTACATTCTAATTTTTTAAAACATTTTACCCTGTAAGTATAGATGTATACCAATGTACAAATAATTATGTAACTATCACATATAGAAAGCGGTAATACATATTCTGGATATATCTACACAGTCGAATTCTTTAAAAATGCTACATACATTAGGAACCTTTGAAGCTTTTAAAATCGAATGGAAAGGATAGCACATCAAAAAAGTCTTAGATGGCATGAGAGACACTCATTATCAATTTAGTCCCTAAATCCATACTATCATGACTTCTTTGGCATGAAGATGAAGAAGAAGATAGGAATAAAAGATTGACATGAATGAAAAAAAAAAAGTTTTATTGTTCATCCACATTGTTAGTCCTCTTTGTTTAACAGGGATATTTACTATATTACTACATAGGTTGAAAAAGTCCATTCATTTTTGAACTTATTATTTAAAACATGCAAAAGAATATTTCATATAGATTTGCGTCTTTATTCTTTATTTTGTATGATTTGTATGTATTAAAAGTAGTATAAAAAAAATAAAGAAACAAAATTCATATCAGTGTATCAACTTTTAAGGGACTAATACAAGGCAAGAGTATGTCATGAAATCAACAGCTGACAAAACAAATAAGTAAACATATAAATTATTGGTGTTCTAAGGAGGCAAACCATTGTGATACACAATGGGTGAAGCCCTATGGGTCTTATGCTTTGAACGGACAAACAAGGACATTGTTCACATTTTTAGCTCAAAAATTTCATTTTTTGTACCTCAAAAAGGGACGACGAACTTCAGAAGGCCACATAATGGAAGACAAACATATGTAAAAGGTTGCAAGAGTCCCACTCCTTTCTTTTATACATAGCTTTATAACTGTCATTTTTGTTGTTAGTTTATGTCGTCTTTATAAACTATTAAATATACAGAGAAAAATATACTAAATAATAAATATATATTTAAGGGGATTAGTTTTTAAATGAAAAAGAAAGAAAGAAAGAAAGAAAGAGAGAAGAGGATTATGTTGAGGGCACGTGGAATGAGGTATGATTTAAGTTGCTTGTGCATAACTAAATAATGTTTTGACAGATTTGAAGTTTTAAAATCTCAATTCTTTATATTAAAATATATTTTCAAATTATATATGTACATATATTCAGCTGATGTTTTTTCAATGGTAGTACAACTATAGCCATCATTTGTATCATTACCGTTGACAAGTTGACATCATGAAATTTTGTAATTGTACGTATATTAAATTTTATGTTATTTATGGCGGAAAAAGATTGGACTTTCTGCTTGTTATTAGTTTTATTACCATAAAAATAGAAACAAAATGACAGTTCAAAGTAATGTCACTCACCTTAATTAACATTGGACAACATTTCAGTTGAAGTGTTCCTAAATCTAGAGAGGGAAAGTATACGCCCCCTCCTACAGGGGCAAATAGATTAGGAGCTGAATGCTATAGAAAAGAAATATCTCTGGAGGGGAGAAGAAGGGAGCACAAGTCCCTTCTTTCGACTCCATTTCGAAAAGGATTAGATTATAAACGGTGTCATGAGATGATACCATAGATTTATTCAATATCTTATTCATCACAACACTTAATTCCTCTCTCTGGAGGCTCCAGGAGTGTGAGGTGCTCATCATGCCAGGGAATCATCAACTATTCAAAGATACTCTGGAGACTCTCCAAAGGATCCCTTATCTACATCTAGAATCCGGAGAGAGAAACTAATAATCATGGTGAATATTCAAGGAATTCATGGGATTGGGATCTTAAGGCACCGATTACATTTTAATTTCGTACTGAGATTCGCAACGGTTAGTTTCTCTCATCGGAATATAACTCTAACCAAGGAATCCTCTGGATTCTCTCCGAGTCCAAGGTGCTCACACTCATCATGTTTCGAAGTCATCAATTATCCTGATTACAATTATCAGGATCAAAAATATTAATTCAAGGGTGGAGAGCTTCCAGAAATAGTAGTTACAATGGGAACGTTTTGGGCATTGAATGATTAAGTATTGAAATAATCTTTAACTTCACTTTTTTTCGGGAAAAAAAGTTCTTGAATATTTATTTTTTATTTAAAAAAGAAAGAAAGAAAAAAGAAATACATAAAATATGGATAATAAACGGCAACTTTGCCCGATTATTCATGAATCCATAACTGCGTTAAATGGAGCAATTTAATTGCCTCACTGCTAAACTGTTCTAATATTTACGTCCATATCAATTCAAGAGAAGAACAAGTACTTTTAATTATTATAATTGAATTAGAATTATGTTAAACTATCTAAGAATTTATCATTTTCCACCTTTCTAGGTACACTATGCAAGGTCAATGTACAAGAACAAACATCAAACATATACGAGATGTACCTAATATTCTATTAAAGAACAAGTGAATTACAATCCCTTAAACGTAGCTTTTTACCTATCTATGTTTGAAAGTATATTAACATAAAACTATATATTACATATTTCAAAGTAAGACGTAGAAAAAGATTTGACAAATTATTTAAAGAAATAATACAATTAATATATATATATATATACATATGTATGTATTGAGAGGGAAAAAATAAAAGGAAGGAGCAAATATTGAATTTGACATAATATAACTGTATTTAATTTTATAGTTGTATAATGTATATCATTCCAAATGTACATACATATAGAGTGATTAATGGTGTAATATTCATCTGTTGTTTCCTAATGTTTGAATGCTATTTAAGTATTATTATTATTATTTTTTTTGTAATCACTTTATCACCAAACAACAACAACAAATAATTTCAGACTCTATCATGTCTATGCATGTACATTATAAATACATTGTAACTGTGACTTTTGTTATAGAAAATACTGCTTTACTATTACAAAGGGAAAAACGTTTGGACCTCTTGTTCTTTTTATTAGAGGATTGTTGCAGTGGAAGCATCTTTCTCTAAAAGAAGGATATTAACAACATAGTAAGGTTTTCGTATGAGTTCCACCTTTGATTTTGAAAGACAATAATAGGTTAGTAATATATATAATTGTTTCATAGCAAGGGATGAACATTTTGTTGAGGTGAAAAAGCATGACTGCAATTACTATCTGGTAGCTCTGCTTTTTATCTACTGATTGTTATTTGATGTTATTAAGCAATACACAATAGCTACTTACCATTGTTGCAAGTTCTCACCTCAACTATACAGAGAAGAGTGAGTTCAAATTGATGAATAAGGTAGTCGTAACAACGGATATTTTTCTTTCTTTTCTTAAACTCAGCGCTATCTCAATATTTTGTTTATGTCTAGGCATTTTGTTGCCCGTACTTACTCTCTGGTACCTCCGTTTCATTTTATCAAATAACTATTATTGACAATATTAATTAACATGGTCAATACCTGAAGGGATTTTTAACTGTCAGTAATTCAGGAGAGAAGGGACACAGTTTCTTTGCCTTGATTTCTTAGTAATAAGAAATTAAGCTACTAAAAGTTGTTCCAAGTGATATCTTGGAAACTTCAGAAACTGAATTCAAATTGATTATCAAGGTAGTCGTACCAACTGCTATTTTTCTTTCCTTCTATAAACTCAACACTATTTCCACATTTCTCTCATGTCTAAATTATTCATAAATGTAGAATTAGACAAAATATCGTGTTCGCTTACAAGACGAGCCATTGTCCCATGGTCATTATACTTAAAAAAACTTATTTTATTTCAATTTAGGGGGTAGTGAAACGGCACCTTTACTTTAAATTTTGTACAGACAGGAATGTTTGGAGCTATAAATCCTAAGCTCTGCTGGTAATTAAAAAAAGGAAAACTGGCATGGTGTCCCTGATAATTTGATAGATGTTTGGAATTGGAGCAACACCAGCCCTCAATATGTTTTACTATATCAACTATTCTCTTACCCTTTTATAGGTGAAGACATTGTGACAAGGGGTGCTTGCCCCATGTCAGGATTCAATTTATTAATTTAATCAAATTATTCAGCTATAATCAAAGAATTTTAAGATCGGGAGGGATATTAAGTCTTAACCCCCTGGTGTGAGTGTTTCCCTCATTTTAAGAACAATAATAAATTTGAATGTGTAACAATAATAAAAAACTAGAAAATAAAACAACAACTCTCTGCGCTTATGCTATTTTATATTTAAAAAGTAAAAAAGTTCTCCTTCCTAGAGCAGTAAAAGAAAGTTTCCACATTTGACATCCGTCTGCATACACAGCACGATGTGGTTGAACGATGAACAATTTATATATTTCATGGAATTCTGTATACCAGTGCTGCCCAACTTTTTCCGAACATGGGCCGGATTTATGAAAAAACGACGCCAGTGGGCCGGACTCACATAATAAGAAAAATAACAGTTGTAAGCTTCTGCGTTAATAACAGGAATAAGTTAAAGACTCACGCGCGGGCCGGATTCTAAGGCTTCGTGGGCCAGATCTAGCCCGGGGCCGGACGTTGGGCAGCACTGCTGTATACTATTGTTAGGAATAAGCAGACACGGACAAAATGATGAAAGAGTGTTGAGTTTATAAAAGGAGAGACAAATATAAGCTGGCACCACTACCTTGATAATCAATTTGAACTCACTCTTCTCTGTAATGCATAAAGGGGAGGGGGAACCTGCTACAATGTCAAGCAGTTTAATTTCTGATCGTTAAAAAATCATGGCGAATAATTTCTTACAATTCTAATTTGCACTATTCCTTTCAGTTTTCAACAGTTATTGAGTATTTTTTGGTATTGTCAAATAGCAACTAGTTAGAATGCAAAGGCACCAAATAGGGATTGTTGACACACTTACTCTCCTAAACAAAATACCCATACTTATGATCCTATTTAGTTAAATAACTTTATTAATATCAGCTGTTTATATATGTTTTACTGCTATATAGGGGATAAACTTCAACATTTACCTGCATCACTAATATTTAAGGAAGAATAATGTAATTATGTTTATGTCATATATATATATATTTAAAATCTTCCACTAATGTTGGTGAGAATCATTTATTTCTTCCATAAGAGGTCGATGCTTGTCCTAGAACGGTCTAACAAAGAATAAACATAATTTTTTTTTTTTAAAAGAGCAATAGTACAAAATATTTTTCCTTTTTTTTATCACAAAACTCTGTATTCTTCTGAACAAAAGTCCCATTTCTTCTTATGATTACTATGATCTTCAAGCCTCAAAATTTTCCTTTTCAAAGTGAAGAGGTTTTGTGGACGCTCATGTTTCTTGTGTGTGTATAAAAGGAAAATGGAACATAAATATTGAATTTCCTTTGCAACACATATAAGTATACTTTTTTCAAAGTTTATTTATCTCCCCTCCCCTTTTTTGATTAGGAATAATCTTATTTGATTTTGCAAACAAGGAGTTTCTGCACATAATTTGAGTAGTGTTCTTTTTATATATATAATTTATTTCTACATATACAAAAGTTATTTCCACTAAAAATCCGCTAATTTAGATATTTAATCAAAAGAAACTGAAAGAAGAATGCCGTTTTTTGTAATAAAAATAAAAAAATCCCTTGCTCCACTCCTAAATATTTATCAAAACAGCTCAAACTTTGCAAATATTATTTTCGTATCCAAAGACACGTTTTAATGCCATATGCAGGAGCTTTACTTTTCAAAATAAAGAACATAAGCAGCTCCTTTAGGGACCCGCATGTAAATATTTAGCTACAATTTATTTGTGAAATTTCCTTCCCCCTTATAATATTGATTTATTTTTTTATACATATAAATATAATTGTGTTTTTTTTTTCAATTTCCCACACTCTAAAATACCCTTTCAATTGTTGCCACAAATAATAACCCAATTTGTATCATTATCGTTCGTCAAAAAGTTTTGTTTAGAGTCCAATGAAATGGAAACTACAAGAGAACTACTTTTGCTATTTTTGAAATCAAAACTTATTAACAAATCAAAGAATAGACATAATATCGTAAAACGACTATAATAAATGATCATTTTTTGTTCATTAGAATGATTATAGCAATGCTGTTGATAAAACTACATCAAATACTTTTGAAGATTTACCCATTATTCTGCACATAGGTATGTGTGCAAAAAAAAGAAAGAAAAAGAAATCATATAAGGGTTTGTACATATTTAGAATAAGGATATTCGAATGTAGCCAATATAATTAATTAATCTTTTGTAGAGACAAAAGGTATATATATATATATATATAAAATCTTCGTTCTTAACAAGCATAGAAATGTCCTTAAAAGCAGTCACAGAAGATTTAATTATTTGATTAGGTATTTTGTGGGAAAGAGAGAGAGAGAGAGAGTGCTTATCTTAATTATCGTCTTTATTAGTATTATTACCTTCTTGTACATATATGTATATATATATATACATCTATATAATATATATATACCTATGTGTATAATATACTCACACCAAGGAGTCAACTGTATTAAATGTGGAAAGTGTTTCGTGCTTTTTTTGTAGCATTTCTTGTGTTAAAGGCCATTGGAGAGATGTAAATATTGGAAATACAAATTAGTTCGGTTCGTTTTTTTTGTGGTTGTTTGCTTGGGAATAATAATGCCCATGGATTTCAATCCTACGGCTAGTTGAGTAACTTTAAACGATTTTGCAAACTCTTCTTGCGTTTGACTGTGATTTTTATTCAGTAATGGCTCAAACTGTCTCTGATTTTATTTGGCTGTCCAGAGTGTGGCTTGTCTTCAACGATCAGATCATCATTTTTGAAGCATCAAAACCATTCCTGACATAATTTATCAGTTGGAAAATTGTGAACATAATCTTTTACAAGCATTTAGTGCAATTCAGTTTCTTTCAATGAAAGTAGAAATATAAAACTTCCACATATGCTGCTTAGTTACCACAAAATTTGACATATTCAACAAAGTAAAAAACGGTTTTTTTGTTTGAAACTCAAAGTGATATCAACTGAATATTATTGACAACTATCTAACTTCACTGAAATCATCGAAAACAGCTGTCATTATAAAACATTCATAACAGTCAAATCCATCATTTGAAAACAAACTGAAGTAATTTGTACTTCCTCTACATATTTACGTACTTTTGTTGTGCTAGAAAAGGGTGTCAAAAATTGCCCAATTGCCACTTGCTATGGATATCAACATAATAAAGCATTTTCATTGGATATCATCATTGTGGAAGTCAGTCACGTTGAATTTAAATATTAAGGACAAAGATACAAACTCATCCTTCTGAATAAAATAATTGACGTTTGTGCTTTTTTATATGTAATAACATTTTTCAGCTCTACATTCTGTGTTAGTGTTCTTCAATCTGAACACGACGGAGAAGAGCAAAGATTGGTACGTGGCAATCTTTGTTTAAAAATATGACCCAAAAAAAAGAAATAAAAATAATCCCATGGTTTTATTTGAATTCTGGGATAAAAAAGTTTGGAAAACACTGTCTTCTAATAATAAATACTTAAAAACTGCCAAATGTGGAACAATGATGATATTTTCACGGGGAATTTAGATCTGTTTGATCCAATTAAGAGGCAATGTGATTTAAAAAAGAAAGAACAAATAATTTTTTTAACAAAAAAAAGAAAAAAAAAGAGAAGTGATCTGACATTAATTTTATTTTAAAAGGTAATTTTTCTTCCTCCCTTTCTTTTTTCCTCCGAGTATTCCCTCTAATTATTCATATGGAAAGCTTTATTTGGGATTGTTCATTTTATTTACCTCTCAATGATGCTGATAATTGCTTAACATGATTAAATAAAGAGCTTCTGCCATTCCATAGATGATCTAGGATTTTACTTCCATGCTGCGTTCATGAATTGATGGGCTCCTCGACCCTCAAAAATATTTTTTTATAAATAAAAAGAGGGATCTTTGAGTGCTTTATATGTGCATATGTACTATGAAACCAAATTATGGCAATCTAAAATCTCTGAATGAATTTGGTAATGGTAAAAATACACTGAAATATTATTTTTATGGAGTAAGAATTCGTAGGGCTACTTCCGGTTAAAGCTTCCAGTCAATAATAAAGTCTCTTAAAAATTGCTTGAATTTTTATGAAATTTTTTGATTATTACTTAAGAAAAAAATCAACTGTTGCATAAAAAGTCATGTTTATTTAGTAATTGAATATATTGACTAGGTGTACCTTTTATTTAAAACAATGTATCCGAATCTTGCATATACTTTGAACCCTACAAACAGTCCTAATATCAAGCAATTTTATATTCCAACGACAAAAAGAAAAGAAAAGAAGAAGAAGACCAATATGATAGAAAGTATCCATATCTTAAGACGTTTATAAACTCAGGAGGACGTCTGAGCTATAACATTAATTACAGATGTTCTTTTATATATATATATAAAATATTTTTTTCTTGCCATGCCCTAACTTTAAGCAAAAAGTAATGGGCAGTACTACAGGCCTTGCTCTCAAAGTCTGCTCAAATAAAGAAGTCCAAAGGAGTCAAATTCGGATTTCTTCATAGCCAATTTTCTTTGCTTAAAAAATCAGGGATATGAGCTAAAATCCAGCTTTGCATCAATTTCGAAGCAGAATCTTGTTGGAGGGTCCAAGGTGTATCATCAAAATGTTGACTGGCCCAGTCACTAAAAGAATCTCAATCTAATGTTGGCTCTTGATTTTGACTCCAGGAGAGATTAAAACGAGTGGTGATCTTTCAGTGGCTGTGATTGCTGCCAAGAACGTAGACTATGCCAAACATTCACTCTTTTGTCCTTGATAGAGCCATCCTTGCCCCAAATTTGATCATTTTTGATTTTTAAACACCACTAGATGTCAAATTACTTCTCATCAATGAGAACCAAATTGGGTAGTACGCTGTTTTTCAAGAGATTACGAATATGGCGACATCTATCAAGTTTTATGCGTTCATGGACGTCTGAAATCTCATGTTTTTTCATCATTTTATAACATAAGGTCCCAAGGTTGTCCGTAAGTAATTGGGGAATTGAAGTCTGGCTCCGTCAATTTTCCTACGGACCGACGCCGCAGATTCCTTCTCAACTTTTACCTAATTTAAAAAAAAATATTTTGGTACAACTGATCCAGTCGGTTGAATGTTTGATCAGTCTCCTTACATTTTTCCAAAGCTCTCTAACCGTTAGACGAGCAAAAAAGAGTTTATTTTCTATAACCAAATTGCTGTCCTTTTTTTATTCTGATTAGTGTTAACTTTTTCATTACTATTAACCATCACTATAGTAAATTTCTAATCCTTTGAACAGCTGAGGCATAAAATATGAATGATCAAATCAAGTGTTAAATATATTAATCATGTTTGGATTAATCTATTTAAACCTATTTTGTAATAAATAGCACGGACTCTGTGTAGAGTTGAGAAACAACTAGGAAATACAAGGGGAAAATAAAAAAGGTTCATTAACACAGACAGCCATTCAATTAGGCCTCGTTTGTTTTATGTACATCTTGAATAGTTTTATTATGTACATACATATATAAGCAAATAGGCGTACTTTGATAAACTAACCCATTATTTTGCGGGGGGGGGGGAAGGTAATTTCATCTATTCATTGTTCCCCTTTTATGATTAGAAAGGCTTTTTAAACGTACTCAAATTTTTTGTTTTTATACATACATATGTTACATATAAGAACATATCCATGCTACAAATGAGGTTTGAAGGAGCTACTATTGAGTTCTTTTGAGCTAGAACCATACCTTAACGACTCTACAAAACAATAAATAACTTATGTTTTATGAGATTAAAAGACATAAAATAAATATTATTTATGGAAAAAAATATCTAAAAAAATGAGGATTTGCCATTATTACACTTCTCATTTTTAAGTATATTAAGTATCCTTGTAGTAAAGGTTTGTATAAGAACAAAAAAGAGACCCCCTCCCCGAGTTCTAATCATATCAGTTAAGATACTGTAAATTATATACATATAAGGTGTAGTAAAAAAAATCCGTTATTTTCACAGTAGATGGCTTTGATATATCTCAGGTTGTGTATAAATGCAATCAGTTTACACATTTTGATGTTGATATGATGAGACTTGATACCTATTATGTACAATTTTAGTTTTGTTGATATCGTTTGGGTAAGTTTGGATGTCAAAGATAGGCCGACCACGTTCTGGAAGGGCAATATTCCAAACTGATGATAAAATTTGAAACCCTGTAGTGCGGGCAACGAATTTCCTTCGAAATAGGAGCAAGTTATCGAACTATTTTTTAATAAGCAAATTCAATATGGGAATAATTAATAAAAAGCAATATTCAGGAAATTTAACATAATAATAAATTATACAATTAGTGGAAAAATAAATAAATAAAGATGCAAAACTAAATATAGTTATTAAAAAGTCATTTCTCATTTCATTTATTAGAATCTCGTGTCAGCAAAATTAATCACATCTATTCACTGAACGATTATGAATGCTAGCAGTACAATTACTATATATCATTTGTATAATTTCATTTATTCCTTCTTAAATTAATTGTTCCAGAGCTCTTGATCTTAGCTCCGAAAAGCTTAAACCATTTCTTTCATCATCTAAAAGATTCTCAATTTTTCTAGCTACTTCTCTTTTTACAAAATATAATGTATGACTCCTGTTGTATAAAATCAATCTGTTTTGAACAACCGTAAATACCTGTAGTATGAAAAAACTTACAATACAAGTATTCATGGATAAGACACACCCTTGGTTTTTAGGTCAACTTCTTAAGAAAAAAATGCGTCCTATACGCGGGTATTTAGCATGCGTCAAAAATAAAAATTAGCCAATTGTCGTGTCTGCTAATAAATTACCTTGAGAATGGTATAAAATTGGTGCATATTTGAACAAAATGGAATTATTTCAACTATGCTGACTAAAGCCTTCAATTTCATTAAAAACATAATTGATTTCTTTTAACTACACTCTGCATGATAAATGGGACCTGTAGTAATAATTCCTTCTTAATTCACGTGAAAAAGGATTTTGGTAAAATAAACAACTTGGATTTAAAAATACCTAAATTAAATCCTTTGCATTAAAATAATGTCACACAGTGTACATTTTGCTGAGAATTCATTTCTGCTGTGATATGCTTAGATGGGTTGATAAAAAAAAACTTTAAATTAAGATCAATGACAACTTTTCAATTTTCTACCTTTTTTAATAAGACTCAAAGTTATGAGTTGATATGCAAATGAAATTAAAGACTTAACTAATCGTAGTTGGAACGATTCAAATATCATTCAGGTGTCATTATATATTTATTTGTAGATGGAAATGATGAAAGGACTAAATCGGTCTCGTGGAAAAAACTGCACTTTTCGTTAAGACTTGCTGAATTATGAATAATCTTATTTCATTATCCTTATTTCCAAATAATCCTGCTAAAAAAGAGCTCATAAAGTAATGGGACTTTTGGTAAAGTTACTCAAAATAGTAGAAACGGTGTTATTAATGACTGATTTGTGCTAGACCATCTAGAGATATGAAAATATAAAAATCCAGGTAATCGTAAAAATCTCGCCTGAGGTGAGATTTCATACAAAAAATCTTGGTAATTCAAAGAAACAACTGAGAGTCAACTACGTGACCCATTATTAGATACAAATATTTTGCAGATTTCCTTAAAAATATACGCTCATCGGGATTTCGACCTTTTTCTGAATTTTTGAGCGATATCTAAATATATGCAAAGTACTTTTCTTTTCTCTTTCCAATTATTCAACGTATTGTCTACGATCCCTCTAGACCTATTGTCTATTGAATTACACCGCTCTTTCTTAGTGATGATATTAACGGAAATGAGACATCTCATGGAGTAATTAAAAAATGTTCTCACTTGTTATAACTTACTCAAGGACAGACTCTTCTTTCTTTTTTTTAATCAAAATGAGAACAAAAGTAGCGTTAAATCAACGACAGACAGAATTACTAACAACAACAACAACAGCATTAAATCATCTTCATTAAAAAAAAAAATTCAATGAGAAACATTTGTACATATACCTGCCTCCTCAAGGACAAGGTTCATGCTTCTATTATTAATATTATTATTATTAATGATAATGAAACTATTTTTATGACATTTCCTTCAAAAAAAAAAAAAAATTATCTGATATTAGAAAAGTGAAAGCAAAGCTCAAATATCACGTACGAATAAATATGTACATTTATCAATTAGAAAATTGGGAAATTATCATCCATGTTCATTCATATTAAAAATAATATAAAAAAAAAGATTGTCAAAGTTATAATGTATTTTAAAGGAGACAAAATCAATTCATTATTCTTTTTAATGCTACGTATACATATGTATACTATTTTTATAAAAAAATACAATAAAACTCCTATGTTGTTAACAAATAAATCATTAAATTAAAAATCTTACATTGTCAATTTACTACTACTATGGGCAAAAAATATCAGGAACCAAAAAATCTTTATTTAATAAGGAAAACTCATATCATTTCCACCCCCGGTGCAATGCACATGTGCCAGCGTTTTTTCCAACATTCAAAACATTTATAAAATTTTTATTAAAGGAATAATAGATGTTTAGTTTAGGCATGTCATTAAAATTTCAAATCGAATGGTTGGTTATTTTGAGTAATATATATTATATATCTCGAGAAATGAAGCACTTATTCTCAAAATTACAAAAGAATAGAGTATACAATATTCATTGTAACTTTTTTGGGCTTCAACAACATTTCTCTAAATCGCATTTTAGTTATCATATGTGGGACATTTTAAAAACGAAAAAATGGATTTTAGCTGCTCTCAAAAGGACACGGTTCTCCAACATTAATGAATATTTTGAGGTATAATTTGCCACAAATCTCAGTGACAGATGTGTCAACTTGCCAACATTTATCCCTATTCGAATTGTAAAATAGTTAAATTCAAATTTCCCGGAATTTTTTGCCTATAGAAGTATTAATAATATATATAATATTGACTCTTATATATACATATATGTCAATAAGGTTGCAATTTAAGGGATTTAAAAAGTCTTATGATGTTTATATCAATTGCATCAAAGAATGTGCGTTTTATTAATGTACATTAATGAATTTTATGCGCAATTTGTACGTCATTTACCAATCAAAAAGCAAACCATTAACATAAATAAATAATATTTTTTTTTACGTGGAAATGCAGAAACCAATAAATAATAATTTGTATATATTCAAAGCCATTTATAATTTCTCTTCTTTTATTTTGATTCTTACCTTTTTCCTCCTTCTTCTCCTTTTTTACCGATGATGAAAAAAAAAAAAAAAGGAAAAATTCAAACAAGTGCGGGAAAGTTTGACGAATTTTCATTTTTAGTAAATACACTCTGTCATAATTAAAACCTCATTTGATTTCCTTCTCAATGCACTTGAAAAAAAATATTTGAAGCAATAAATCCTTTAAAATCAAAGAAATTTTCAACTTCTTTCAAGATTCATTGCTTTTCTTTGTATGAAAAAGTTTTAATGGATGGAGATGCATGTGGTTTATAGCAAAACGTAGAGTTATTTTATGCCTCTTAATTTCATTTGAGAATATTACTCGTATGATTCCTTGATAAACTTATGCCTCAGTTGTGTTAAAATGATGACACGTAATGTATTAACCTACACGTACAAATTATTTATAGAAAACCATCCTCTAGAGGTTGTTAATTTGAATGTGTTTCCTTCCTTATTTCAAGAAAATTTGGACAAGATCCTCGTAAAGCTGTGAATAAAGAGTCCACCCAATGGGCGTAAAGAACCATGCCTGAGATGATGTAATAGGGCACATGGTAACACTAAGAGATATTATATCATCTGAAATGCTGACAAATTTTCGATAAGTGAAGGAATGAAGATGCTGTCATTATTTTACCTTTCTATTCTAAACATCTTTCATTAAATTCATTTCAGCAGAGAAAGAAGTCATTTACAATAAATAAATGCATATTTTGTGGCCCCTTTTCATTGCAAAAGATATGATATAGACATTTTTAACTCCTTTGTTATGTCTTTTCAGTAGTAGATGTGTTCTCTACAATAATTTAAAAAAATAATAATGATAGCTTTAAACAAAGAAATACGCAATAGAGTTTTTCAATTGAGACAATTTTGTATTGAAAAACATACACTGGGAGGAGGATTTTTTATACACAGCTATAACAATCATATCTCCCCCCCCCCCTAAAAAAAAAAAACAAAAAAAAAAAAACTCGATTTTAATTTTTTTGTCTACGGTGGATCCCTTTACTCTCATTACTTGTGTTCTGGTCCTGGATCTACTAAACTTGAATTAAATCTTCTTAAAAAGTGAATGAATCCCTACTAAGAACTTAAATAAGGTCCAAAAAATCAAATTGGAGTTCTAATTGAATTTAGTTCCACAACATAAGATAAACTTTGGAAAAAAGTATTCATAGAACTGATAATCATTTGTTTGAAAAGCTATGAGCTCAATTTGACCCAACGATAATGAAAATCAGATTGGACCAGACTGGATTTCTGATCCAAAATATATCTCTACAACTAAATGAAGAAAAGTCCAATAGTTGAGAAGGAGAGTACTAAATAGTTATGTACCTTTTTTCTATCTCTTTTTTCTAAGGAAAAGTTTGCAAATTACAATAAAGATTCCTAGGAAGGAAAGTTCATTAATGTAGCATCCTAAAAATTATCTTAATATTTGTAAAATTAAAATTAAGGAAATGATTAATCCAACAAAGGATCATAAAGAAGACTTGAAAAAAGATTTGAGAGTGGCCTCATGGTACGAATTACATTATTTCCTGCATAATACGTCAATATGTCTAATAACTATTGTACAAAATTTCAAATTTTAGTTGAAAAAAAAAATTGCAGAATGAAGATGGATTGAGGTAAATTTCGGGAATGGATGTCTAAAAATCTTGAAAAGGTTGATTTAAAACAAAAAAGTTTTAGTAATTGAAAGTTATTTTTCTTTCTCTTTTTAGTTTTAATTCAACACATTTATATATGCTCAATATGAATACATGCCTATAAGAGATATCGCAGATCCCAACTTTGAGATTTGAAGGATCAGACAGATCTTTTTTTGGCAATTTGTGAGCTATGACAGTTCCTTTTCAAAAAAATTGCAGTTCTGATTAAGTTTATAGCGTATATTTAGCTTTTAAAATACTCCATCATATTTTAGATGATGTCACCTGAACAGGAGGACAATGTCTGGACAGGCTCCTATCTAAAGGTCCAACAACAAACAAACAAAAAAGAGAAAAAAACAAACCCTAATTTACTTATTAAACAGCTACCTTATTATTAGTAAAGAGATTTGCAAAAGATTTGAAACTTTTTTGTTACATTAGCATGCTTGAGTAATTTGTTTTATATAAAATTGTATTAATATTTCTTTAGTATGAAATACCATTAGAATTATTTGGTCTATAAATATTCTTTAAAAAACTTAATATTTTTCTATCAAACTTTTCATGCACTTTCCCCCTTTATTTGTAAAAAGTTTTCCCTTTCATATCTATCCATATACACGGGTCAAAAAATGGAGAAGAAAACTTTTTTTTGTGGATCAAAATTTATTCTTTATTTATGCTCGAGAAATACATAGAAGGAACAAATGAAACAAAAATATTCTTTAACATATTTTATCAGAAACAAAACGGAGGCACCAACTGGTGACGTAGGGTAGCTTTTCTTTTTCTTTTTTCATCCTCTAAGCAGAATATTATATTAAAACTGGTTCTATTTGTCAATTTATTTACTCTTCTCCTACATATATTCGAATCATTTCTTTATAATTCGTTGACTTGTAGAAAAAGAGGTATTCCCAGTGAGCATCGATCACTCGTATGAATATATTTGAATATATCTATTTTTAAAGAAAATCAAATTTCTTTCTGTTTGGCAACTCTATTAATTTGCATTGACGTAAGAACCTGAATATTAAAAGTGTGTGTGTGTGGGGGGGGGGGGGTCATACATTTATTATTATTATTATTACTATTTCTTATTAGAATCAACACACAGCCCATATACTGACAAGAAATTAAATAGAACAATGATAAGAATCCAAATTGTATGTACTGTGTTAAATATTTATGCCATGTTTAAATAAATAAATTTAGAAAATTGGTAAAATACTTTAATTTTGAACACTTAACCTCAAAATCGATTATTACCAATGTTTATCTACCTATACACAAGCAAAGAATTTGATTGTGTTTAAACAAATAGAGCTTAAAACTTTGATGACCCTGGAAATAATTGATTTTGAACAAAAGTGTTTTTGTTTGAAATGTTCTTTGGAATTCAAGTATCATTTACCTTCATTGAAAATAGGCACTGTTTTTAAATGAGTGTTTTCCTTCTTTTTTTTTTACTTTTAAAGTAAACAATAACTATTTTATTATTTTATCATCTTACTCACTAATTAGTTATTATTAATCATATTACTCTAAGTACTCTACAATTAGCAAAAATGATGTGACATTACAACTGCAATTGTTTGAGTGATTTTGACAAACAAAAAACAAATAATTGCACTACATAACTTATAGACAACACTTGTTGACAAAAAAAAACGTTTGAAGTATCAAAAAAATATTTTCCCTTTTTTTTTCAATAATAATTATCCCACCATTTGACAAGTTTTTAGTATGAGAGGAAAAAAACAAATATAAACTTACTACCCTTACCTTCATTTGAAAACGCTTTTTTATCTATTTGTTGTACATATAACAATTATTTTCATTAAAAACTTTCCCTGTCAAAGCTATTTTATTTCAAATCAAGTATTTGACCTACACATATGACTTTACGTATATGCATATACTATTTTCTGAGACCGGTTCCCTATTGGAGAGAAACACGTCTTTATCTCCTGTTTTAAAAAGATTATTCACTGTTTTGCTGAGTTTTGGCATTATCAAGAGATAGATCTATTTAAAAGTTGGGAATCCCTCTATTCTAACAAGTATACTAATCAGTGAACGCATCGCTAGTTAATTAATTGAAATAGTTCAACATTACTTGGTGATTTTAAAGAAAGAGTTGGATCAATTTAACCGGTCAATTATTAGCTTTTTGAGAATTAATGATGATTGGAAAATTATTGCTGATATATTGGGAAATATATTTCAACTATTATAAGAATTGATTTTTATTTTGAAATTATAGTCATTGAGAGTAGCAACTTGCTAAAATCATATACTTTGTATTGAACAAAATTAATTATTTTCCTACCTTTAATTCTTTGATAAGTGTGTAAAAAAACTCAAAAGTATATACAAAACCAGTTAGTTATTTTGCAAATATTGTTAAAGAACAACTTTATTGTAATTTAAAAATCAACCGATTTAGGGATCATAATTTCTCTTCCCCAATAATCAGTGGCAGTTCAAAAATAACATATCAGTCGAGCTTTCTACTGATTTTAACTCTCTTTTTTTTCCTTTTTTTTCACTTTTCGGAGAAATGATTTAAATTTATATTCAAGTACGTTTTCAAATGAAATCATTCATAATAATAAAACACTTGAAACATGAGACACATCAATACTTAACTATACTACCAATCGTATCATTAAAGTTTTTTTCATTTGTCTAATAAGGATCATTTTACATCAGTACAAAAGTTCGCAATTGTGACATTCAGTAATGGATTATTTGTCAACACTTTTGTTTATTTTGTTTACAATCACATATATGTTAACACTGTATAGTTGTGATAATTAAATCCCCCAGTAATATCGTATAAAGCATGCTAGTGTAGTCTTTTATCACAAATATTTCTTTGAAAAAATATTTTTTGCTCTTTAAATTTGTAATGAGGAATCAATCATAGTGTGACTTAAAATAAAATAATAATAATAATAATCTCATAAAAGGCTTCAAGTTTTTTAAATACTTTGTAGTGATATGCATCCTTGGACGAATTCATTTCATGATATATCTATGTGTTATTGGAGAAAGAGTGTTTTAATTTTTTTTTTATGTTCTATGTTTATAGCAAGAAAAGATGATAAAAATGTTTTTCTCATTTTACTCTATATATATGACTGAATTCCTGTTGAAGCTTCGTCACGTAGCGTGAGACCCAATAAAAGTTACTTAATTTAAAAAACAAGAAAAAACATTTTTAAAACAACATCATGGAAATTGTCAATACCCATCACTGTAAAATCCACGTTACAAAAAAGTAATTTTAGTTATAAATATTTGGAAATAATTGATTAGAAAACTTTATTCAGCGATGTCTCAAAACAATAATATTCGTAGTATTTGTTGCATTTTTCCTCCACACACAATATAATCATTCCATTGGATTTTTTTCATCACTTGTTGCTCTTCTTTCACTTATCCCTTCAAATAGCAATTTTAATTCCATTTCTCAACCTTTTTTTGAAAAAAAAAAAGAGAGAAGCAAGCCCCAATATAGTCAATTCTTCCCAACTGTGGAACTATTCTTCATTTAGCCTTAGGGGATCGTTCCCCAACTAATTTATGCTCAACCAATCACCCTTGAAAATACTCAAAATTAATAGTCTTAATTCATGCAGTTGATTATTTTTTAATTAAAGACTTTGATATTGATATATTAAGTCAAAATGGAATGTAAAAATCACTTTCATGCATTTGTATCAAACTGCCACTCAAAAATGTGAACAATTTTTATTAATTTAGGTGCCTTGGACATTCATCAAGGTCAGCTTCTTAGGCCTGTGTTTCTCTGGCATCCCTACACTTACTGAAATTGTTAAAAAAATGTCTCAGCTAAAGACAACATTAATTATCTTTAAAATTTGTGACATTTTAGAGTACTTAATCCAAAATTACACATATAATGAATTGAGAGAGCTAGATCTAATAAATCATAACAATAACATTTTATTAGTTTGAGCTCATATCAGTATCATTGATTTTTTGGAAGTGCGTTCCTTGTTACAAGAAGAGTATCAGACATTATTCATTTTTATTCAGACTGAAAATAGGAGAGAGCATATTATTTACTAACCAAAAACACTGACGGTATAATATCACAATAATGTAGAAATGATGAAATCAATTATTGAACTTGCTATACTGAGTAAAGAAACACGATGAATTCAAAACCCAGGAAATCGTTGGAAGCGGGATCCCTGAGAGAAAAACTCTACTCCCTACCTATAAGTTTCATGATTGTTGATCTATTGAAAACAAATTATTTTTCGTAAAAACAGTATTTAATAATTAATTAGATGTGTGCTTTACAAGAATGAAGAACTAAGGATTATTATAGCATTAAAAAAATACATTAAGCAACTAGCCAAATGATTTTGCAGCGATCGACGCTCGCCAGGAAGGACTTTTTTTTTACATCTCTAGAAATGGGCCTCTTAAGAATCTACACAAATGGATAAATTTATTTTTTCTTTCCCTTTTGGAAGGAAAGGCTGAGAGATGGCAGGTTGATGTCTACATATTATGTCATTTATGAAGCATGAATATTGAGATAAATATGATAAACCATATATTTTATATGGTTTAAAAAGTTTTTCTACATTGTTTATCTGCTCAAATCTACATATCGTTCCATTTAAGAATAATACATATATGTAGTATATTTGAAATTTGTAAAATATCCATGATTTTGAGATATTTATTTTAAAGATCAAAATATGCTCCCGAAAAATGTTTACTATTAAATATATTATATTTGATAATACAATGTGTATCCCAAATGAAATACTTTTGATTGTCATGCATATAGATAAGAGTTTACTACAAAATTTCTTGCTGAAGTGGATATCTTTGCTTTTCTTTTTTACGTTCGATGAGGTCTATTTTTATAAGAAGCAAATATGCACCCCGCAAATGTACATTCAAATCCCGAATAAAAACAGCATTTCAACGTCAATGTTGTTTCTATCCAAAGTGATTTAGCTCATAGTCTTTGGTGTCTTGGGTGGCAAAATTAAGACCCATGGACCTAAATATAAAATTTTATTTTCTACTAAACACAAGAACAATTTTTGTCTCTTTGTTTGGTCCTAAATCCTTATAAGGACATAAGCAAGCTATGCTCAATGACATCATCATCATCATAGATATTTAGCCAGTGACGTCATTGTTAATCTTGGAGCAGTGATGTCAATTGGGTTATAACATTTGCCATACATAGGCCTACAATAAGTAATGTAGCAAATTAAAATGATGGAAAACTCATTTGTATGTATATTTCAGCTCTTTTCTAAAAAGTTTCATACCTTAGCTCTTTGGCTGAATTGAAACCACTGTCTTGAAGGTAAGTATAGTAAACATCCAATTTCTGCAAGAATAATCAATAGGTAGGGCTCTAATTAAGGCTTAATTAAAAATAACAGCAAACTTTCTAATTCATTTCATTTGTCTCAATTGTAGGTATAACAATGAATCAGCACTTTATTGTAAATGATGCTGTAAGGTTTAAAAAGTTTTTCAAGAATCAAGGAACACAATGGAACATGAGACAGAGCTGGTAGTAAGTTTTATATTATTAAGAGCCCATGTAACCCTTATTTACCTAAGTTCATTCTAAGTTTTAAGGCCAACATACATATTTAGTCTTTAAAATCAATCATGGTTCTTTGTTTCTGTTCATAAAGTTTAATCTTGGTGGATTTACTATATTCCATTTCACTCAATCTGTGTTGAGCGTGGTAAACGGAAAAAAATAATACATTACTCGTTACTTACTCTTAAAGTCATTAGAAAGGTGTAAAAGTAATGAGTGACTCATTAAAGTAACGTTACTTTGATAATAATTTATGTCATTTCATTTTTACTCAAACACAAAAACAAAGTAAAACATAGAAAAATAAATTTGAATCATCTTAACCTGACCATTTATTTAAAAGACACTAAATGACAAGTCTCATTACTCAAAGAGCATAGCATGGTAATGAATTTATGTTGACATACATGATAATCAGAGAGGAGACTGAATGACCCATTAAAAATAAAAGTTTTTTTTAAAGTAGAGTAACGGTTATTTAATTTGTACATAATATCGTTTAAATGAAATAGGAAGGGAAAGTAATCAACTATCTACTTCGTTACATAAAAAGTAACGATGTAACTTAAACACATTTATTTTTCATCTTTACACCCATCAAGAGTTCATGCAGGAGTAGATTGGCTCAACGGATACTAAACTAGAAACGTTTATTGAAATAATATGCTCTAAACATATTATTTTTTTTTAAAAAATTTGTTTTTATTCATGTGTCCTGGTTACAATAAAAGTTGCTCTTACCTTTCTAAAAAATACAACACAATGATACGCTTCCTCAGGCTTTCCAAGCCTGAGAAAAAGTGGACTTTTTTTCTACCAAATTTTGCTCTTATCCATATTTGATAGAAAGAGATTCTATTTTCTTTGTAACACTTTCTACCATCATGGATTTTGATGTAATTTATAAAGTTTTTTCACCCATTTTTTTACAATTGAAAATATTTTTTAAAAGGTTTTTTTTTCTTCTATTTATTCTCTTTTTCTCCTTATGTATTTCATAAGCATAAATGAAGTTTCAAAGAGAAGAACTACGTATTTTTGCAGGCAAACTTGCAAAACTATTTATGTACATATGTATAATGAGCAACAATAGATAATGAAACAAAAAAAAAATTTATATTTTTTTTTATTCTTTTATTTAATTTCTTCGTCTTTATTGTGCCTACATAATATGTATGTACGAACCTATCTAATTAAAAAGGAACATAAGTTTTTTTAAATAGTTTTGTATAGACATATATGTATTTATAAATACATATATCCTACAGTGATATTTACTTTTTATTCCGTGTCCTTAAATTAATTAACTTTTTATAGGCTTTATTTATTTATGTATGTAGGTTTCTATTGGATTTGTGTAGAGAGAGTATTAGATGAGTGTAACACATGGGGGGTGATACTCTTAAAAGAAAGCTCAAATATACTTATGGGTATTATATACAAAAAGCATACATACATGCAATCATTCGGTATTAGTAAACTGTTAGTAACAAAGTTTTGAAAAGAAAGAAGAATGTGTTAAAAGGGAAGTTATTGTATTCGAAAAGGAATTGAAAAGAGACAAAATACGAATAATAAAATAGAAATAAAAAGTCACTTAATAATTTGTTAAAAAAGTGATTGAAAGTTTGTGTATTTTGAATAAAAGAAAGAAAAGAAAATAATTTATACAAATGGTTTTCACTGATGAAAGGCCTACATAGGCCTACCTGCACGCTTAATAAATACATCCAATCCCTTAATCTCCTACATTAAACACAATTCACATTTTTTAGAATTTACATAATTTGAGAGTAAATGGAGCTCAAAATACATAAACGGGCATGATTCGAATATGATATATTAAATGAAAAAGTGTTTTGTACATTTCTCCTTAAATAGAAAAATAAAAAAATGATCAATTTGTTGAGATTGAACAGATTCAGAAGATACTGAGGTTCTCGGTTAAAACAAAATTTACTCCCAGAACGTAAATTCAAGAAAATGGAGATTTAATTTTGCCTTTGATTAGAATATATACTCTAAAGTGTCTCATTTTTGGGGTAAATTGTAACACTATACTTTTTTATATTGGAAGGCATCAAGAAAAAACTATTTGCAAAATTCTATTTTTGGCAAGTTAATGACACTTTAAAACAAAAAAACAATTGATGCTATTGTACTTTTTTCTATTGTATTGGTATCTACAAATAATTCACATTTTAAAAATACATTTGCAATGGTAATACATACAATATTCGTAGGCTTGGACATGGAGCGTACCAGTGTAACCCTTCATACGGTTTTTACTATATCAGCTACATGCAACTATTCTTTTATCCTTTTGGATTAAGAAACCAGCTGAAATCCTTTTGTGCGCTACTACTTAAGTAGCTCTACCGTGAGTCTTTCGAATTTTACCTCAAAATTGGATGAAAGCTTACACATTTATATGGGCGATTTCTTCTGGGTTAAGGATTTTTATCAGGCGCTTGACATCTCGTTTGAAAGGTGTGAGTCTCAGCTCTTTAATGTATTCCTTAGTAATTTATTTTGTGTAATATTCAAGAAGTTATTTAAGTACAAACGTTATTGGCCGACTTTTAGGCCTACTCCCGTCCCCTACGCCCTCCAGGAGTCCCTTTAGGTCAAAACTAAGACTAAAAATGGAATTTGCATTAAAAAAAATTAGTGAATCATTATTTTTCAATGCACAAAATGAATATCCTTCTAGGCTTAAATTGAAGTTTAAGTTTAAAATGGGCCAAATTAGCTTAAAAAGTAGAGTCCGATTTCTCAAAAACCGTTGGATTCTTGTAAAAAAATTTTACAGATTTGAAATTAATGAGCAACACTGAATAAATTTTATTATACATATACCCCTTAGGATTTTTGACTGTTGACCAGCGTTATTATTACATGTGGAGGTTACCCAATTAAATATAAATAACATATTTGGAAAATAAAAAAAAACCCTGTACAAATTACCAATCACTAACATTAACCTTTAGGATTAACATCATTGTCAGAGAACGAGAAAAAAACCCATAGGATAGTTGAGGTAAAATACACTCCTCTGACCCTAGACTACTTAAATCACTTCTCCAGTGATGAACCAAATATTAGGCTTTGCAGATTAATTATTATTTACATTTTAAAAATATAAGGATAATCTGATTTATAGTTATAAAACAATAACATATGTAGTACGAACATTTATATTTGAAATCATAGGTATTGAACTGTAAATAAATGAATATCCTTTTTTTTATGAAATAAAAAAAGCATCAATTTCATTCCGTTCTTTGGTTTTGACAACTCCAATCTTTAGTGTTGAATAACAAAGAAGAAAAACTTTTCTTTATTATATATTTTTATTTTTTTGGTATAGTGAAAAAAAGAGGGTAATCTGATTTCGACATATCTAGGTATATATATATATATATACCTAATTTGTAATTGAACTTTCCAGGATGCTACTAACATAAGTGAAAAAAATAAATATATATGTCTATTAAAATTTGAGTGCCTGAGTATGATGAGGTATGTTTTGAAGGAAAAATTAAGAACTTTAGCCCATAGGTGTTTTATAAGCTACATATACATTTCAATAAAATATATAGAAAATCCCTCTCAAGAATTGTGCACTGGTAATAGATTAAAACCACAACTTTTAACCACACGGGTGGTGGTTTCAAATGATTTGCATTTTTTGTTGCATGTTTCAAAGGCCAGAATATCTTATTTCTCCTTTTGTCTGCTAGACATACATAAATGTGATTTTTTTTTATTAGAAAATTGATCAAATAAAAGATTAAAAAAAAAAAGTCAGCATGTAGCAAAAAGTGAAGACTCCACAAAAGACACTTGGTCCACAACGTAAATTTCCTCATCACCTTAGCAAAGTATCTTATCTAACAAGATTTTATTTTAATATGGATCTACACTATGGTCGTGGTATTTACATGTTGCATTTAAAAGTAATGTTTCATTTCTTAAATTACAGACATACAATTGCCAGAGGTTAAAAAAAGAAAAAAAAGAATATCAATGTCTGGACTTTAATGGTTTGAACAGTCTAAAAACTTTTGATTTCTTTAATTTTTTTCCTATAAAAATTTGTTGATTGTGTTTGTATGGTAACAAAAAATATCCGTAATTGTAGGCTAATTTTTTTTATTCATCCTCAAACTGTCTATAATTATTAACCTGTTAATATTATCTATTCAGGCCTATAAGGTCCAATGAAACATCTTCTATAACTAATTGATATTGGGACTTTGAAAGAGTTATCAATTACTTGTTATTAGTGACTGAGCAAAAAAAAAAAGTAATGCCGTTCCTCAAGAACAAAAGTAATTAGTTACTCATAAAAATAACCTTATTTTAATACTTGTCATTTCATTTTTGCCTCAATAAAAAAACAAAGTCAAACATAAAAAAGAATCAATTTGAATCTGAATCATTTCATTAACTTCAAGGAGCAACGAAGGGTAATGAGTTTATGATGCACATCGAAGAAGAGATTTGTGGGATGATTAAAATTAATGGTTCTTCTATATAGTAACTGTCATTTATTATTTGCATTAAGGTGTGTTATAAGGGAAGTAAGAGGAAGTAATCGAATTAGTTAGCACGTTACGTAAATAAGTAATGATGCTCTCAATCCTATTATACCCATCTCTGCTCTTAATACCCATCCTTTATGTCAAAAGATTCTTTTTAAATCTTTAAATCAAAAATACCTCCAATTTGCTCATGTTTTAAAGTTATGTCTTCCTCACATTACCTTAATAGAGGATGCATCCAAGTCCCTGTGTATTATTGTATTAAGGAACTATATACATATGTAGTAATTTGCAAATAAGTTTAATTAAATTTGTTAAATGATGTTGTTTTTTCCAACGTATATTTTGAAAAGTATATATATATATGTACATATTTCAAACTCTCTATTTGTAGCGTTATAATAATCCAATCATGCCGTCGTGATGGCTTAACAAAATAATAAGTAGGTACCCTGTTATCTATTTATTTATTTATTTACTTACTATCTGACTTATTTATGAGTTGTCTTTGAATTTAAATGTTAAAAAAATATACATACATACAGAGGTACTAGAATGGAAAATACTTACATATGTATATGAATATAGGTATATTTAGTGATTTAATACTAAATAAGGCAGAGTCCTATAGAAAGAAAGATTTATTTGTCGAGGACTCATGAAAGTATTTTTAATTAACTTCTTAAGCTCTTAGGCATGTTGTTAGCCTTAAAAGTTAAATATAACTAGGAACAAGGTTAATAGTTATACATATTTACAGAGGTATGTAATTAAATTATTATCTTATTTGTATGTATGTATGAATGAATGGATATACATACAAAAATACAGTCAAGCTTCCTTTTAAGAGCAATTTGAGTCCTTGTAGTTATTATGTGTAGATACAAAGTGAAAAGAAAAAAATAAGAAGTGATGAGATAGTATTGAAAGTGTAGCTTACTTTGGCAAGAATCCTTCGTTGCAAGGGGGTTTCCCTGACTGTACATATGTATATCCATATGAAATAGAATTAAGGATGTATACGAATGTTTTTTTTTTTTTTAACTCAGAACTGTTGACTTGTTTTCATCATCACCTCCATCAAGAGGAGGTGACGACGACATCTTTAATTTAACTAAAGGGATGACACTGCACTAAAAACAAATAATAATAAAATTAATGTTGAATCCTTAATTGTCATCACCTACAATTGTATGTACCTTTCTACCCCCAACGTTATCTATGCATGGGCCTCTTACTTGTATGTATGTTTGTACATATATAAATTATTCATCTACTCATAAAAAAAAAATATTTTTTTTAATGCTATCAACATTTGGGTCTTTCTTTGATCTCTCTTGACCCCGTGTTGACATTTTTTTATTTTTTTAAATACTTTTTTGCATGAGGTTAGATATAACAAATGATAATATTCGGAGGCTATGTGAGAGGAATTCATTAGCGTTGACTTTTTTTTTCTTTTTTTTTTTTGCACGTCTTCTTCTATGAGTACTCAATATATGTACGTATAGATAAAATCCTTACTTATTTAACTATGTACATAGTAATAGTCCCGGTGTAGATACTAGGTAAGTAAATATATGTTTTGGATGGTTATTTTTTATTCTCTGCACGGTGGTGGATCTTGTTTCGGTTCCTTGAGCATGGTAGTGGTGAAATGAAAATATATAAAAGAGAGAGAAAAAAAAAGGTAATGAAGCATGGTTCAAATATATTAAATATACATTTATGTACATATAGAAAATGACTGTTTTGGTGGTAATATCTCTAGAGTGTACAATCGTAGGTACAAGAGTCGTTTAAAGGAAAAAATAATTAAGCGTAACGAGTGAGGGATCAAAGTATACAATGACTATTTTTCATATTTATAACAACCTACGAGTAACTAGCTCCAATGTACATACGTACCAATGGAGTCATAGTCCACGTAGCCACATATGTATATGGCATAATTTGATTAATTAAGGTGTTATTTATAAGTTTAAAAGGTTTTACTTATAGTTGGTGCTAAATATGTATGTGCTTAATCAACCTTAATATGCAATTTAATGCCTTCAACTCAATTCCAGTTTAGTTTTGTCAAATCATACATATTAATAGGGATAAACAACAACAAATACAACAACAACAAAAACGAAATATGTACTCAGTTCACCATGATGGAGCTTCAATTCATACTCTAGTTTTAAAATATATTAGGAATGATTGAAAGAAATTATTATGGTGGAGCAAATCGTTAGGACCTACTTCAAGTACTTCAGATATGAACTTCATTGATTATTTTGTGTTGAGCTATCTAGAGACGAAGATTCATTCCTACCAGAAACCTAGGATGAACCTTCAAGGAAGCACATCTGTACAGCATGTAGGTTGTTCTAACGTCAAGGGTTATATTGGATAAGTTATTAATAAAAAATTAATCTTTAATTTTCATTATTTCCTAAATTAAATTTTGTTTTATTAATTATAACATAAATGTACATAGACCTTTTAAAACTGTAGAATAACCCAGTGCAAACATACATATATTAGGAAATATCTTTATTTACAGGGTAATTTCGTAACAACATATAAAACAGCATTGAAGCAATTTTGTACACTTGTCATCAAAATCAATTATTTACTTATAAAACAACAATTAAGTATTAAGCCTGATTACTTGTATAAAATGGGCCTAATTCAATGTATTGGTATCTAAATACTGGAAAGTATTTATGTTATGCTAAGTAAGGTGTTCAATGTTATATGCAGTCTAAATATTGCTCAAAATTCAAGTCTTTATTCTACATACAATATTCAGGGATACCTCAAATTACAAACACTTTATGTTTATTCATATATATACATATAGCCTAAGTGCCTTTGTTTGTTGGTTTGTTTTACTGACATGCCGCTCCGCCAGGCGGACTAAGCGGGAGGTAGAACAAAGAGTAGAACAAAACGGAAAAGTACATTGGCCTTTGAGGTTTTCTAAAGTCGCTGAAAGCGTATTTCGTGGCTAAATGAAGTTGTCTATGAAGTTACAAAGTACTGGTCAATTTAGGGGACTTTTAGGGGGATAGTGAGGTCAAATGTACATCCTCAAGATCATGTGAGGTCAATACAAATGGTTTTGATGTTTCCACAAATTCATTGCAGCGCGTCCTTTTCTAACATCAACATAAATAGTGATTTATTCTGTCCCATAAAGAATGTCAGCTCTATTCTAAGTATATATACATACTCTATTTTTAATTAACGAGGGTGCCCTGTTAGAAAAGAACTTTACATTATAATGCGTACAAATTTACTTACTTTTCTTATTAATCAACTAATTAAAATATATGACTAGAAATGGGATCTGGAGAGATAAAACACGGCCAGATATTTTCCTTTTTTTTTCAATTGGTAAAAGTGATCATTCTGTTTTGTTTTTCTCTTCCTACATGAAAAAAATATTCTCCTGTTGCTGCGTCATTAAATTAGCAAGAATAGAAACTATATGCAAAAATTGAACGGCAGTGTATTTAGTAAATCTCCAAATGCAATAAACATATGATATTTTTATAAATGTATAAATAGGAGAACCTTTACTTACGAACAAATATAGGGACACTTCGACCTATTTTTTAATACAATTTATGTACTTACCTACATGTTTTCTATGAACAACTAAGAGCTCCATTCTATAGGCATGTCCATGTAGTATATGGGTGAGTCGATTAAATTGGCTCATTTTTTTGGCCTTTTTAGATTTATTGGAAATTGGTTAAATGCACTGATTGATTAATTATTACCGATGTTTTATCGCCTTAAAAATTAAAATCCAATTTTTCTATATAAATGGAGTATTAAAAATAAATTCATTATTTTGGCATGGAATTGAAGGCTTTATTTCATCCAACCTTATTCAAGGAGTTTTAAATTGTTTTTTTGTGAGAAATATTAAGCTTTTGAGCAATTAAAATATTGTTAAATTGACGGTCAAACTCCACCATTTCTATTATTTCATCGACATAATGAATTTCTTTTTACTACATAATATACATATAATAACGATATCAAAATATTTTTATTTTTAAAAAAACCTTGATTTTAATCAATGTATTTTAACAAGTTTTTAATTTATTGTTGATAAATACAAAACTAGCATAAAATACCATGTGTAAATACCATCAGTAAAATAAAAATGAATTCACGTTTTAAAAATTACTCTAGGATTTAATTAATATATCAAAATCTTGGTAGATGATACATCTGCTCTACAATGGTGATGAAGAAAATTATTGAGTGACTGGAGTGACCATATTTGAACTTTTGTGAGATTAATTATACTAGGATATTAAATGAAAAGAAAAAAGATCGATTATACCTCCCAAACAATCGACATTGGTCTCAAGAAAGAGTGGCTATTGAACATTATATGTACATATCTACTGTAGAACCCAAGGAATTTGTCGAGAAGCAATTTTGCAGATAAGTTTCAGGTCAAGATCAACTAGCAGCATGTGACCAAAACAGTAATGGTATTTTGTTACCCATAGCCGATTGAATCCAGTGAGACTCTCAAGTTTTGCTCGACAGTCTGTGTCCAATTCTGAAAAAGACAACTGTGAAGGCAGTCAAGTTCTGGGGATTTACTGCTTAAGAGTCTGTGTGACCCAGATATTAAGGAACCAATACAAAATATGTATGTACAAAAGTCTATACAACTTTGCAGGATTCATGCACCTGTGAAATTCATTTCCTCAAAGTTGGAGGTCAACTCACTGGGAAATGAGAGAGTTGAGTTCTAGATTTCTACAAACTATCGATCAATTCAAGCAGCATATTTTCTCAAAATGAGAACTCCCTCCGTATCTATGGTACTCCCTCTCAAATATGAGGCAGCAAAAAGTATGTGTCTTGAAATAAAAGATCTACCTAATTAAGAACTTATTTGAGAGAGGAAGAGATAGGGTTGTTTGTGTTTATCTATACATACATATATTGTGTATGTTTGGTGTGTATCAATATTGGAATCGAATATCGATACTCGGTTCGTATTGAAATTTTCTCTTCCTCAAGGGAAATAAAAAAAATTGCAATAAATCTACTCCTCTCACCATGTACATATGTATGTATGTATGTATTGTAACTCTGGTTTGGATGGCTGCTCTGCTGCTACAGTTTTAGAAATTGAGACGGGTTCTCATCCGGAAGAAGAGGGATATTTATGTATTTTAGTTAAATAATGGGTATAAAACCATTTAAGCGGACATAATCACTGATCCCCCGTCCTCTTTTTTTTTATTTGGATATTAAGATTATATCAGAAAATATGTAAATAAAATATGTAAAAATATGCAAATAAAATAATATACATACATACAATGTGAAGTTAATAGGTATTTTGCATGCAACATACATAATTAAATTCCTTTCAAACCACTAGGGAACAGCAACAAGAATAACAAAACAAAAAGAGAGAAATAAAACTTAGCATAAATTAATGAAAATGAAAACTTTGTTATTAATTAATATTTTTTCATCAAATTTTGAAGAAATTGTTTTTGGATTGCCTAATTATATGTATGCATATACTTATATATATATATAAAACTGATTCATGAAAGTTCTAGTTCTCTTTACTCACCTACATATTATCATGCTAAGCCTAGCAATCGATGGAATATAATACCTGCATATCCGTGTTTTGTAGGCATTTGAATATATCATATATGTAAATACTCTAATATCTTGAATTGCAAGCATTTTAAAGGATAATGAGGGTTTTTTTAGAGTGATGAGAAGGGCTGTAGTTTCCCGCCTACAAGGCTCGTTTTCACATAATATGTATTTAGATCATTATATTATTTAGGAGTTGGCATGCTATATATGTACTTGCATGTATTGGAGCATAAGTACACTTTGCCAGGGATCAAGACTCAGATTTTTGGAAATTGAGAACAAGACTTTGAGGGACTCTGAAGAAGATGAAGTCGAGACTTTGAAGGAATTAGACTTTAAATGTAAACGAAGAGAAAGTTTTTTTATAAAATGCCGTTGCTTTGGTTGATAATGAAACTATGACAGAAGCACAGGGGTCTCCGCGGGCCGTAGGTTGCCCATGCATGCTCTAAGAGATATACTCAAAGAAAAAAGGATTTTTTAAATATATTTTGCAGTTGCTTTACTCTTGATTTATACAACAAGTAAACAAGGCTTTGAGGAGTGGAGATCAAGAGGATATCAAGACTTTCAAAGATTTGTTCTCGAGATCTATCCGTTCTTGAGAACCACATCACAACATATAAGTCGTTGATGAAACTTATGAGTTTTAAATTTCTTGATTAAAAATAAAATACCATTAGCACATAATAATTTCAATTAATTTTAATCATAACTTTTGACTGTCATTTAGTTTCCTAATATATGTATACTACACATTATGAACAGTCAAAATATGAATTTTTGATGTGTTCCACTCAATGAATTAAAAATAAATAATGTAAATAGGTACTTTTTAATTGATGATTTCCATCAACATAAAAGCAAGATAAAGGAAAACTTCAACACACAAATCCCTATTTATATTAAAAATCAGTATTTTTCTTTTGATGAGTATAAAAATAGGAGACCCTTTTAATTAATGGAATATTTTATTATTTTAATTTTTGTGAACGTCTGAGTGAGCAAAAATCCCATAAATGTGTATTTCTCTTATTTTCTATTCTAATGGACAAAATTGTAAAGTATTTTTTTTTTATATTTAAATAAATAAATAAATATACAAACATACAGTGGAGCCTTTATATACGAATCCCTCATTCTATGTATACATCGCACTCACATAGGGAACAATTTTCATCATTTAAAATTTGTATAAATTGTGCGTATATTTTTTTAAAGAAATACAGTGAACCCTCTGTATACGAACCCCTTATTTAATGAAAATATATTGCAGTAAAAGTATGAAGTCACTCCTTCTACACGACATCTTATTATCCCCTATAAATTAATACTAATACGTACATAAATATAGTCAATGAGGTTGCACTGTTTATGACACGAGATCTAGGTGTCAAAATCCGCTCATTCAATATCACTTAGCACTGACTCTTTTTCCTACAGAAGAAAAAAGATGAGATAAAGAGAGAGAGGGGGAAAAAAGTTTGAATATTTAATGATGTCTACACATTTGAAGACATGGCACGCTTCACATGCAAAAATAGGCATATATGCATGTATGTGTACATACCTAAATATATATATATATATATAATCAATTGAATTACATTGAACCTATGAGAACTCAAACGACAAATCCTTTTGATGAGAAAAAAAGAAGTCATATATACATGCATATCAAAATAAATCACATCGAAATTTGTTAAATTATATTATCTATGAATGTTTGCTCAGTGCACACGCGCAGAGGGGAAGAGAGAGATGCATTGAAATTAGCACTTATGTATAAATATGTAGGAGCTATAATTACGGAATTAGGGGTCTTGATCCTTATATTTATAAACATATCTAATACGAGCAAAGTCCTTGCTTACGATTACGAGCAAAGTCCTTGTCTGACAAAATCTTTGAAGACGAAAAACATGACAACAGACCTCGAGGGAGAGGCATGTTTCCCTTCCCAGTTACCAACTATGCTTCCATGAACTCTCTTCTTAGAAATACTTAAATTGCTACAACAAATATAATGAATAGTGTGTTTTCACTGACGTCACATATCTATTAATACATATAAAGCGAGAGTCTCATTGTTGGTTCATTTGTTTGAACGTGCTTCACGGTTAGCCAGGAAAACTAAAGGTCAGGGTGAACTTAAAGTAACTTGACCCAGAAATAGGCTACGTCACATTGGCTTTCAATGTTAGTAGAGGCTGATTTTGAGGCTTCAATACGATTTGAAACCTTAGAAGGTAAATTTGAAGTTCCCTCTCAAGTCAAAAGTTTCAGAAAATGGTCAGATGAGGGGGTTTTAGATGAGATCATATGATCTTCACGAGATTATTCGAGGTAGCTGTAGGCTCTTTTGATATTCCCACCAATTTTAATTTAATATTAATCTAATTTGTTAGTCTTATGTCAGCAGCCTGTGTCAGTATGTTTTAATCCTAGGTGCATTATAAACTGAAAGTGACGTCATTTTCTGATTTATACTTATTAAACACAATTTCTCCAAAAAAAAAATCGCTAGGAAAATCCATATAGTGACTGATAAATTGAAAAAGAGAAAAGAAACTAAGCTAAGCTTGATAGATAAGAAGCGATAATTTTGAAAAAATTTAAATTAATGGATGGTAAAGATCTCTATCAATAATGAAGATGAATGGAATTTGCATTGATTTCCATAGACTTCAATTAGGTATTTATCTGTTTTTTAAGTTTATTAGTCTGTAGAGAAATATGGAAATATATGTACTAACATCAGTTTAAAAGTGACTGACTTTGATATGTTACAATTTCTTATCATTTCATCAAGTCTCTTAATATTTACAATCAATTTTGTTCTGCATGTACTAAAAAAGTAGGATAATTGAGAAAAGCAATCTGGCCCTTAAATAAAAGACAAAAACAAGATTTTTGATCCATATAAAATTTGGTTATTTATGTGCTTTTTCTCTGGATCATTAGATTAATTGAAAAATATAAAAATATTTGATATTTGCAGGAAAAAATACATCTACTGAATTTTATCAATATCTTAAAGGATAGAGTTTCAGGTATTAGAGCACCCTGAGGACAAAAAAATTTATTGAGTGTTTACAAAGATTAATGACTTGTTCTCACCTGTTTTGTTGTAAATCCAACAACATTTTCTAAGGACTTCCTCTAATTCAATATTCAACCTACTTCTATCAAAAATTAGAAAAAAGTTTTTTGTGTCAACTCAGGTTATTTGCTACTTGAAAGAAATCTTTCTGTCAATTTTATTTCATAACTTTTTTATTCACAAAACTTCCTATTTTTAAATTTAAAAAGAAAATTGTTTGTTGAAAAACACAATGTCTAACGATAGAGCAGGGCTCGTGGTTGAAAAAAAATAAACAAAACAAAGTTAAAGGGAGTCATCGATTCTATCAAAACATTACTCTGTGATCCTTTATTAAGGACTAGGGACAGGAAGATAAACGACAATAAACCATTTCTGAGTGATACAACTTGAATAACTATTTAAATCCGCAAGCAATACAACATTTGGCCTACGCAACTGTGAAAATCAGTAAAACAGACGTGTAAGATTTCTTAGCTCTGAATTAACTTTTTTAACAGAATTGTACAGAAGAAACAAGACTTTTTGAAAAACAATTACAAATGAAACGTTGCATGTTGATTATCATATGTGACGTCCTTTTTGTAAAACTCCATCCCCCCCCCCCTCCTCCAAACTTAAGGATTTATTTTGTAAAAATCCATGATTCCTTTCCTAGTGCAATTTTGAAAAATCACACAGTTACAAACAGGGGAGTCTCATTTTACGAATGTCTCTCTATCTAAATAAGTATCATAGTAAAAATACAGAAATTGAGTATATGTACATAAATACATGATGAAAATGTCATTTAAAAAATAACACCATCATGTTTAGTGAAACTCGTAAATAAGGGGTCTATCTGCTCTTCTTAGACCATTCAGTTTACTGAACACAATTGCCTTAGAAAAAAAATAAAGAATCGTTGGTTTATATTCATTGAGAGTGCCTTTTTGTTGTTGAAGTTGATGATGATCTACTTCCGCTTCCGGTCAACTGTCCTCATTTCAAAGTCATGGTTTTGAGCAACTTAAAATAAAAAAGAAGACTACAATTGTTTTTTTGTTTTTTTTGAAACAGCATGGTCCTTGTTTTCCAAGAAGCAATAAATCTTCTTTTTGGGAGGGGGGAGTGACATTCTGCGGAAGGAGCTAGAATATAAGTAGGTACGTATAAAAAAAACCTACAAGCACCTGGTTAATACTTTGTACTAACTGTCTATGTATACTGTATGTTTATCTACAAAAATTTATTACTGTAACTTTAATTTTATTTTTAAAAGAAATTATTTTCCGTGAATTGTTCCAATGTACTGTCTAATAAATTATACTCTATATAGAGTTCTTTTACGTAACGTCATCATTTTGAAAGTTGGCCATTTTAAAGGAGGCTCTAACAACTTAATTTTAACAGAATAAAAACTCTAATTTAATATATACTGAGGAAAAAAACAAGTGAATCGTTTTTGACCATTTGGATGTCACAATGAGGCCGACAAATAAAAGAACTTGACCGTCTATCAAAAATATCTCTCTCTTTACTATAATTCAGACCCTCATAATATGTGATCAAATAGTGAAACCAAATAATCAAATATAATTTTTGCAAGGGCCAGATATTTTTCACTAATAATTATCTTACTTTGTCTGATTCATCTGGAACAAACTTAATTATATAATTGGAACTTTCACTATCTATTTATTAGTTTGATTTGATTCAAGTTGTATTCAATGCAGAGATTTGTTTTCCTTTTTTCAATGAATAAATATAACAACTATGATACACATGCCCCCAACATGGCGTTCCTTCTCTTTATATTGCAGTGTTGGAGAAAAACCTATGGAGTAGACATACAATTGACAATATGTACAGAAAAACGTATCAACTTGATTGACAAGTTTATGATTGATTTATTAACCTATTTATTATTTTTTTGGTATCAATTATCTTGAACCAAAACAGAACAGGAAAACGATAATAATATTTGATAGAATGAAACCACATAAAATTTAGACTGTTTCCATAAATATATGTATATAAATACTTTTTTTATATACACATATTTGCAAAAATAACAAGAACAGCGTCTCAGTAATTTATTGAAAGATGAAAAAATATATTTTGTTGCATGAAGGAGGAAAAAAAAATGACTTAAATATCCTTTCAACCAATTAATTTATATATATATATACACATTTATGTAAGCTTTTGACCGTAAATTTGATTAAGAGATTGAATTATTATCAACCATGTGTCAACTTCATAATCAATCTCCCACGGGAGAAGTAAAATTTAGTTTTTTTTAAAAAATAAAAATGATTGTATATAAAACTCTTGAGAAAAAAAAATATTTTGTCAAATATATGTCTGTAGAACAATATTTTCAAACATTCCAAGTAGTTGATTCTATGAATATGTATACTGATTTGTTTGTACTCAAATTACTCGAAACTCTTTCTGCTCACTACTAAACATTTTGTTCTTTTAAAGGTATTGTAAAAATGAATACTGTGTTATAGATCTAAACCGGACTCATCGAATATAAGATATATCCTCTAATTATTATTTGACAAATAATAAATTTTGTTAAATTACACATAACTAAGTTTACCTAAAATTCTGTTTTAAATAGACACATTATGTACTCTGAAACTAGATCCAGTAATAAATTTGCTTCTTTTTTATAGGGCAATTCCTTTATATTTGGTGTGTAAACAATGGTTTGGAAATAGGGACGCAGGCAATTAACAGGGTGGTCAATTTCCTTTCCCCTAGAAAAAAGAATAAAGAAATCATGTTTCCATGGCTCCAGTACCATTTTATTTGGTATTTTTTTTCTCTTCCTTTAATAGAATTTATTTATATTAGGCGGTAGACTGTTCAAACGAATCTATTATCCAGAATATGTAATTTTTTATAAGTATAATTTTATAAAATGAATAGTAGTATATGGAATGAATGAATGAATTGAATCTAGTACGTTTTTGTAAAGGAGGAGGAAAAAAAAACCCTAATATAAAAGACATTTTCTATTTTTACCACAACAAAGCTCTTCACCATTTCTTAGAAAGACACTAATGAAATTGCAAATAAATATATATAATGTAAATACTTAATTAAGTCATGTTTTATTTGTGGTTAGGTTAGAAAAATGTTTAACATTTCATAATGAGGAACAAAATATTATGTATATTGTCTCCAAATTTCCTTCCTTTTCATTTCCCATTCAACAGAAGGATCCAAAAATGGTATTATAAAAAGAAGAATACATATATATATATTTTGTGAAAAAAAAGAAAATTGTTATTTGACAATTTTTTAAGAGAGATTCTATACTCAGAGGTATAAGCTCAACCAACTAAAAAAAAACATTTGCCACCCTGCTCGAACCAAACTTTGGTACACAGTTATTGTTTCAGTTATATATCGCTAGGTGGTGTTGATTCGAAACTCTACTCTTTCTGTACATAGCAATTTGAAAAAGTTAATTTGCAGTTGTTTGGGTTCTATTTTTACATTTCAATCCCATTTTGAATCATTGTTTTTGTATAAATTCTTTCTAAGCAGAACTAATGAGGGTAATAAAGGGCCTATTTAACCATCTAACAACAAGACATGACAAATAACATGTAATTTAAACTACTATCTAAATTAAAAGATGTTTTTTTTTTTGTATTTCCATTTTGTCGTCTCTACATAAACAGCAATAGAAACTCAAATGTTGTGCCTATGTATGTACATAGATAATATGTCAAAGTCATTTAGGTACCTACAAACCACTTCAAGCCATGCATGTGCCTACATAATATTATTATGTTTGAAGATAAATATTATTAAGTTTACTCCCTGGAGGTCAATATTAATGGTCAAAAAGGAAAGAAAAGAAAAAAAAGTAAAAAAAAAAACATCTGTGCGCTTTGCGCATATTAAAATTCCTTCCCGGAATTTATTTTTCTTTTTAAAGAAAAATGCATGAAAATCACATTAAAAACAAAAAAAAAATTCTACAAAAAAAAAGAAAGAAGGTTGTGATAAAAACACGGAGATAATTGTAATGGCTTCCAGATTCAATAATGAGGGGAGAGAGAGAGAGAGAAAGAAAAATGTATGTAAGTCAACAGCTGCTTCTCTCTTCCTTTGCATAAAATATTATACTACAATTTGGAGGGGGGGATGCTTCTACAAAGAAGTGAAATGGCTTGAGCTCATCTTGGGAGGTGGTGTCACGTATCAAAAGACATTTATTTTGTTGTGCATGCCTCTTGCCCAATAATTTAAAATTAATTACGGTTTGAACCCATCTTTTCTTTCCTCTTTATTTTTTCAAATTTCATTAAATTAGAAAAAAAAATATATAAAAAAATAAGCAAGAGCAAGGAAAGTTCCATTAGGCAACAACAAAATAAATTTATCTTTAATTAATTTGACTTGGTCATTAAATAAATGTTTGTCATTTAAAATAAATAAATGAGACAGTCTGACGTCACGTTCCTCCATTATTCTTTTTCATGATGTTTAATTTGAACAGCTGTTTTTTCTCCAAGAAATTAAAACAAAAGAGGTAAAAAAAAAACCCAACAAAAACCTGAGCATCATTGTAATACACATATGTACAAAGTGATCAATTCCCTTGGCAGACATCTTTTATTTAATTCATGTATATATACCTATAGTAATGCTTTGCATGTGAGTGTTTTAGACAATCGTGTTCATTTTGAGTAGAAGGGATAGATAGATGTGAATCTCTTGACATGTTGCAGGATTATTTTAAAAAGTGTAATGAGTATCAAAGTTGTATTATGAGATCTTCTGGATATTCTCTGAATGGAAATTTATTATTTTTAATCCATAATAACATATTAATAACATAATAGTATATTGTTCAGTTGTATCACGTCGAGCTTTTTTGTCCAATTGCAACCTCGACTCAGAAAAGGGAAAGGAAAAATTCTTAATCCATAATAATATATTGTTCAGTTGAATGTACTTAATGATAGATTAATTCTAAATATTTTACGTCATAGAGCATTTTCACGTGACGTCATCATTGGGGAAGTCAGCCATCTAAGAAGAGGCATTCCCTGCCCAATCTTTAACAGAGTAAAAACCTTTATGGAAAATAGTGAATGTCTACTGTTAATCACAATGGGCAGGCAAATCTATCAAAAAAAAATCTCTCTTTTTATTACCCATATTTCAATAGCCTAATAATATTTGATAAAAATATGTTAGTACACGATAATAGATTCACATTACTGGTCCCTTATCCATCTGGAATAAAGTCTATTAATTGGATAAGTCTAGCCATTTCATATGGATTTTCTATAATCATCAATTTGATTTGATTCAAATATCACTATATTATCACTCTTTGGCATCAAGTTGTGTTTAATAGAGGTGTTTCTTATTATCATTATTGTTTGTTTTTTTTTGTTTTTTTGGTGGGGGGAATTTATCCATTTTATTTGATGAATATGATATCAACTCTATGGCCCCAACTTGGCGTCACTTCAATTTATGATGAAGCAATCTGTGACGTCAGTGAATTAATTCATTTGTATTAAGGGTTATTATATTAATTTCTGCCATCCTTCTCAATCTTTTGGTTCAAGTTTATCAATCAGTTCAATTATTTTCCCTCAATTCAAAAAAGCCCACAAATAAAAATCCCCATTGCATCTCTCAATTTGTTCTCCTAAGAGAAATAAAAAAAAAATAATACCCGAAATTATATGGAAAATTAGCTAAAATCCGTTACGTCACTCTTCTCAATTATTGGACTATTCTTTATTAAATAGTAGGTATATTAATAGCTTGAACAAATCTACGATCAGAACGCTAATAAGAATTTATAAGTTATACAAATCGACAACTTGTTGATGATGTGGGGATACCAGTGAATATATTAGCCGTTCAGACTGGCGAATTGAATTTCAAAAATATAAATAATTTTAAGACCTTTCTGAGTCCAATAAACAGCTGCAATCGACTCTAGGTTCCTGGCAAGAGTGGTTTTTATAGTTTATTTAAGACATATTAAAGACTTTTTCTCTGTATCTTAGTTTAAAAATAACTTAAATGATCTTTGTTCTGGTCATAAGGTAGACTAGCTTATATGTACCTATATACTCTTTTTAAAGTCTTTTTTGGAAGTATCTAACGATACAAGTGGAGTTTAAGGTGGAAAAGGGTATTTAGTATTCAAAAAAGGGCGTAGCTTTTTTTTAAAAAAAACAAGTCTCTATACTTCCTTAGACTTTATTTGAATAGGTACAATATCATTATGAAAGCCAGCCATCTTGTATGTGATATGTATATAAATATGCATCCAATGCAAACACATCCCTTGAGGCTTATTTGTCAATCTGTATCGTCGATGAAAATGCTCTATCAGAGTTAATAATAATATACTAAAGAAAAGTCGAAATATGTAAACCCACATATGTAATTATACAAAAGTTTAAATTAAGATTAAACTCTAGAGACTGCAACACTTGTAACACTATACAAAGTAAAAATCCTAACATTTGTACACAGTGGGGATTTGTGGAACCAACAGTAGAATGTACAATAAGTCATATTCACATTGTTATACCCCTGTGATACTTCATTCCTCATTAGAAAAAGTGAGAGTATCATTATCAGATCATCAAGAAAATCTCTCTCTCTCTCTGAATGAGAAGAATGCCTTCAAGCCACTAATTAAAACATCATTTAATGGTTAAAAAACAAAGGTAATTTAAAGACCATTTAGTTTATTTTTTGACTTTATCATCAAAGAAGAGATTGATAAACGTCTCGAAAAGACGTCTACTTCAAGGATAATGAAGTACAAGTCTTTATGCCTCAAAACAATAACACCCATGTAAATATGTATGTGTACTAAATAGATATATAAACACTTGGGCCTTAGGCCTAATGACTTTTATAAGCAGTCAAAAAAAAAAAAAACTCAATTTCCTCTCACAAATAAATTCCCTCTTCCATCAACTTCTCATCAAAAATTGTATTAAAATGTATCTCTATTATATTATATATGTATATAAAAAAATTCTTTTCATATATTATATTATAAATGACATTTGTATCTGTCATAGTATGTGTAGTACAGGAAGTCCCAGCTTTTACAAACACCCAATGAGGAGATGCTCTATTTACGTACATAATATATGTAGAAGAGTATTTCACTCAGACAGTAATAGTGAGGGCTCACTGCTACTCAAATGAACTCCATAAACTCAGGTTCTAAACATAATTAATTTACAAAGTCTTAATAAACAATTTTTGTTATTATTAAAAAAAAAATAGAAAAAAGCTTTTCCCTTTTTTTTAGAAATATTATTTTTTTTCACTTTCTTTCTTCTTGTAATCATTAACTTCTTTTTTTTTATGTTTATATATATATATACATATATATATAGCCTTGTGATCCTGTCATTTTATTCTTGAAGTAATTCATCGAAAATACTCATTTAGTAAATCCTGAAATTGCTGCATTTTTTGAACGAATTTATAAAATGTTTTTATATAATGAATGAGTAAAAATATACTTCTTTTCTCTATAATCACCCTGTAGAATAAACTCAAAACCAATTAGATGAAAGGATATTTATCTAAAGAGTTAAACTATGAGTCAATTAAAATTTCCTTTAAAATCTAATAATAATAATAATATTTTGCAACTTTAAAAGTTGTTTTTTTAGTATATATAGACAAGTGTTGCTGTCTATACATTAAAATAGGTAATGCAATAATTTATTTTTTATGGTTGTTGAAATTCTACAAAAAATTAATGTAATTAATTAGTGAGTAGGATGATTTTGTTGAAGATTTTAATTCATCGATAATAATAATGATAATCAAATATTGAATTGAGTTTTTGTTTAGTTTAATGGTAATAATGCAAAAAAAAAGATTTATTTGAAGTTTCAAAAATCCAAAGTATAATAAAAGTTATTCAGTTTTGCACGATAATTTCTATTTCTGTAATTATTTTTTTTTCAAGAGTCTGACGGTTTTCGAGAAATAGGATCCTACATTTTACTATCAGCGAATGATACAAAAATTTGGACTTGTATATTCTATTCAAGGAATTTTTTATCTCAAAAATGCACCATGCACTGAAAGGACAGCTGTCAAAACCATCGATCCAATATTGGAATATTGGAATATTCTTCAAATGAGCAACAAGTCATTAAACAAATTGGTTTACATTTCATAATTGCATACTAAATTATTCTGTTCATTCCCATTTATATTTACACAATAAGTAAAAAGAGCCTCTGAAAAATGCAAGACTACCACAATGGCCAAAAGGAATCGGGTATCAAAAAATCATTGTTTAATCATCAAGTATTTTTTCACTCCCATTAAAAGCAGGTCTCCCCCCAATGCAATGTACATGTGCCAACGTTTTTTTTCTTCCCATTTTTGAAAACAGTAAGAAAATTGTTATTAAGTCAATATTAATTACAGAGCAATAACTACTGAGTTAAGAATATATGCCAATAAAAATTAAAGATCGGAGGGTTGGCTGTCTTGAGTAATACGTTATATATCTCGAGAAATAAACCACGGATTCTCAAAATTTTAAAAGAAACCCATCTGAAATATTTATATAAACTTCTTTGGTTACTCTAACGACATTTCTCACAATTGCATTTTAGTTTCATCCTCTTTGGTACATATTAAAAAACGAAAAAAAAAATCGACTTTAGCTGCTATTAAAAGGACGCAACCCTCAAATACACATAAATATTTAGACGTATAATTTGCTACAGATGTCAATAATGGCAGGTGTGCCAAATTAAAGAAATCAAAAACCTTCATCCCTATTGGAATTCTTTAAGAAATTACACTCAAATATCCTGGTATTTTTTTGTACTCTACTGAGATATCCTTAGCTCGTTCATAAGCCAAGAAGTGACATAGCAACATATATTCAAAGGAAAGTCAAGACAACATTTAAGAAGAGTATAATTTGTTTGATCATAAATATCGACACGGCTGGGAGGCTCTATTTGGCAGACTTTTTATATATTAGTGCATTACTTCAAAATAAACTTAAACTTAAATAAACATTTTGTTCTTCTTGTTTTTGTTTTTTTTTTGTTAATAATTCATTATTTGCACCAAAAAACAAACAAACTAAATAACACAAATTCGAATATCTAATATAGAATTTTCCTTTGTGTTGTTGTACTTTTAATTATGTTTTGTGTGTGTGTGTATGTTCTTAAAAAACTTGGCTTCAGTACCTATGGTATGTTGGCACTATTTTTTTTTTTTTTTTGAATTATATATCTACATAAATAAGTGCCTTTTAACTTCATTTCTTCATGACAAAGAGATCCTTATACTTGACAACTTTTTATAAAGGTAGATATCTGTCCAGCCATTAATCGGAAGTTCCATCTATTTTTAACTATTTTTAAAAAAACGGGATTTAGAAGAAAGAAATTTCGAAATATGTTCCTACAAATAAAAAAAAAACTATTTGAAATATGTTTGAATGTACGGGGTATGTATGACAAAGATGATCATCTAGGGAAAAGGCTTTAACGAACAAAAAAAATAAAAAAATAAAGAGTAGGAGAAATGGGACTCCTCCATTGGGATAATTTTTGATTACTTTACCCCTTCAAGAAAACTTTTTTTATTTAGTAATTCTACTTTAATTACATTTGATTTTCTTTGATTTGACGTACGTATCTGCCCTTTGATACACCTCAGTTCCTTCTGCAAAGTTATTATTTTCTTTTGGCGTATAATATTTGATTTATTAATTTATTTAAAGAGTTGATGGAATTTAGAATATTTTAAACATATTTCAAACCCTTTTTTGCATTTGCTAGTTATTTTAATTTATTTAAATACAAAGTTTTAATAATTTAAATTCATTTCAACAAGATCAAATAATATAATTAGAATAGTTTGCTTTATAAGTATTTAAATATCATTTGGATCATTAATTTGCTCTAATAATAAGGAGTCAACAATAGATACCCTTGTATATAAGGAATGATTTTGAGAGTCCATTGGCACAATAATAATTAAAATAATCAATGTCAGTCGTAAGATATGAATGTATAATTATTTAATTTTGCTACATATTTAGAGTCAATTGGATATGGGAAATTCCCCTAAAACTGTCATTTTTATAATTCTCAATTGTTCTACAAAATATCTTATTTTAAGTATGTATCAGAGTTTCCTCTCAAAAAAATAAGCAAGTGACAATAATATGATCGGTAGATATTCAAAATAACTGCAAAACTATGCATTGTACAAATATTTTAGATTTTTTTAAAAAATATAACAAAGAAACAGGAACCTACATATGACAAAAGTTTGGAATTACGTATCACGGGATGGTTTTTACTTTTTAGGTACAACTTTTGTTGTCCAGAATGATAAATATGAACTATTATGTACATGTTTCTAAGTGGATGATTGAATAAGGATAAAACATCCACTTTGTATCTAGAAATGAGAAGTAATAGTCAAAATATAGAACTTTAAATAAATCCTTCGTTCGACTCGTTCCACTCCCGTTATATGGCCTTTAAAAAAGTTCCAAATTCTAAAGCATCCTCTATAAGGAATAATATTCACTTATATAAATAACAACAAAATACTTCAGTGTACGAATTGAATTTGCTCGTTAAATACTTTAAGTAAATATTTGATACAAGATAAGAGCTTCTCATTCATGTTCTGACATACTTAATTAAAACTTTATTAGAGTTCCTACCTGTTTAGTATTTGTATAATATAGAACAGTGTGTTAGTACTGTGTTAGTATTGCGGAGATGGATTGATTTGGAAAAAGCTCTTTGAGAGCTACCTATGATGATGTCATTATACAAAGTTTGTTCCGATTTGGAAGGCACGTCTAAATTTTGGTTCTGACATTTCCATACCATGTAGCTGACTTAGTCCATGTATGATTCTTACAGTCTGATGGGACTTTTGTAGAAGATGAAGAAAAAGGCGGGAGACTTATATATGGTATTTTGTTGACAGCAGCTGTATTGTTTTGATTTAATATGGACAAAAATATACTACTGCCAGACATAGTCAAAACGTTGAGATAGGTAGTATTGAGTTAAAGGAAGGAAATAAAATTTCAGGTGGTAGGACTACCTTTATAATTCATTTGAACCATGTCTTCTCATTAGCGTTGAGGCAAGAACCTCCCTACGATTATAAGTCATTCAATTTCTGATTATTAACAAAACATGTCTTTAAAAAGTGAATTCAAATTTGCATCATTCCTCCCAGTTTATTTCCGTTATTGCCAAAAAACAATTAGTGGATGGAATGCAGAGGTACCAGATGGTAAATCACTCACTTACCTCAACATAGCATTAGTGCAGGAACAATAGTAAAATTACATAAATGTATTGATATACTAATTTTATTACTTATTTAAGAACAAAGACATTAAGTATCTATGATTTAATTTAATTTATTTTTACGTAATATGATGTTCCATTTGCAATTTTTTTAAACTACATACATACATACATACATTTATGTAATAACCAATATTTAATAAAATAAATTGATTCCTCATGGTTGAGTACCTCTCTTTATTATTACAAATATTACCATTATTATTCAAATATACCTACCTGAGTATATATATGTACCTACATTACTAAGTATGTACTTAAATGTAAAAATATCTGATTTAAATAATTTCTATTATATAGAAAATAAAATTATAAGTTTGAATATGCATAAAATAATGACATAATTTGAATAGAAGGAGGGAAAAAAATCTATTATTTAATTTCGGGGAAAAGAAATTGATTTTCCTTTAGAAAAAAAAAAATAGTTTTAATTATTTTTTTACTTCTCCTGGTACTACATACTTACATTGGCCTTTTTTTCCACATTGTGTGTACATATATGAGAGAGTCCTAAGCATTCATGCATGCATGACGCATGGACTAGCTCCAACCATCATTGAATGAAGATTGGTTTAATGTGTTTTTAATGACCCAAGCAATAAAAGTAAAAAAATATCCACTCAAGCTATGTCATTGATTCAATAAAAACAATCTCACAAAAAAGAAAAAAAATTTTTCCCTTAGATAGGTAAATATGTATGTAATGTGTAGAAAGTAACGCGTAGGTAACGCCTTCGTTACATTATAACCAGACTGTTGAGATATCCACCCACATCTTATATTTTATGGGCATTTTTTTTTCTTCTTCACTTAGATATGTCTTATGTACATAAATAAATATATTGAAATTAGAGCAAAAGTGTAATTATTATTATTTCTAGTTACGTCTTTTTTTTTGCTCAGCCCAGTGTGGGTGGATGATGACCGTGTTAAATAACTAATAGTAATAAAGTTTAAAAAAATGATTGGTTTTCTTTTCTTTTAAATACAAAATAAAAAAAATCATTTTACAGAAAATCTATTCAATTAAAATATTTAACAAGGCAATTTTTCCCCTCCTTCATTTTTCATCTGATAAAGTTAAACAGAAAACAATGGGAACATTTCTACACCTGCCCCTTATTTTTATAAAGCTATTTACTAACTAAAAGTACATATGAAAACAGGCCCAGTTACAATACCTTGAGTTACGAGCAGCATCCGTATCAGGAAAGTGCGAATACACCAAGACTTATCCAGAACTTCCCTATGACGATTACATCTTTTAATTATAAAGGTCAGAAAAATATGATGAAGGGTTATTTCCAGTGCTGGTGTGAAGACCACAGACGATCCAAGGAAAATCTCTAAGCTAAACTTGACATCACGACAAGACAATACTAAGAGACTTCCAAAAATTTACTCCAAGATCGATCTTGAGGTCTGCATCAGTGTTCTTTGAGATGAATGTTTCAAGGGGAGAGTCACTTTTGAATAATTTAAAAATATTATTACAAAAGAAATTTAAGTCATTAAAGGATTGGTTTTGGTTTTTTAGAAAAATAAATAATGAATAATTTGGGGGCCCAGGGATGATACCAAATTCTGTCCCTCTTGTCCTCTACATACCACGGCAGGTTTTTTATTTCATGGCTCTTTTAGTAATAGAATCTATCATTTAACCATGTGAACAGATTGCAAAGCTATTCTAACACCCCTGATTTCTAACAGCCCTGTATATTTAGGGTGTGCCAAATTTTATGCTCTACCGATTTTATAAGAAAGAAAGTATAAGTTGACCTGGTAATCCTGATAGTTTGATGAATATTTATTCTCCTACCATTTTACATGAGAAGACATTGACATTCTTTGAGAGGAAATAAACGCCTATTCATACTTATCATATGACTATAATATATCAAGGGTTATAAGTTAACTCGATTAGTTATTGTATTGAGTCATTGTTATTTGTAGACGTGATTATTGCTATTACAAACATGTTCCCTTCCCAAAAATGATGGAATAATGATAACAGCTTTGGAAAATAAAAATCACATACAGATTGTCAAACACTGCTTAGGCTTTACACCTCTATATATTAGCGTAAACAATAAAACAGATTGTTTAGAGGCATTTCAGATACATTTCATCCTTGTCTACGAGCAGGATTCAATGTCAGAATTAAAATTGATCCGGTACTTGTGTTATAAGCAAACCATTCGAGAACAAAGCTCAAGATGTTTAGTCATAAGATTCTTCTTGCATCAATATCTAGGGGTACATGAGTTTAGACTCCTTTAGAAGGGACAAAAGTAAAGAAGCAAATCACTTTTGACCCAAGGATTACTCAAACGTACCCATGCACCTAGTGACAAGAAATTGAATGCTTCTAGTATAAAATAAGCGTGGTTGGCCTTATCGGAGTGTGTCAAACTCATTTTGATGTGTTAAATATCAATGGGTTCAAAAGTAAAAAAAAAAAATGGTGTCTTGGTATCTGTATAAACTTTGTTTTTATGGGAAAAGAATTCTAGACTTTTTCACAAATATTAATTTGATTTAAAATATTTTTTAAAAAATCCAGAATGATCAAAACTATTTCTCTATCCAAGAGATGTATATTCCTCGCAATACAAGACATTACTGTCTATGCATTAGTAGTTATATATACATATAAATATATATTTATTGCTGTGAAGCTTCACTGATCAAATATTTTAATACTTTTTAAAAAAATATTACTTAAGTACAAAATTATCAAAATGCATTCTCTTGTGTAATCATTTGATACACGTCATTTAATTTGGTTTGAATGGATTTTTGCATACCTTGAATCATACTTACTATGTAATTAGCATGAAGTTTGATTTGGAGTAGGACTTTAAGGTATACATATGTATATTTGTATCTTTATATTTGATGGGGAATTTTTTTCATAGGAGAGAAGATAATTAAAAAATAAAATGAAGCCAAAAATTAAGTGACCATGCATATTTTAATGTGCCTTTAATCCTTGGCCCCCTTCCAAAAGGCTAATTTCTCTCTTTTTCTCCTTTCATTATTTTCATTTAAAGCCTCTTATTTATAAAACAAATTTCCATAATCTCGAGTATCCAACTATTTATCTTATGTTTTATATCTATTTAAAAAATGTTTTTGACACAATTTACTTAGATATATATATATTTATGTAAAGTATGGCATTATCATCAACATTTTTATGCTATGACATATGTATCTTTGTATCTATGTGTTGTATATACTTATATACTTCATCCAATAACGTGTAGGAATTTTTAATAAAAGGAAATAACTACATACATACTTTTTTGACAATTTATTTTTTGAGTTTAAAATTTAAAAACGATATTTGATTACGGATTTTGTTTACATATCTTATTCCTTCAGAAAATCTACCTTTGTAGTTTCTCTTTATTTTGCTGAAAAAATGTTGCAATTTATGAATTATTATAGGTGAACATAGAATAATAATATTATGTGTAGTCATTCATCATAGAAGGCCAATGTACATATATTATATGTATATGTAAATAAAAAATTAAGATTAAGTTCATATTATACAAATTGCATTTGATGCATCCTTTCTGACCTCAATCTCTTCTAACATAAATACGTTAGAAAAGGAAATAAATTACTTTTAAGTGGGTTTTTTTTAAAAAAAAAAAAAAAGACTTACTATTTTACTACTTATTATTTTTATGTAAGAAGTTGTTTTATGACTACTCTGACTTTTTATGAGCCGCGGTCATTTTCTCTCATTAAAATATTATTTTTTTTATTTATATAATAAGTGTCCTTGAATCTCATTCCCTCATCAACCTCTTCAAATGAGTTATGTTTACTACCTAATCAGATTTTACTTATGCCTTCTTTTCGAGTAAAAAGCGAAAAAAGAACACACTTATATATAAGTACAATTAGGTTTTGTGTTTACTCGCAACCTCCACTTTCAAGAAGTAAAGGAAAACAGAGAGAAAAATACTGATGTATTTATGGGCAAGGGAAGGAATATTAATGCCCTTATGAATTCATAATATGCAGAGCTCCTTTAAATCAGTTTAGTGTCTAGAGAGAATACATCGTTATTGTACGTTTGTTTATACCCAAAAGTTAGTCGGTGAGTTGACCAGTAGACTCAAAATGGGGAATATAAGAACTATGTATATACATCAAGAACTTTCTTTAGACTAAAATTAACGTCTCTAATAGATATCATATTGAAATATAATATATTCGAAACCATATTGCAATTTACTTTTATTTGTCCTGCAGCAGATTGGTCGACTATGATCGACTAATTGGGTACCATTGGCATAGTATTGGAGTGACTAAAATAAATATGGAATTTCTTTTTTTCTTTTTCACATCAAAGTTGACCCACAAGCAGGAGATACATATAAAAAGGCATTGTCTGTATCTATATATATATATATATATATATATACATAATTAGTAATTAAATACATAGATAATTGAATGGAATATTTGCTTTCATGTATACTAATATTTTAAATATTTACTGACCTTTGAGTTGACCTGCAAGTAGGAGATTTGAAATGAATTTAAAGTACTTTCATGAATCTTGCAAATAAATAAAAAATAATGACTATAAATTGCATATATCATAAAATTGAATGAGCATAATCTTTCTAAAGTTGAGAAATTTCTTGCTTAAATAGCGTTCAACTATTATATAAAAGACTGTCCCATAACTATGGGATTATGAAAACCTGATATAGAGTGGAATCCCTTCGTACTCGAGATATTCAGAGTTCCACACACAAAAAAAAAATCAAAATCGGGAAAACATTACATCTAAGCTCAAACACAATCACTTTGGAATCACATCCAACTATCGTGATGTTTGTGCATTTGGTTGCATAGCCCAAGTTGGTATTGCATCGGTTCTCAAGGTTCCTTTTTGTTCTAGTTCTCATTTATGAATAGTAAATATTTTTTATTGTTATTCTTTTTTTTAACACTTATTAGTATAAATATGAAATTTGGGAATCCTAATATGGATATGATCTCTCTCTCTCGCAACCTCACAAGGTTTAAGTATGTATTTATTTCTGATTTAAAGGATTAATTTTTGAAACAAAATATTGTATACATATATGCAATACAAATATATAAAATTCAGAGGTCTTTTTTCCTCTATTTCCTTTGGATTTTAGATTTTTACATATTATTTTGTATATTTTTGCTTATTTGATAGAACCATGGTGTGTACTGAGAAGTTAAAAAAACAAAAAACAAATAAGATAAAGAATGATACTGCTGCTATTTCGACATTTTATTCTAGGAAAATAGAGGAAAGTTTCAATATTAAGGATTTTTTAAAAAGAAAACAATAATAGCGTATGGTACAGATAAAAAGTTTATAAGCAAGCATGACTGATTCTATCAACTTATCCAATAGAAAAAGATTAAATGAAGAAACAAACAAAAAACAATTGCCACACCAAATCACTCAATGGTTCCAACTACCAGCCTCATTAAATGAATAATAAGAGTAATAACAATTAATTATTCTTGGAATATCCAAATTTATTTTACCAAAGTTAAGAATCTATATAATTTTTTTTCATATAGTATAATAATCCTTTTTCATTCTTCCCAACTTTTATCAATACCTCCAGCTATACACAAACCATTTTAAAGTCTTTATACTTTCTTCACCTATTGTTTAATCTGAGATAAAATAAAATACATATTTTTAAAAAGTGAAAATTTGCAAAAAAAAAAAAAAAATCATTAATTTGATGAATTTTTTCATTAAGAAATTATATTCGAGTCATGAACATTGGTATTTTTTTTTTTTTTTTTTTTTGGATATTTTGACATTTGACCTTGATTGTGACCCTGATGCTCACAAAATGGACTAAAATATTACTTTTGATTATTATCAACGTACGTACATACAAATTATGGAAATTAAAAGGGGTGAAATTATGTTTTGCTAATGTGTTGAAAACATCGAGTTACCGGGATCTGTACGCCTCGAATACATAAAGTATCTTTAATTTTTACTTATTACTAATTTTAATGAATTGACAATCGGATTTTATCTTAGCTCTTTTATTCCCTTAAGTCAATCACAAGTCAGGGATCTTATGGCTCTAAACATGCGATAAAATTTCCTTTAGCTTATAAATAGATTTTTGTATTGTGAAAGAATTTAAAAGTTATTGAGCAAAATTAAAGAAAAGTATTGAAATATAAAAAAAATAATAGGTCATGTTATGAAATAATTGGTTATATTTTTTGGCTATACTCTAAGTAAAACTTCTAATTTTTGTATTTATTTAGATTTTTCATATCTAGGTAAAGCAAAATTGATGGCAGAGTCCCTAAAATTTGAGTTATACTACAAATTTATCAATGTCATTTATATAAGTTTTCCAATTTAAGGTGAACTTTAACAAGAAAACCACATGTTTTTTCTTCAAGTGACTGTTATCAATGATTTGTGTGTGAATTTACGATTAATAAATTGAGAACCCTTCTGCTGTTTTCATTGTTTGTTTTAGTTTCTGTTGATTTTTGTACTTATATCATTACCCTTACACCATTTTGAAACAAGATTGTGTGCCAGCTTTCATTTATTTAAACTTGCATAATGGACTTTGCTCTCACAAAAGCTTGAGTTCAATTTTGGTCATAGCTAGACATGGACAAAATGTTGACAAGGCTTTGAGTTTAAGGAAGGAAGAAAAGAGAAATATCAGTTGATACGACTACCTTATTAATCAATTTGAATTCAGTCTTTTTAGTATTGTTTAGGTGAGAACTTGCAACAATGTTAAGTAGCTATTATATAATATTGTCAAATAACACAAAACAGATAAAATACAGAGCCACCAGATAGTAATTGCAGTCATGCTTTTTCACTTCAACAAAATGTCCACCCCTGGTCCTAACAGAAGCACTCTTTTACAGTTAGAAAATTAGAAATTACTCTGTTCATTTTCAAGATAAGTAAGTAATATGGACCTCATTGAAGAAGTCATGAGAAAAAAAAATACACTAGACAAATGTTCTCATAGCCTCGGATTCGAATAGTTTGATATCTTTGCGACATATCTAGCAATAGGTATTTATCTATCCTTAAAATGCACCTATAAGGGCCATTGTTTTTGATAATATATAGTGATGGAATGGTCAGAGTGAGAATGTGCATATAGATATATACACGGAATATCCTATCCTTGCTTATTGTCATCAAGCATGGGAGCTGAACAGGTTACTTTCAATTCTATGTACGTACAACAATGAATGTACCCTCTCAAAATCCGTTAGACTCCTATCCACACAACTTATCTAGATAGGTACATTTATGTATGTATACCTAGATAAGGATAAGTTGCCGTCCCCTAAGAGTAATAAGTAGTTATTTATTTAGTTCTGTATACGATACGACTAGATATTTTTAACCCACAAACCGCATTATCTATGTATACAACATACAATATCTATAATACATAAGTGGTAAAATGATAAAACTATAATGCAGGGCACAAGGGATCGAATACATTATTTGCCCAATAGTATCTATAATTATTGCATAGTATGAACATATACATAGAATATATCTGCTCGACCCCTTCTCCTTTTTTATCCTTATGACGTTTATTTATTTATATGACTCTACTTGTGCACTTTTATCATTATTCGATGTTTTGCAAGTATTTTTAGATACAAATATTCCTATTTATGTAGATACGTGCATTTCTTCATTATCTCTCACACCAACATCTCTCAAATAAAGGAATGCAAGCTACTAATCCAATTACTTTTACGTCTTTCTTCCATTTTTTTTATGGATTAGGGGACCTTACAAAAGAGGCACTTTCTCAAAAAAATCATCTCATTAGTATTGCTAAGGAGTATGAGAGTATTCCACTGTTGGCATGTATATAATTGTTAAAGTGTTGCTTAATTGTCGTTGGTGAGTGTTTGAGTCAAACCAAGTATCAAGCCACAAAAAAAGATTAAAACCCCTCCCTCTTCCCTAATGATAGTGAATTGTCTTTTATATTATTTACATTAGAGTAACAAATCCCAAACCCGCAAGGAAAAAACGAAGTAAAAATGAATAAAATCACAAAACCTTTCATGGGTCACATGTAGGTTAAGGCTCATAGGAAATAGTTTCAAATTTCGTCCGACTAATTTACAGTTGTATAGTTTTTTGTCAACTCTTAAACTAATGAATTTATTAGTCCACGACATTGATTGGTATTCTGAGCTGGCAAAAGGGTTTATTTAGATACATGAGGATTTATCCAGTTTGAACAATATGCAAATATTTAAAAGTGTTTTTTTTTATTTATTAATACATATAAATGCCATCTCTCAACACATATATAACTCTTTTTAAAAGGAGTTCAAAATCAGTTTGTATCCAGATAATTCAATTTTTGACACTCATATTAGGTGATATGCTACCCGGACCAAGTGTGAAAACATTTCAAATATAAAGATTAAATGACACAAATTCCCGATATTTGATATGATATATTTTGATGTACATAGAATCAAAATATTTTGTTTAAATGAGCACATTTGACTAGAGGTTATTTCATACATTTGATCAGATCAAAGCAAATCTACATATGTAGGTGTATCTAAGTAGGTCATACGAAATATAAATCTAAGGGATAAAAAGATGAAATATATTTCTACACAATGGTTTAAAGGTCAAATAACAAAAAGTCAAAAAAAGTTATCCATAATGTCTTCTGTGAAAACATTGACTCAATTACTTTCAGTTACTTTCAAAACAAAGACATTTGATAAATGTATAACTTAAAGATGGTATATGTATGATGAAAAATGAAAATTTTGTAATTTGCATATGCAAAATGTATATATATATATATATATATATATATATATATATATATATATATATATATATATATATATATATATATATTTATATATATATATTTCATCTTCATATAGTATTACGATTAATTAAATAGTTAAAGACAAAAGAAAGAGAGAGAAAAAAAAACACTCAAACGAAAAAAACAATTCGCTCATGCATTTAAATTGAATGAAAGTTTTAATTGAATTTTGATACTTTTTCGTTCTTTTTCTTCTTCAAAAGCAACAGCTGACATTCCCCTGCGTTATCCAGTCCTTAAAAATGTAATTTTCTACCCCCTTATATCCTTACATACATACATATGTACATCAAACCAAATTTTAAATTATTTTTTAGTATAAATATATTTTGTAAAATGAGTCAATTCCTAGCGGAATTTTTTTCCCTCAAGTATTTTTTAAAATAGTTATTTGGCAAATTTGTAAATGATTTTTTAAATGTTTTCTTATTTTTTACTCCAATAAAAAATATTTTACATTTATATGTATGTTAGCAACATAGAAACACACAGACAAAACAATACATATTACATATACTTCACAATTAAATAGATGAATCCCTAATGATATTACTCTAATTATAACAACACCTCTTCAACTCTACATAGTAACAAAATGAGGCTCCTTTTTAATACGTGTAAAATGTATATACATATAGTTGGTTGATTGTTGGTTTTATTTCCTTCATACATACAAGGAGTGAGATGGAGAGAGACATATTTTGATAGATGAAACTAATGGATTTATTATTATTGTTTCTCACATGCAATGATAAGGATTTCGGAAAAAAGGCTTTTGATTCAAAGTAGGTAAATATTACAATGTTGCTTTTTTCATCATAATGACTAGCAACTTTTGTCGTCAAATGAGAGTTAGACTTGAGTTTTTTTTTTTGTTTTTTTTTTTTTTTTGGGGGGGGGCTTTTTTTTCTCTACTACTCCGACAGATACAACTACAAACATTAACTTACTTAATTAATACATCAAGGTAAAACAAAATAATAATAACAAAAAACATAAGAGATGTAGTATCTATGTTTGTAAAAGAGGTTTCAAAATCCTCAAGTTTCTCTTTAATTTTTTTATGTATAATTTCTTTTAGGGAAAAGAAGTAGAGAAAAAAATATGTTAAAAACTACAATTATTTAAGTTAATGAATATAAGGGACAAAATGAGTCGATTCACAAATACTGCCTTGCAAACCACCCGCCCATCCAACTCGTACATTCTAATGAATAATGACTCCAAATTAGCTCAGAGCAAGGAAATAAATATTACATATAAAAGGGACTCAATTTGTGACTAAAGTTGATTGACATTTTTCCTCTTCTCCAAGGTTTATTTTGATTTTTTGTCCTGTTTGTACTCAAATAACAAATACGAATAAAGAAAAGGAACTTGATTCGACTTGATCCTATTTACAAATGAGTGAATACACATGACGTCACAAATGCAATCTTACAACGGTTTATTTCTACAGAGTGGCAAAGAAAAACCCAGCGGAAACGACTTTCGAAGCAAAAAGCTTCAAATTTGTTGTACGACAACGTCTGAAATGGTAAAAAGTTGTTGGGCAATTGACTGTTTGTATAGACGTATGAGTAAATCCACTGACTGCTTAAAGATAATAAAAGAGGTTACAAAGTAATTGCTACCATTTGCGGAAAAAACTGGAGCCCATGCATTGAAACTTGGATATGCAGTTCCCACTTTGTATCAGGCTAAAATGTTAAACTTTTGAATATCTAACAATATAATTAATTGGTAAAACCATAAAGATATACTTCTTGTAGAAAATCTATTCTTTCCTTCAGAAAAAAAGATTTCATGACAATTATATTCAGTTTCATATCAAATACTGAAAGTTTCTGAGAAAAGAGTTGTCAACGAAAATAGAGAAGAAGCAGCCATATTGCTTCAGAGCTTACATCAAATTCCTGAATCAGACACATGGGTAAATAAGGGTAAATTTCTAGGCACCGAGAAGCAGACTGCAAAAATCACAGGAACTGAGGTACAAACGGATTAGACACATAATTACAGGCCCTCCTAATTCAATGACTTGTTAGCTCTGTGTCATCAGTTCTACCTTTTACTGCAAAGCAGTCTCTTGAGTTCTACCCAAGAACTTTTTCTGTTTTGAGGTCCTTTATATTTGAAAATTCGAGCTCAAATATGAAGCAACCACAAACAACACAATACTATCAAGTTTTTAATTTCAATTACTCCGCAAGGAAGCATCTCTTATGTGTCAAAGGCTTGAAAACTTGAAAACTGTGGATTCATGGACAAACTATTACCAGGGAAAATATAACTAGATTTGTGAGAATCCACATTGAAAGAGTGATTGAAATATTGTGACAGAAATAGACAATTCTGAGCTCAACATTGCCTTTAAGCCTCACGAAGATGTAGCAAAATGATAAGCGCGCTATATTTAATCTTGGCAACACAAAGCTGACCTCAGATTGATGAAATTAATAATAGTTAATGTAAAATATAATTCAAATAACAATAGTAACGAAATAAAGATACACAGAGTATCCTTGTTGACCTTGATATTCATCTAATATGAACAACAAGGTATTATCAATGAATTATTTACATATAATACACAAAAGGCAGAAAATGATTATTCTTAAAGTAAACTTCGAATCAAGGACACAATTTCTGACAACAACAACAAAAAAAAAATATTAGAAAATTATAATTAGGTCTTGTAAATATTAATTAGCATTTAAGGAAAGTATGAAATAACTTTTTTTTTGGTTTTGAGATCAAAAGAGAGTCAGTACCAACTCCCACATATTGTTCTTAATTTAAGTTGATAATATAATTAGTGTTCTAAATAAGATGTGACGTCAGTCATACTTAAACATGGTTAAAATGTTGAACTTGCATTGCTTATGGAAGGTAAGAAAAATATCAGTTGATACGACTACCTTATTAATCAATTTGAATTCATTCTTCCCAGTATCGTTGAGGTTAGAACTTGCTACAATGTTAATTAGCTATTGGGTATTATACAATATTGTCAAATAAAAAAAAGCAGAGGCACTTTTTCACCTCTACAAAATGCCCATTCCGAGTCATACCCTCTTAAATATATTGATAATTTGGAGAAGAAAAGAAAAAAGGGACTAGGAATCAACCTAAAGAAACTTACACATTATTTATGTGTTGAGAAAAATGATTTCCAAATCATTTCTATTAGGCAGAAATGCTCAGTATTTGAGATTTAATATGTGTTTCTGGGACATTTCAGACGGTATACTTTTAATATACATGGAATCTACATAATGATGTGCCAGTTAACTTTTAGCTTGCAAGTAGGATCAAGTTGGGATTTTCACTGTTAATTAACACGCAGATTCATCAAAAATTCCCTTAAGAAAATTATACTAATCATTTATTTGAGTATTTATATTTATCGAGTTTGTATATTTATGAATCTAACTATTCTTTTTGTCTGTGTGTTTGTAGTATACTTTGTTACATACTTTGTAAATTAATAAAAATCCCAAAACTTCATTTTTACAACTTATTTGTCAAGTATCAAAACTCTAATGAGTAAATATTTAATGATTACTTAACTTTTCAATACAGGAAACATAAACTGATTTTGGAATCTTTATATAATGTAGTCTCGGAATTTATTATATTTTTTTTAAATATAAAAACAGGTAAATTACTCACCACCAGGATCCTTGGATTTAAAAATTGATTTCCTGCAATTCTGCTGAGAGTCAATATCCTGGAACTTGAGGAACCCTAGTATTATATGTAAATATATAAGGGAAAGCAGAACGAGTTTTAACAGGCACCCTTTCTTGATCATTATCAAGAAACCTATAGCCATAAAATTATCATAAGAAGTTCATGCTATAATGAGAATTGTTGAGAAGAAAAATAAGACATTTTTGTCAACTTTGTGAATTTGGATAGAAACTGATTTTAAGGGAGTAAAAATAATTTTTTGAAGGGTCATTATTGTTGTCAGATTGGAGTCAATTTTTCTTGTTATCACTCTAACTAGCATCATTTTTTTTTTGCCATCACCAGATATGATTTATTATTAAAATTCAAAACTCACTCACCCAGTAGATATTTGAGAAAATGTAAAGTTTGGATCAAAGAAATCAGATACAACAAATGTTTCAATTTCCCACGCATACTTTTGGGTTATTTTACGCCTACAGAGCCCTAAATATATTTAGTATGAGAGGTCGTGTACTCACTGAAATGGAGTGAATTTCTTCAATCTATATATAATATTGATTAGTAATCTATGTATGTAGAGTAAAAATATTCCAATATCTTAATATGCAATATTAAATTGAAAATTTAAAAAAAAATAGTAATAAAAAGTTTAATTATAGTTTTTTACTTAAAAAATATTATTTAGTTTCATTATTTTTTAATTTCTTGCTCAAACGGCTACAGGAAACGTTGCAACATGTGAGAGATTGCATTCAAATGCAATTGGTTTAAAAACTACATACAGACTCGTAGTATCTATAAATAAATGCAATCCATAATAAACAGATTTAAAGTTGCTCTGCGTCATTTTGGTGCGTCTAACTATAGCCAACTCTAGTTAGTTAATTGAGCCCAAAGGACATATGTATGAACCTCGGAGTCTATATCCCTGCAACTTAGTTAGATATTATGTGAGACATACATGTGAGTGAGATTATTATATGATTCAAAAAATAGTGCTTCTGTTAGTAAAGGTCTTGCTTTTGAGAAATGAGGAGTGAAGCATTTAGATACATTAATTTAATTAAAATTAATGAATTAGGGAGTAGTAGGTGAGTGTATGGTACTAACAGGAGGAGAAAAAGAGTAGAAAGACGAAAATAAAAAGTTAATGGTTGAGAGGAATATGTGTGTGTGTGTGTGTTTCAAGGTATGTTGTATGAAGCTACAAGACTAATTAAATCAATTTGGATTCCTTTTAAATATATATGTATATAATATGTTTATTTACCTTACTCCCTTCTTCCAAACTCAACCAAAACTCAATTAGAGTTAAAAAACTACATTATCTGCCTATTTAGCTAGGTAAATAGACACATACAAACTAGGTCATCCTTACTATGTAATATGCTAATAATATAAGGAGAGAAAGAAAGAAAGAAAGAAAGAACAGACATTCAACTCTCCACCATGCTTCATACTCTGTCATTTTGTCAAACACCTCAAAATGCCCTTCAAGTATGTTCTCCTAAAAAAAAAATACCAATGACAGTTCATTGTTCCGTGACCACATGGCTCTATGTATCTATTTTGATTTCACACAAAATTGCGGTTACACTTTCTGTACATACATATGTGTGTATCTGCGATCCGGGGATTCCTTATCAATATTCAAAGTTGTCCTTGAGAGTACCAATGAACTTTGATGGGAAAATGTACATACATACTCAGAGATTTTAAAGTAAGAAACATAAAACTAAAGTCGTATGGGTATTGTGTGCCAGGCGGTGTGGGTTATACATTATAGCTTGGAATAAACGGAGTTTGCTCTCTAATCAGGACAAACTACAGCTGATACAAATAAGATAATAGGCCGTGAGGCCTTAAAATTAAATGATAATTTTTTACCGACTTTTTTACCAGAGAGGAAATACATATATTATTGTCTTTATAGTCTTTGAAATTTATAGGTCCTATTCCATCTTTACATTGTTTTTTCTTTGAAAATATTCAAATCAATATTAAATAGTCTGGGATTATCTTTAACCATGACTATTTCTACGTCTTCATGAAAATATAATTAAAGTAAGGAATGTAAAAATAGAGAAAACATGGGTATATTTAAATGTCTGCATTTAACTTAGTTAGATATACTAAAATACCTCCACAAGATCTGCTTTTTTGTATTTTCATTAATAACAATAATTTGACTTCAAATTGTACTGAATTTATATATATACCTACTTTGTGGCTAAAATACATATAGTCTGGCTAGTATATGAGCTCATTTTCCGAACGATATTTTGTGTGTGTCGAAATCAAAATTAAAGTCCAAAAAATTCTAAATAAGAAGGTCATGACTCAAAAACAAGTTAAAGTAATATGTTAATTCAAATTGAAAACGTTTTTACTATTTCAAAGATATGTATATGCTTGAAGTCTTTGGATTGAATCATTATTTCAGAGAGGTGTACTTAAAATTACACAACAAAATATATGTAATAAAAAAAGCATTCTACTTTTTGGGATATAAAACTGTTTTACTGTTATTTGCCTCCAATTCTGAGAAGGTTATAACCATAAAGTGATTTGCTGTGGTGTAAATTTAAAATATTAATTCACTTCAATGAATATTTTTTTTGTTTATTGATGAAAATCATTCATTGTTATTTAATATTTTTTTTATAAATATCTAGGGAAGAGATTAATTATTTACAACACTAAAAAAAAATTGAATATGGTTTAGACCAGGGGTGCCAAACTCATTTCACATTGTGGGCTACATACTACCTCTAGGTAAAGTCGTGGGCCGGACCATTAAAATTATAGTATAAGTAGCTATAAATAACCAAAATATCATGTCTTCCCTCTCTTTTGATTTAAAAAAGAACAAGGACATTGTTAAATTTATCTAAAAAATTATTGAACAACACTTTTACAAAACATTTATCAAAATTGCACAAACTTTAAGTAAAATTATAATAATAAACTTTACATGAGATTACAACATGAGACTTATAAAGACGGACTAACATGCGCCTCTAGCGGATAATTCATGAATTACATGTAATTAAAAAATGTAATCTCTATCTTTTATGTATTTTTTCCACTTTCAAATTATCCTGTGGGCCTGATTGAACCTCCTTGCAGGCCGGTTCTGGCCCACGAGCCGTATGTTTAGACATTAAGACAATTAGGAACAAAGTATGTAGATAATATTTATGTATGTAGTTACACTCCTGAATAAAATCCCTCACACAACCTCTTTCCTTTTCTTAAGCATATTATGTATGTACATAAAAAGTAAATTCATATTATCAGGTATATGTATATGTATTGACAATAAAAGTACAAATATCTTTCTCTTGAGTCATAGACACATTAACTAATATGTATAAACGTGTATTTCTATTCAAATTGAGATACTATAATGTATGTGAAATATTTCCTTTTATTATGACTCAAATTAGAATGAATCAAATGTCTACATATATATATATATATATATATATATATATATATATATATATATATATATGTAAGTACATAAATGTCCCACTATTGAATGTATTTTAAAAAAATGGAATTTTTTCAGGAAGGTAATTAGTTCTCACTAATTACTCGAGGGGGAAAAAACACAAGAAGGAGAGAAGATAATGAATGAATGTATGTAATACAATTAAGTTGATACAGAATAAATAACTAGCAGGTGAGGATATACAAAACGTAAATTACTTATACATGGATTCATTTAAATGCGAGGAGAATCTTTCTGGAATATCAATATCACTGAATAAGACGTCTTCTTGATGTCCAAAACAAAAAAATCTCCATTATTTGTCAAGGTCTTTGCCGTTATCTCCTCCGAGGGCCATGTCATACCGCCCTACATCTTTCTGACGGGCTTGACGGTCAACAAAGAGGAGTATGTGAAGGTCCTGAGGAGCCACGTGTTACCCTGGATCAATAAGGTGGCTGCAGGACTCTGCTCCACGCCACACCGCCAGAGTTATCTAAAAGTGGCTTAGTGATAATTTCTATGATTTTGTGCCACCAAACATCTGGCCCCTCAACTCCCCAGACTTGAGCCCCATGGACTATTTCGTGTGGGGTGCAGTTGAGTGACACACTAACAAGCCTCCATGCAACACAATAGAGGAACTGATCAAAAGGATCACGAAGAAGTTCAAGGCCTTTAAGAAGGACTTCGTCATCAAGACATGCTTGAGATTCTGGATCAGGATTGAGGCCGTCATTGCCGTTATCGGCAATTTTATTTAATAAAAAAAAGCATGTTAATCCAGCTTTCAAATGGTGTTAATTTCATTAAAATCGGTTCATTAGTTTTTGAGATATTTAAGTTTAAAGAAAGAGTAAACTTGGTTGTCAAAGATCGCACTCACCCTGTACATACTATTTATTTGGTCCTTAAGGCTCAATATTTGACCTTAAATATTTTTTCGTGGATATTTCAGGGAATACATCTATAAAAATTATTGAATGATTACAGAATTTGAGACGTCTTTCACAAGCTAGTTGTTACTATACCCCTTTGGTCTTTGAAGAAGGCCCTGTAGGATAAATCTTTTGTCCGTCTTGGATTTGTCACTTCTTGCCCCTTATTTTTAGTTTCCTTTAACTTGATCCATTGCAATCCATAAGTATACTAAATCATTCTACAGTTGGACAGAATGGTAATATTATTGGCTAAATACCTCTTGATTTCGAGCCTTTAATCCTTTTTTTACAAAAAAAAAAAGAAAAGTTGTGTGATACACATTGTTCAGAAAGGATACAATTTTGTGATTCAAATACTCTTTTGACATTATATTGAAATGTGGTTCCCTTCATCTTTTCTCTTAAAGTGTATTGCTTCTAAGTAATTATGAAGGCTATCAAAGGCACAAACAAGGTAACACAATACATACCTCATACAAATTGATACATGGTGTTCAAAATACACGTATGTAATCTATTTAAGATTACCTCTCCCGAGATCAAGAAGGCCTTCAAAAATTTGTCTAAAGAACCACGTCACTAGTTCACAAGGAAACCACCATGTGGCTTCAAATAACTCTTCAAAAATATGTACATACACTTGAGTGAAATAATCTAAAATTCATATACTTACAGGTCAATACAGAGTCAATTTAATCCTGCTTCCAGTCACTTAAAAACATCCTTGTATCACCTACAAATGAAAATAGGAATATCTATTACTTACAAACTAAATATTTTGTAATCCAATTTATGTCTTATTAGTGCATACTCTATAAATGTCAAAAAAAAAAGAAAAGAAAGATAGAATCTGTCTATAAAATGTCAATTGGACATTAACTTTGAGAAAAAGAAGAAAAAAACAACTTTGATCTGTACTCAATAATACCAACATACATAATATCATGTCATTTTACCTCAAAGAGGAATGACACCTTCATAAGCACTTAATGATAAACCCTGAAATTCAATTGGATTCAAGGATAAGGGGTTCGATGAATCCTTGATCAATAATTTCTTTGATAGAAATATAATTTTTATACTAATAAAAGTCATGTATGTATGTATCATATTTTTGTTTTCAGGGGTGAACGGAAAAACGGGTGAATCGATCATTCTGAAATTCAGCGTTCAAATACTTAACTCCGTGTTTAGTAACATGGCAAAATAAAATTTGCCGCTTTTTTTGGAACAATATTTAAAAATAGGAATATAATTTTATTTTTGATCTCTTATTTTTTTTACTCATGAATTAAAATTTGTATTAAATTAAGAGTCTTAAAGACTGTGTAATTATAAAGCTTATAAGCTCCCCTTTGTATATTCAAAGAATCACAAAGGAAGGTCTTATATTAATAAGTTATATTAATATCTTATTTCACATTAAAAAAAAACTGGCAAGAGTTCAAGCAACTTCCGAATCCTCAAATATTTGATGTCAGATTTTTTATGTCCTCAAAATGGGCCACAAAGTTTTAACTTGAAGGATTTTTTTTCTTCTTTTGATTCTAGGTATCTGGAATTTGTCTCTTCTTTCCGCTAGATGTTGCTCACATCTAAACATATGTTATATGTAGTTCACTATTATTACATTCACCATTATACATATGTACGCATGTATCATCGTCCGGGGTAAAAGGGCAAAGGAGAGAACTGATCATCTGTGTATATATTTTGTTTATTAAAAATTGCCACTTTTTTTTTTTTTTTTGTTTTTTCAATGAAGCCTTAAAATGGCAATTTTCTTTTCATCATCAATATGTATTTTTTTAAAAACCGTCAACACGCTATTATTAATACTATTCCTTTCATCATCAATTTATTCTTAATAATTGAAATAGCGGTTTTTTTTTTCTACCCTTTTTTTGTCAACTCCTCATGAAAAATTACCCTTAAAAATATGATGTAAATTAATAATTTATTTATATTAAGAGTTCGGGTACGAGTTGAATATACAAAGTACTCTATATTTTTAAAATATGATGTGCTCTTCGATATTGAGATGAATTTAAAAGGCTTTTTAACGTATTTTTTAATTACTATTAAACCACCTCCTTATCTCCTAATGCAAAATTATTAGCAATTTCCTTTGGTACATATTATGTAGACATCTGCCTACATGGTTTGGGCCTAGTTAGTTAGTTAGTTAAATATATATATTCATAAATAATAAATACTTAAATGACTCAGATAGGTAACGTAAATCTATTTTCATTCTATTAAATAAGAGATAAGATTTAATTTCCGTTCTTCCTACCTTCAAATATTATGTATACATACATAAACGGGCACATATCTCTGTGAAATGTACCTTCGTAGATATCAAATACACAAATCTTACACATTTACTCAATGCAGGCACTAGAGGGCGTAGCAACACTTGATTATATTACATTTATTTTTTGCTTTTTTTTAAATTGAGAATTACTTTATAATTGTGTTTTGTGGAAGAGGAGGGAATGTCAGGTGATGTGAGGATTGTAAATAGTAAAATTACTTCTCCTTTGAGCCAACACCTATTTACAATTGCTCATAATATGTAATATGTAAGTAGTTGTCCTAAATAAACAAATGAGCCATAAAATAATAAAAGAGGTTGGGTGATAAATATCTTTGTACATTATTCTTGTACAAGAGCCATGTTGTCTATGAAATTAATTACACCTCAGTATCTTCAATCTTACATATTTCATGTAAAGAAAATTTTTAATTTATATGTAGAATGTTCATTATTGATCGCTATTCAGTGTTACCTATAGCTAAGTATGATTCTTTTGTAGATAAGAAATACAATTATATGATTATAAAAGGAAAAAAGGTTGGTACTTTGTGCTACTTTTGGAGTTGTGTTCATTCTTTATTGGAGCTTGGAGGAGGAAACAGATCCCTCTCATAGAAAAATTAAAAAAAAACTTCCACCAATATTTGTTGCAGATTTGGTTAGTTAAAAAGGCATAATTTAAATTTAATTTTTATAGGGACTACAATAGGGAGTAATGCTTTTGTTTTTAAGCTGGCACGCCTGTCACTGACATCTGTGCCTAAATGCATGTCAAAATAACCATTTGTGTTTGAGATACGTGTCCTTTTGATAACAGCTCAAATTGAATTTTTCGTTTTTTTTAAACGTCCCAAAAATGATGACTTAAATGTTGTTGGCATCAAAAAAGTTCCAATGAATATTCCAGACTATAAATTCTTTTGAAATTTTGAGAATCTATTGTTTATTTACCGAGATACATAACGTATTACTCAAGAAAACCAACGTGTCCGATTTTTAATTTTAGTAGGATATCTAAACTCAGGAGTTATTGTTCTTTAATTAATATTGACTTAATTAAAATTTAGTAACTGTTTTGAAAATGGGAAAAAAAACGTTGGCACATGTGCATTGAATCTGGGAAGGGGTTCTACTTTGAGGGGGATGAAATGAATTTTGATGATTAGTTAAAGATTTTTTGATTCCCAATTTTTTTTTGCAAATAGCAGTTATTGTTAGACATGAAGTAATGAATCATCTAAATGTTTTGATTTTCCAAGGAAGTTGAAAGTCTTCTGAATTATGGGTCATATTATGGTGTTCTAGATGTTGACCAAAGCCATCCAAACATTTACTAATCAACTCAATTTTCGTTCTCTAGAGGTATAAGTATATATTATTCTTAAACAAGTGAGTACAAATGGTTCAGGAAGTCAGTTTTAATCTTGTTCTCCCTCCATCGAATACGTATTTGATATGCATCATAAAAAATTATTTTATGATGCCTGACATGATATTTCTATTTGAAATACGACTAAGTTTTAGTATAACTAAGAGGTATAACTATTATAAGGAGCAATGAATTCTAAGTATTCAGGATATCAAAGAATTGAGAATGCCCCTATGTATGTATGTATATAGTCTCGGAGGAATATGTTTATTTTGTACACATATTTTTATTGTTATAAGGAAACATGTAAAATGAACATCAATATACCAATTTTACATTTAGACATGCCTAAGAGTGATGATGCTTGCAGGGGGGGAGGGGATTGCCCGAAGGTTCTCTTACGATTTAGAATACATACATACATATTATGTATTCTTAAATATTTCAATTGAATATTAATTGAAAATATTTTTATATATTACTTTTGCAAAGTTAGTTCAAGCTTCAAATTCCATCATTTTCCACAATAACAAAGGTTGTTATTTGTTTTTTGTCTGTCAAAAATTCCCCTCCTCAAGAATAATGGCTCCGAATTATTAAATCCTTCTTTATCTTCTCTGAAAATAATGTTCTTCTTTATATGCACTTATAAAAAGTGGTTTTACTTCATTTTATATGCCAAAAAAATTTGCATGTATGTAATAGTTATTTATATACAGTAAATGCAAAAAAAAAAAAAGAGAAAAATGATGATTAATTATAATTAATTATGAGTATGCAAAACAAATATAGAGTTTATGATTATTAAAAAAATTTGGATTTGAAGATGAGTACCTTAATAATCCCGTACTGTGAGACATTCACTTACTTTGGATGAGATGAGGGCTCATTTTTAATTTGGAAGACTTATCTTGGATCAGTCTTTTTCTCCTTCTTTTTAAATCTCAGGGCACATAATTGAGCTAACCAAAATGCTGAGGTAGATCATTAAATAAAAATTTTGTGTTTTCTTTGCTTGTAGTTCAGTATATGCAAAAACATACATTTTGTGACGTAGCAGGCACCTCTTTGGGGTGCATTATTGGACCGTACACATTGAATCCAAATCCTAATGTAGATACTGAAAAACACTAATTCTATTTTGACAGTACTTTCCTAAATAATAGTTTTATATTATTTAGGAAAGTACTGTCAAAAATGAATAGTAAATGTAACTGACCTCACTGATCATTGAAGTCGGCTTCTCCAATCGGTACGTAGTCCAAAGTATTACTATGGTTTGGGATTTGATTTTGTGGAGCTCGGAAAGAAAGTGAGAGATAAGGTACTATTGATAGAAAATCAGCTGCCCAATATGATTTATGAAATATGTACTGCTAAAGGTAAAAAATATGTGGAATCAAAAAATCTTTATTTAATCATCAAAATTCAAAATTTTAGTCCACCCCCCCCCCCCGATGCAATGCACATGTGCCAATGTTTTATTTTTTTTTCAATTTTCAAAACAGTTACAAAATTCGTATTAAGTCAATAATAACTATTACAGAACAATCATTGCTGAGTTTAGATATGCTATGAAAATTAAAAATCGGACGGTCTCAATTTGTGCATAGTATTGGGTAATGTATCTCAATAAATAAACTCCGGATTCTCAAAGTTTCAAAAAAATATATAGTCTGGAATATTATTCTAACTTTTTTGATTGTAACAACATTTCTCTAATTTGCTTTTTAGTCATTATCTTTGGGACATTTTAAAAAACGAAAAATTCAATTTGAGCTGTTATCAAAAGGATACGGTTCTCAAACACTAATGATTATTTTGATGTGTATTTTGACACAAACGTCAGTGACAGGTGTGCCAACATAAAAGCAAAAACATTACTCCCATAGAGTACTCAAATATCCCATTAATTTTTTACTCATAGTAGTAATATATACCGTGATAATTGATCAATTAATATGTATATAACCAAGAGTGGAGCAATCTTGAGTTTTTAAAGGTACAATGTCTAAATATGTCACCTGGTATGGATCTTAATGGATGCTAGTTCAGAGGTAGATGTTCTACATATAATCAAATTAAAACTAATAAAGAACATGGTTTTTCGTCAATACTCTACAAAATCAAAGTTTAATGTCTGAGAAACCAATAAATATCTACTACCCATGGTTTGCTCAGAATTTGTTTTATGTTTCAAACGGAGACTATGAAGCAAAGATACAATTTCAAGGATCATGAGACTTAAGATTTTCATCATGCAATTTTTAAATTTGGAATTATTCACTTTCACTTCAATTTTAAAGGCTTTTTGACAAATAACTTGTATATATTTGGTGAAAAAAATTTAATAATCAAATAATTTGTAGCCTTGAATCAACACACATTTAATCAATTTCTATACATAAGGAAAGTACAGAAAAGTCAATATTTGTTTTACTTCTCATTTATTGTATTTTTGTTTGACTCTCTCTCTCTTTAAATAAAATATATACTTGATACCTAAATATTACAAAGGTAGATAGACACACATACGTATATATATATATTATTTGCAGAGTCTCCATATCTCTTTGAATTTGTCCACGTTTCCCCTTTCTCATGTTGATTAATTATATATATATATATATATATATATATATATACAATAAATAAGTTCCCCTTGCCAACTTTCATAACTAAATGGATATCCAATATCATAAAATATCAACTTTAAACAAACTTCAAAAATAAGACGTAGTCTCTTTGATTGAGGTTTCTATGTCAATTGATTCCAGTTTGTGTGTATGGTTATCAAGGAATGAATGTTTCATTATAAAAACAATTTACCCCCTTAAAATAGGACACATTCAATCCTCAAGATACGAAACCCTTTTATTAACAACTTTGTAGGAAATTTAAAGATAAAAAATGAAAAAGTTAAATGAAATCGGGAAGAACTTTAATGTTTTATTGCACTATGTAATCAAATCTTCTGTATTTTGTCCTTATTATTGTTTAACTTAGCTAATCATATTCAAAATATTTTTGTCATCAGTTCCTTTAAAATAGTTTGAAGCTAGCTACCAATAAATATAATCATTTAGAATTGTTCATAATGAAACTCAAATGATATGCAATTAATGTCAAAAATAAATGAATAAATGCAAGACATTGAAATTTCAATCCTCTTTTGTCTATCTGAAATTTATTATACACTTATTTATATGCATAACAATGAACTAAAACTGTCCATAGAATATATAATTTTTATATTTTATCTACATATATAATTTTTTTATATTTTCATCCCTACCAAACACGCGGTAGTGCTACTATTTAGTAGTACCTACAAAATTATCCTACTATAAAACATTCACCGAAAAAGACTCTAAATGCATATTTAAATGAAATTTAAAATGAAATTGTAATGAATATATTCCAATTCTTTGAACCTTATATATTTATGAAAGAGCAATTATTTATATTTTTTAAATTAATTAGATTAATAATTTAATTATACTCATTAGAATGCAGTAAAATATGGTTTAAATTTTCTTGCTCCTTAAGTAACTTTGTGAGTAGATGGGAAACGAACAAAAAAGAACCTCTTCTTGGCATGGGATCACTTCTTTTTTACTCATATTTGACATTTTAATAATATATATTTAGTATTTGCAAATGCCTTTCTGTTAATTGTTCCTTGTAGGGCATTTATCCTGCTTAAGCAAACATTTTTATATATAAGTTTGTCAAGTCTATTTAGTGTTGTTGTTGTTGGTAAACCGCAACTGCTGTGTTGCCGGAAAACTCACACTTTTAAAACAGTAATGAGCTAATACTACGTTTGTATTGGAAAATGGAATTTTCAGTGGTGTTATATCAAAGAAATATAATATTATGCCAAATGATGATGTAACACACAAAAAAAAACCCCTTCGAAAATGAATTGCCTTTTTATATAATAATAATAAAAAAAAAATGTCAATACATTTCTGAACGAGCAAGTGAATGGAGTTCAAAAAACATTTTATATATTTTTGAACGTGGAAAGCATATCCAAAATATCACTTTTAATGCTGAAAATGGTTCAAAAATATTTGTATTCTGATACACCTATGTAGATAACTTTGACTTATTGTGTAGCATTTTTGAGATATTTGATAATACATTATTACACTCTGTTGTATAATTTAATAAAAGAAAGTGATTGTCCAAGTGTTGGTTTTTCACAAGATATGATGTACATTTTGTGCGAGAATGTTTTATAATGGGTGTGCTATCAAAGGTTCTTAATACATTTGTGGTTTGTGATAAATAAAAAGTCTTAGAGTATATGTATGTACAAAGATAGCACATCTGTTAGTACGTTTATTTCCTAGAAACAGTGTAATTAACTGGTGTGAACTTGTGTCTGCTATATATACATACATATCTAGGTATATCAATCTACTGAGTAAGCACTTCCACTGATGCTTCACACGATATGTCCCTATTCTATTATTTGCATATATTTTCTTCTTTATTTTGTGGATTAATACCTTTTTTTTTTTTTTTTTTTTTTTTTTTGCAAAGGAATTAATATTATTAATTAAAATATTTTCTTTTTCCTTTTCGAAGCTCTTCTTGAGGTCAGGTTTGAATACATACTTCTGTATACATTTTGTGCATATGTATGCCTTTAGTGATATGGATCCTACTAGTGATGTGTTATAATTAGTTAGTTTTCCATAACTTTGATTATCTTTATGCCTTTTTTTCTTCATAAGTAACTTTCAACCTCCCCCCGCCCAAAAAAAAAAGTAAAAAAAAAACTTTTTACATTTATCTACAAACAAATATACATACATAGATTTATTTTCGAGGAGGGTCTTCTTAATAACAAAAAAAATAAACCATACTATAATTTCTTCTCAACCAAATAAATATCCCTCGGAAAATACTGATCTAATTACATACTTATATATACCTAAAAGGACACAGTGAGCCCTAGGGATATGATCACTTTTAATACCTTGTAACTTGCAGCAATTTTTGGTAATTAAAACTAAATTATGATGTACAAATGATGGGGTAGTTTTTTAGGTGGAAGTTTATTCAGGAGCCAGCCCTGGCGGGGTGGACTGAATGGCTTTCCAACTATTCATTCTAATTAAATTACCGATTTTCACTATACACTTTTTTTTATTTTTTCAGTTGTTGGGCCAACTTCAAAAATCCAAGATATCAATTATGTATGCAATGAATTTAATGAAAAACGCTGATTGAGTTGAATTCGATTATATTAGGTCTAGTAAATAGAAATCAATTATTTTTGCAATAGATGGCTTTAGTGATCTGTATCTCGCGTTGTATAAGTGAGATTATATTACGCTATATGGTGTTAGAAAGATGAGATTTTGTACTAAAGAAACTTTCAGAGCAGATTTGTGATTGCTTGACTCAGTAGTGTTTGAGTGTGCGTCAAAGATGAACACCAGTAAGGAGAAAATAAGCTATATTCTACAATTTTTCTTCGATAGAGGCGAAAACGCAAGTCAGGCAGCTGAAAATATGAATAGTGTTTATGGTCCTTATACTGTAACAGCTAATCATGCGCAATTTTGGTTTTGTCGATTTCATTCCGGTAATTTTGATGTCAAAGATGCACCACGCTATGGAAGGTCAATTGTCGAAAATGTCGATAAACTACGGCCAAACTCTTAATTCGAACCTGTACTGTCAACAATTGGACCGTCTGAAGGAAGCAATCACCCAGAAGCACCCAGCTTTGGCCAACAGGAGAGGAATTGTGTTTCATCAGGACAACGCCAGGCCACACACATCGATAGTGACTCGCCAGAAGCTACGAGAGCTTAATTGGGAGGTTCTTATGCATCCACCTTATAGTCCGGACCTCGCACCAAGTGATTACGACCTGTTCTTGTCTATTCCAAATGATTTGGATGGTAAAAACGTCAGCTCAAGAGAAGCTTGTGAAACTCGACTGTCCCAGTTTTTTGCCAATAGAGACGAGGGTTTCTATGAAAGAGGCATAATGAAATTACCTTCAAAATGGCAACAAGTTATCGAACGAAACGGTGCATATTTAACCTAAATTGGATTATTCCTACTATGTTCAATAAAGCCTTCAATTTCATGCAAAAATAATAGATTTTTTTTACTAGATCTAATATTTCTTATTTACAAAAGGATGTGTATCTCAAGCATGCATAAATTTTTTGACGTGTTATTTGACAGAGATGTAAGTGACAGGTGTGGCAACTTAAAAACAAAAAAAAACATCGTTATCGGATTCAAAAAAAGAAAAAATCAAATTTCTCCGTATTTATTGCTCATAGCTGTATATATGTACACATTAAATTTATAATTAACCAATGTTGTTCATTGCAATCAATGGATTGTAAATCTAAGTACATCGACATACCGATTTACTTCCAATTCAATCAGTTCAGGTTTTGCAACTGGACGGTTGTTCATCTTCCGACCATTTTTGAAAATAAGTTTTATTATTTACATGCAAAATGTATAATAAAATAAGAGTTTGAATCCCTGACAGGGTTATATTCACGGAACCAATCAGTCGAACTGCTCCAGGATTGCAGAATGTACATACTTATATATTTTCATTTAAAAAATATTATGTTAAATCTATGAGATTCATTTATGGTGGGTACATCTGTGTTGATAGATAGTTTATTTCCCTTTTGAACAGCAGTTCCCAACCCTATTTTCCCCCCTTTTTCTTGGTTTTTTACAGAGTTCCCTTTCCTCCAAATTTATAAGACCTATTAATACAACTCCCTCCCCTCCCCCCGCTTCCCCAAGTAAATAGATACTAAACCCTTGGAGTTCACCTTACATGCTAAGAAAGTCCTAACGAATGTCTCATCACTTTTGGATTCAGTTGACTCAATTCGAGGAAGTTGTTATGACTGCATATCAATTCGGTAGAGAAGCTAGGTACGAATGTTTAATCAATGTTTAAGCATCATACCAAAAATATCCAGTTTTATTATTGTTATTATTATTATTATCAAGTGCCTCATTAAAGTTTTTACAAATGCATAGATTTCCATATTTGGTTCCTTTGTTTTTATCCTTCTACATACTCAAGTATCATCATGATCAAATACCAAATTTTGTGCATCAAATCAGTCACTCTGTGCATAATATCCAGAAGTAACAATCCTTATAGCCCAAGTGATGTAACTTTATGATCCAAGCTAAGAACATATGTTAATGAATGCTCTGTTTCAGAATGAGCTCTGATCACAGTTCCTCGACTTCCGGATCAACGTCCAAACAAAGAAAGGTACAAAATGAGTTGTTGTGTATTTTTACACAGCCTTGTTATTTCTGAACAGTTTTTCTTTCTCTAAAAAATCAAGATATGACAGAACAAGGAATCTACCTATTTAAATTGAAATGTTTACCATTCAAGTTGTAAATAAAAATACCAGGAATTTGACACTGGTAGCCAATTCATTTATTTTATTATTTATTTTTAATCGGTATAAATTGCAAATCATTGCGTTGATAACCACAGAAATACATAAATTATTAAAATGCATCATTATAGAGAGATAATGACTTGAATTGAGGATAACATTATAGCAGCAAGAGACGAAGAATTCCATTAATTTACTTTTGGATGACAACAGTTTAGATGACGTTTGCAATAACTTGTTTTGTATGTATGCAATCAATAATCAAATCGTATGTTTATTAATTATATAACTTTATTATGAAGCAAAACTTTATGATTATAAACCCTTTTTGAATCCATAATTTTGTCCTTTTTTTTTTGTAAGTATCCGTTTTCTTCATACACTGCCTTTTGTTTGCTTTGTTCCCCCTGCTTTAAAAATACTATTTTATAGAAAATACATAATTTATTGATAATAACATCAATAGATAGAAGAGGAAAAAAAGCGAAAAGTCAGCAAATAACAAACAACCACCGAGCCAAAGACAAGTCACTGTATATATAAATACATACATTATGAAAACAAAAAAGCCAATAACTGATTAAGCAGTCGACTTTTTAATACTATATCTTTGTTTTAACAATATATATTATTTATTTAACTTTTAACCTTTTTTTTAACAAAAAAGTATAATTTTAAGGGTTTAATTTTGACATTTTTCAAAAGAAAACAATTTATTTTTGAGTAGTTTGTTTTACTTAGTCAATGAGTCAAATGATCAATACATCAAAAACAAGTTATAATAATAAAAATATGTACATGAGTTAGAAATAAAAAACTTAACTCATAGAAACAGATGTGTAATATTCTATAGTATAATTAAAGCAAGTTAAGAGCGAATTTCCTCTGGATTCATACTTTAGGAATATTACTAAAGTAAATAACTAATAGTCTGACGGTTTTTGAGAAATCTGACTCTACTTTTTGAGTTAATTTTGCCCATTGTCCAACCTTGATTTAAGCCTAGAAGGGTGCACATTTTGAGTATTGAAAAAATGATTGGCTATTGTTTTTTTATGCAGAATCCAATTACAGTCTTTGTTATTACCTAAAATGACTCCTAGGGACGTAGAACCCCAGAGTAGGCCCAAAAGTCGGTCAAATCCTTTGTAATTAAATAACTCCTTGAACATTATATAAAATGGATTAGTAAGGAACGCATTAAAAAGCTGAGATCCACAGCTTTCAAACGAGATGTCAGGTGCTCGATAAGAATCCTTAATTAAGAAGAAATCGTCCATCTAAATGTGTAAATTTTCATTCAATTTCAAGCAAAGTTCGCTAGAAATCTAAAACTCACGCTAGAACTACTTAAATAGTAGCTAGCAAAGGATTAAGAAACCAACTGAAGTCATTCTGCACGCTACTAATGATGTGTATTACAGGGTTTTTTTAATGGCTCTACCGTGAGTCTTTTATTTCTAGCGAATTGTCCAGTAAAAACTTTATCTAAATTATTTATTATAATTACTATAAATGTTATTATACTTTTCCACTCTACACTGAATAATTTTATCTAAAATCATTACTAATTTTTTAGTTAGATACACAACTAAACTAAAATATTTATATTAATCAAAAGTCATTACTAAGCTCTGTATACTTATGCAAAAATATTTTTTTCAAATAAATGCATAAAATTAAACAGATAAATGTGCCATAAAATTGCAACCAATTACATCTTTGACTTGTATGTAGATATACCAAATTTAAACAAATAACTATGTTACAAAAAAATTGTACTCAAAGTTTCAGGGTAGTTTTATTAAAGAAAGACGTTAAATATCAATTTTTACCCAACTCAAAACTATAAAAAGATGTCATTTGCCAACTTGCATAAAAAAACTTGAACAAAGAGATTCAGAAATTTTTTGGCCCTAATTGCTTTAAATTTCAGACCTTTTAGTCCCATTGAAAATAGATAATTTTTGTTCAAAAAAGCCCATTTTTCAAATATTAAATGGCTTGAGAGATTAGGAAAATGACTTTTGAAGACTAAAAATCTTCAATTCTTATTTTTTTATTAATAAACATTTGAAAATCCTTTGATGCAGACAAAATAACCTATCGATCGACCATGTCCTAATTTAATGAATAAATAAATTAATTATAATTAACCAATAATTATTGGTTGTTATTTATTTATTTTTTGAAGTATAGAAGTAAAGTTTGTATAGTAAGGCTCACCTGTTTTTCATGGATAATTAATTTGTGCAATTTGCAAGGTTCTCTTAGAATCCTTTCTCTCTTCTATGAGAAATATATTCGATTACTTTATAATAATAATACTGATCATATTTCAGTTACTCCCCCTTAATTTATCTTTTTTCTTTTTAATAGAAATGACAGAAAAAGAATATTTTTCTTGACATATTTTTTTTTCTTTTTTGCAAAAAAACAACAGATATTTTATAAGTGTTTTACATAATGGCTCTTCTTTTTGTGTCTTTTTTTGTAGTTGTTACGTCTTAAAAAGAAACATAATTTTACATTCATACATATATAAATGTACATACTCTAGGTATTCCTCTTTATATTATACAAAAGTATATAAATAATTCTTTAAAAAAATACAGCAAATTATGTCACATTCTACGTATATTTCTGTTGTTTTATATATATATATATATTATATACCTAACTTATATCCCCATTTTTTTTATCAACCTTGTTTTGTGTACCTATTTACATACATATACCCTGTATATGAAATATACATACATACATAAAATGTCCTTTTGAAGAAAAAAAAACATCTATAAAGAGTGTGGAATCCCGTTGACAAAAAAGTCAACTCTTTCCAACCATTGTAAAACAATGCATTTAATCTCTTTTGAAGAAAAGAAAAGGATGAGAAGAGGAGGGAGATTTGCACATTTTTGCCTTAAAGACTTGGTTACACAAATAAAATAAATATGGTTCCTATGAATTGCTCCTACAAAGAAAGAAGAAAGAAAAAATTAAGGCCATAAAAATTATCCGTTATAAATTAAATTAATAACTCTTTGCAAAAATGTACGTACATATGTATAAAAAAAATTGCAATGATGTAAGAGGCCTCTTTATACTTCTTATCGCTATATGTACCAAGGATCGGATTCTAGATCCTTTTCTTTTAGAAGGAAGGTTGTGTGACACATTTATGTGTTCATCGTCATAATTAAACCGTTGTGTGAGTTAAATATGTACAGTCCTGTTCTAAAAAGGAACTGCCCATGGAACACACAGTTCTTGGCTTGCTGGAGTGCAAACTATTACAGTATTACAGCCATGTGGGTGGAATTGATGTCCAGTCCTGGGTAATATATGCGTTAAAGACACATTAACGGTTCAAAATCATAGCTGGTTGTTTGTGTTACTTATTGAAGTGGCCATTGATATCGCTAACCCTGATAGTCTCAAAAAATCGTCAATATTATATACAAAGTAGTAAGTGCTTCCATTCAAAAATGGGCTTGAGAAATATAAAAAGTTATATTTTTGAATAAAAAGAAGCTAAAAAAACATTGACTGACTCATACTTATAGGATTACGTGTCTTCTGGTCATAGTAAGTAAGGAGGTTTATCGTGGTTTTGTTACTTACTTCTTTTTTTTCTCTTTTTTGTATACATCTACAGTCCTAAATAGACTTGAAAACTTTCATGTAATTTTGATGATGATTGATGTTGTATTCATACAATCAACTACATACATAGTTTGTCCTCAGTGAATTCATTTTAATTTATAATCTCAATTATACTTTTATGAATGGTACAGACTCACATGGACACAGAGGACATTACTTGACTATGTTACATCCTTGATTTTTTTAGGAGGAATGTCATGGGATTACTTGAGAGTTATCCTTCTACATATTTTAAATTCCTACATAGAAAGAAATCAATCACAGACTAGTTTTGACTCAAGTTCGAACTACAGCTCTGCAGACAACACCAAATAATTATATTCTAGTTGAATTGAAGCACATTGGAGAGACTCTAAGGAATCTTTTGGCTAGAGTTAGAGTTAAAAAAGAGAGAAACTAAAGGTTATGAATCAGATATTGGAGGAATTAAGAGTCCAAAAAAATTTAAAAGAGATTGTGTGAGTAATTTATTGAAGTAAGGATACAGTTGTCCATATGAAGGATTGCCACATGAATGACAATGTTTCTCCTTAACAATTTAACTTACATACCTAGGTAGGCTTCATGATGATGTAATAAAGATATCTACTGATGAATATATAGAGTGGAATATATACATACATAGATATTTATGTGTAGAGGTATATGTAAAGGAAAGTACAAAGATAGATAAAGCAGAAAAAGAAAAATAAAGACTTTGGGAATTATTCAAATTTAAAATATGGGAATATGCAAATGCGCTCTAGACTTGGATGAATGAGTTAATACATACATACATACATACATACATAGGTTGGCATATTCAAAAGCCGACTACTTTGTTTTATAGTATATTTTAAAAGTCTATTTTTGAAGGGGCTGTATGTATGTTGGAAAGTATTACATTTATTTTTTACTTTAATAAATTTTTTTTTGATGAAAATTAATTATTATTATTATTATTTCTTTAAAAAGTATCTTTTTTCATTTCTTGCTTATTAGAAAAACCATTTTGTATTTATACACATACTCATAGCAGCATTATTGATAAACAGTATGACCTGAGATTACGAGGAAATTACCAGTGTACTCGGTTGATCTTAATTTTTATCATTTGATGTCTTTGCATTCCAAATAGAATTCATTATTGCCACGAGAAGGGGTCATTCTTAGAGTTGACGGAAAAAAGAGGGACTCCCGGCGTGTAATATAAATTGCCCTCTTGTTGTGGGGAGAAACTATAGGTTGTTTTATAATGAGAGCTGTAAATCTTAAGCGTTTACTCACATGGAAAGTTTTTAGTCGTTGGCAACAGGAAAGGGATTTTTTTGTTTTCAATTTTTCAATGCTGTTATTATTATTCCTTAATTCCTGAGGATACAAAGGGTATGACTAACTGTGCGTAATGCAGATACATATAATGATCAATAAAATGTCTAATGGATTGTGGAGTCCTTCATAACCGATAATGGAAGATTTCATCTTTTTGACATGATTTCTTTGTAAGAAGCTGCTTGTAGCTAATATTGCAAATCGTCATGTCATCTCATCAAATTATTATCAGAGTTGTCATATCAGTTTTCACTTTCTTTGAGCATATTTTATGTATACAACTTTAATTGTGATTGATAATGGAAAACCAGTCAAAACTGTTGGTTTTTTCTTTTTTTTTTTTGTATATTTCTGTTCATTATTTTATTTTATTTTTTTCATATTTTTTTTATTAATTTTCTTTGTGGTTGAAAAAAAAAATAGATTTGAGAGATAGTATTCATTGAAAAGTGCTTCATATGAAGGGAAACTTAAATAAAATTTCCCTCTTTATTTTTTTTTTTATTGATTATTATCACAGTCTATGATTTTGAAGTAGTACTATCGGTAGCCGTAATTATGTGTAGATAGTTAGTGTATGTGAATGTGACAGCTTCTAAAAGAATCAACAAAAGAAGTCAATAATAATGATAGAAAAAAGCAATTTAATAATAGACGCAACTTCGTACCATCAATTAATACACTGTTTAAAGTCAGTCTGTTGTATACGACAATGTGTATCATCGTATTGATAAAATATTTCATAAAACATTTAAAATCTTTCGTTTTCCTTCTATTCTAAGTCGTATCAAAGGAATCATTAGTCATACTATCAATAGTCTGAAGGTACATTTTGGGAGCATATCATGGATAAATTCGGTCATTCTCGGAGTTTTTTAACCTTGCCGTCACAAAGCACTGTCTTATATTCTTCTTCTTAACCATGACTGCGATTGTCATCATTTGTTTCCTAATACAACTATGAGCAAAAAATACCGCGAAATTTGAATATATTTTTTGTGGGGATTCTGATAAGGAAAAATGGTTTTTTTTAAGAGTTGGCATGCCTGTCACTGACGTTTGTGTCAAAATACATGTCAAAATAATAATATATGTTTGGTATACGCATTCTTTTGATAATAGCTAAAATCGATTTTTTCGTTTTTTATAATCTCCCAAAGATGATGACTAAAATGCAATTGTGAGAAAGGCTGTCGCCAATTAAAGAAGTTAGAATGAATATTCCAGACTATTGTATTCTTTTGAAATTTTGAGAATCCGGTGTTTATTTATTGAGATGATACCCAACCTATTTATTACTCAAGAATCCGAGACCGTCCAATTTTTAATTTTAATAACATATCTAAAACTCAGGAAATATTGTTCTATAATTATTGAGTTAATACAAATTTTGTAGCTGTTTTGAAAATTGGAAATATGTGTATTGAGGGGGAGTAAATGAATAGGATGAAATAAAAAAAATTGTATTCCCGATATTTTTTGTTCATCAAGATATCAACAATGTATATACATAAAGTAACAATTATATTGTAGAAACACCACGTACCTCTCATATTCCAACAAAATATCATTATTCATCTGGGATTCCAATATATATATATATATGTTACTCAAATATTAGTGAGTCCATATATTTTTTTTTAAGTGTGCATTATCTGAAAAAAAAGTCCGATATATATATATTAATTTGCTTCCCACATCTTGAGCAAATGAATTTCTTTTTCCTCATGAGTTCTCAAATTTCCCACGCATGTAGAGTGATCCAGTTGCAATTTGTATTTTGTTAACATCCGGCTGGAAGTTATTTCGTTGTTGAAGACTCCTGTACAAAAACTTGTCTCAGTCATTTTAATTCATTCCTTATTAGATTCATGTTGTGTGAAAAATATATGAAGAAGGTTTTTCTTGAAAGTCACGAATTGCAATTTCGTAGTCCTTTTTCCCGATCTAGCTATGACAGCAATGTATGTACGACCAACAATCAAACCACAGATCCTTTCAATCCTCTACACGATTTGATGTAGTACAGACAACATGGTCTTTTATAGTTTTTGATTTCAAATAGAATTCCCTTAGAATTGGAAAGATGATGTTCTAATCATCTTTCCTTCCTCAATGCATATGAACAAGCAGGCCCACTTTCCCTTCCTTCACATCCTCTCTTCGAAAATTTTCGCATTTTTTATCCTTTTTAATCTATGCAATAGATTTAATATCATCGTCTTCCTTAAAGCCCTTCAATTTATCTCTGGTTGTCAATAATAGATGCATAATTGTCTTATTGTAGAATAAAGTACTAACTAATATGAAAGAAAATAAAGTAAGCCATTTCAAGTCTTTATAATTTTGAAACTTCAAATCAAAGCTATAAATATATTTTTATATTGATATCAGTCAATGATACTTAAAATCTAGCAGGTTAAAAATTCAAGATTCTAGGCTACTTTATGATTTCAAATAATATTTGTTAAACTTTATAAAATACAACAAACGTTCCATTTAGTTATGAGAGTCTTAGATCATTGAGCTACATATATATCAAGCATATATCATCAACTAAAATGTCTAAAAATTACAATTTTATTTGAATTTCATCTCCCTATTTAGTGTTAATATGAAAATTAAGATTCAGTTAACTACATTTCAAAACTTAAATTACATTGTACATATATTCTCCTTCTGGTAAGGCTCATTTTTAGGAATGTAAATAATATGCAAAATGCCGAGTGCGAGACTTTGTGGAGTTGGCTCTTCAAACAATACTTCTTGTTTTCCAAAGTTGTTATCATTTTTCCTTTATTACTGAGGGGAGAACATCTACCTGATAGTAAAGATCTTGCATGAAGGAATACATGCATTTTAATAAATGCAGGTTAATAAAGCAAATAAAATGTAAACAAAAAGGGCTCAAGTCCTCGTATAATTATAATTAGTTAAAAGTATATAATTTCCTGACATTAATTTCAGTTAATATTCTGCCTCTCATCAATGGTATAGATAATGTTATTATTTATTATTGATGTCTTCATTTGTATATGTATATAAAGGAGAATAGCAGCTTGTAGCTCAGTAAAACGTCATGACAGCTGAAGCTGCTTCCCTCTCAACATTCATCAAATTGTCAGAGTTACCAGGTTGATTATCTTTTTTTTATTCTTACATGCCCGATTTGCATATTATTAACATTCCTACTCATTTTCTACTCTTGGATTGACAAGTGTTTTGAACTTTGATTTGTTGCACTCAAATTAGCTCTTGTTAAGGAGGAAACATTTATTAGTCAAGAGCACTCCAAGAGTAGAATGATATATGTAATTGGCGCAAACTACCAGTTTATTTCAAGCCTTTTTTTTTTTTATTTATTTCCCTTTTTGAACAAAAAGGTTGAGTCTTGAAAGGAAAATATCGATGTGAGGAAAACATCAAGTCATTTTCAAAAAAAAACTTTGTCTATTTCTGAATACAGCTCAACCTTGGATCCTTTGCGTACTTATTATCATAAACAGATCTTAAAGTTCTTTCATGATATTAATAACCATTTGATGGTAAGGGTCAAAAATGTGTTTAGTTTTACAGGACATCAAATGGTTCTCGCATTAGTTTCCTACTCTAAGGTGATGATGGATTTTTTGGTATTTCGTTGATATTTTACAAATTAATAAAGGGATCCTCTAATTTAAGTCAGCCACAAATCAAATACCTTCCATTCCAAGATACCTATGAATGACCATATTTTTGGTCATTTATAAATATAACAACCTATTGAAATCCCAATAGTAAAATGTTTCCATGTTTTCACTGAGGCATTGGGGCCTCAAATTCCTACCCCTCATGTTTGTTTATGCTTTTTTTTGTACGTTCAAAAATTAATACTAAAAAAAAGTAACATTGGAACTTTGATTTTTTTTCAAGGTTTTATTTTTTAAGGTATACATCAGTATGTATGTAAAATCAATATTTCGTTACTCTTTTTCCTAGACTAATAAATCAATCATTTTAATAATAATTTACCTCATTGTCAAAGGAATTCCCTCACTTATCAAATGTTTTATTTTATATAAAGATCCTTTGAGAGATTTATTGCTTTTAGTGTTTCATAAAGAGAACTCAGGTCTACCTAATCAAGCAAGGGAATTTGTCTTCTGAATCTTGAGTTTTCCTTTTTGATAGTGGGAAGTAAGTAGATATCCATTTGCTTGAGCGTCTTTTAAGCATCTATGTAATGCCTGTAGATCCTCAAAAAGGATACATAATTGAACATTTACAGTAGGTATGTATGTATGTATGTAAATCTCTCCAATCCATCCTGAGCCTAAAAAAATAAAATAAAAAAAGATCCAATTACTCAGACTTTACACATTTGAGTTTGATTTTAAATCCTACTTAATGGAAATTACACTTCTTCTACACGTTTTTTGCTTTATCTCTTTACTTAGAACTTATAGGCACTTATATAATTATACACTTATACAAAACCCTTTTTTAGATGTATATTTTCTTCCCCTTTAAGAAACAAACACACAAGGGAAACACAACAGCAGACAAATAAGAACCAGTGAATAAATATCTCTTTCTATGTATGTATGTATGTATATAAAATATTCATGATTGCAAAAAAAAAAAAAGAAGTATTAATAATATCTATTTGAAATATGATAAAGAAAGTTGGGAGGGGAGAGGGTCAAAATTATATATACCGTACATACATGCATACATACAATGTAATGTGTAAGAAAAATAAGATGTATGGAATTGCACTATTTTAAGTTGTTATTTTTTAACTCATATATTATACATACGTACATGTTTTTGAAAGCACATTATTTCATACATCCAAGCACAAAATGCATAGATATATGCTTGACAGGCCTTTATAAACAAGTATGTATATATACATACATTGTGTAATAGTACTCAAAATAATAGAATAGAATAAAACAATCAGAGAGCTTCTTAAATATCTGTTCATTTGAATGAAGTAATAATTTGTCAATTAGACATGACATAGAATTAAATGGACTCTTGTCTCCGGCTTTGATATGAAATCATTTACTCCGGCTTAAAACTCTCCCAAAATCCCGATGATCCCTGTGAAAAAAAAAAACAAAGAAAATTAGTGGAATACGTGGATTCATCAGACCTTTTAACGAGTGCTCCATAAAACCTTTCCCTTCTGAGCCATTCAAAGGAGGAACACGACCTATATGTGTAAGGATCTCAGCACTTAATTTCATCATTTCATTATCCATATCTCCTTGAGCCCCGTTTTCAAGTCCGGTTAAGTTGTAGCTCCAAATTTTGGGGGTTTTTTGCCAATGAGTGTCCGTGTTATTCTAAAATCTTTATGCTATAACTAAGTACGAATATAAAAGAGGTAAATCTTTGGCTCTGTACACATGAATACCCAACTTTATGCTGATCTATGATTAGGAATGTAAAAAATATGCAAAATGCCGCGTGCGAGATTTTGTGGAGTTGGCACTTTTAACAGTTGTACTTTTTGTTTTTCAAAGCTGTTATCATTTTTCATTTATGACTGAGGGGAGAACATCTACAATAGCAAATACAATGTTAGAAAAGGGCTTAGGTTCTCGTAATAATTGTTAGTTTACGACTTGTAAGCTAAAGATATATACATTTCTGATATTAATTTCAGTTAATTTTCTGCCTCTCATCTATGGTATACATACATAATGTTATTTTTTATTATTGATGTCTTTATTTGTATATATAATGGAGAATAGCAGCTTGTAGCTCAGTAAAACGTCATGATATCTCTAGCTGCTTCTCTGTCAACATTAATCAAATTGTCAGAGTGGCCAGATTGATTTTCTCTTTCTTTTTATTTTACACACCCCATTTGCATATTATTTACATTCCTGACTATAATTGAGTATGTATATTAAATCTTGTGAATCAGGGGCTCTGGCCCCTCGTAATCTCCGCCTATGTACTCTTGTATGTACATATATAAATGTGAACTGCAACTTTGAAATAGATTCAATGAGAAGCTTATAAAATGATTTATCTGACAAGGAGCAAAGGAAATATCGATCTCAAAGAACCTTCATGAATATTTTAGGCCTTGACTTGCTTGTCATAGTTCTCATTTTGAAGTATTGAATGATATTCAATTTATTGGCTGAATAAATAATACCAAGGCATGCTATTTTTACTCTATTTTTAGCTCTTGATCTTTATACATAACATATATGATAAGTTATTGAAAAATATTTTTTTTTATTATAATATAAATTAATATGTATTTGCTGTTTAAATTAATTTGTCTCAAAAAGTTTTTTTATATATAAATATTTTTTAATAAATTAAATGATAACTATTCTGATCATACTTTTTTTGTCCATATATGTATGTAATACTACAGGATTGATAAATTAATTAATTATAATTATTGAATGTTTAAAATATATATTTGACCCTTTCATCACGTTCAACAAAATAAAATAGTCTAAATATAGATCCATTCCAATTGTATTTCAGCCTACAATCAAAAACGGACTCAAATACCTATAACCTTCTCATCGATTCATTTTTGTGGATATCCAAAAAGATAATAATAATAATAAACTATTCTCCCCTCAGATGTTTTCATCAGTTAATCCTTCTCTGAGGAAAGTAGCTGACTTTGCGTATTATGACTTCAAAAGGACATGACTACTTCTTTACTTTCCTGAAGGTACCTTAGCATTCTTCTAGAATTTTTTTTTTTTTTTTGAAGATTGAGGTGTTGAGTAGAAAAAGTTGTTCTATTTGTATAGTTGCAATTATGTTTTTCTTCCTTCTTCCCACAAATGCAAAAAAAAAAGGACAGTACGTTTTGGTCTTTACCTATTATCAGTGTTTTGAATGTGAATTGGCCGAACGCAAATTAACATTTATTAAACTGTGAACAATTCCCAATATTATTTTTATTACATCTTTCCTCCAAAAATAAATATTAAAAAAAGACCCATAATCATTTGAAAGTTGTTTGCTAACTTCTTTCAACTGAATAGTTTTTTCATAGCTAAACATATTTTGAATTCAACACATCCACGTTTAAAGCACCTACATATACAAAATTAGATAAATCGACAACTGTTACTGTTTGAGGAATAACACCATGCTAATTTACGAATCATATAATGAAAGGTTGCGAGATTCAATGAAGATTGTTATATTTATATTAATATAAAAATTGTCAAACAACTTTACATAAATGTATACTTCCCAACAAAAGTTCCAATAGAGACGCCATTTTGAACTATTTGCATTATCGTATATACATACATACTCATATGTATATTCAAGCGGTCGTAGGAAAAAAAGTGAAAATAGGGTTGAAACATACAAAAAAGATTACAATAATAATAATAATAATCTATCACTAATTTTTTATGTAGTTCAAAACTAACACGATTTTCTATGCCTCTGATCTCTTGCTTCCAAGTATATAATTAACTAAACGAACATTTTTCCTCAAAAAAAGAGAAAAATCTTTTTTTCTTTTTTTTTTCTAGATTTTTGGCTTCGTTGCTTGATGATAAGCTCTGTTATGATGTGAATCATCTAACAACAGGTAAAGGAGTAATAATTATTATTAACCTTCTCCCCCCCCCCCCCACACCTCATCTCTACTTTGTATTAGTGAGTGAATTCATTCCAACCCTTTTTTTTTTTTTTCATTTATGTTCATATATTTAAACCTATACATAGATACATGGTTATTACATAACAAACCTCTAAGGATTTCCAATGCATACCCATTAAGAGTACCCATAGGTATGTATCTCTATGGATACATGGATACGTCACTCAGCGTTGTTGTTTTGTTTTTTTTGACTGATTTATGCATGGTTGAATGGGATTTTAGGGAGGGTTGTAACATGATCAGACTGATTATTTATATATATATATATATATATATATATATATATATATATATATATATATATATATATATATATACGTATACAGTATATATTTTATTACTTTGTCTAAATAGAATCACTCTTATGCAGAAAATTTAATTAAAAACCTTCTTTTGTGTGTGTGTGTGTTTCTTTTCATCTACTCATTAGCAAATGTTGCAGAAAATTAAAACTCTGAAAGACAAGAGAGAAAAATAAATGAAGAACAACAAACACACACACACAAAAAAAAAGGTTTGTGAGTTCAATGTAAAGTCTCGTGTAGCTAGTTAGAGGAGATACATCCATCCCATGACACGGATGTCCTCGGAACTTCTGAGGTAACTTAGTTAATTAAAGACTTCTTCCCTTCTAAGCTTCTCTTTGTGAGAAGCTTTGAATTTGAGTTGAAAATCCCTGTGCAATGGCTGGATTTAAACAATTTATTTTGTTACGAAAATGAATTGGTCATCAGGGGTAATTAATTGGAGAAGGATTTACGATCCTTGTAGTTACTTTTGGCTACACTATTTAAATTTGAATATATAAATGATGTAATTATATGTTTTGAGGATGTGTTATTAGGATATGAGATGTAATAAATGGAGAAAGATTTTTGATGGAAGGTGACTTTTATTTGTGGGTCCTCTTGATACATTCAAATGCACGACAATAATTCACTATTTTCCTTTATCAAAAAGAAACATGGGCTTGGATCCCTAATAAATTTGGTTCCAAATGGCAAACTTCCAGAATAATGACGTCACGTGGAAACGCTCCATAGGTAAGAAGCTCAAACTTGGATTCTTTAATTTATCTTCTTTATATACAGGGTGTCCCAGAAGTTGTGCACCATTAATAATATTATGAAAATAAATATTAATATAAATTTTATTAATATATAATCATCATAACAGATGCTCAAATTGTTAAATAAATTTATATAATTATATTAAATTATTGTTAATAAATTTTGTTTTTTTAAGTATCGGAATTCTTTTAGAAAATAGTCAAGCAGAAAGGTTTGTAGGAAATTCTAAATAAATTTCTCCAGTAACATTGCCATAATGTAAAAAAAAAAAGTCAGGTCCAAAAATTTCTTCCTCCTATATTGCAGCCCAAACCATGGTTTCAGGGTTATTTGCCGTGTTGTAGAGCTTGAACATGATGAACTTTACATGGATTTCTTTTAAGACGAATATGACGTATTGATAATCTATGGATCGTTAGCACCTGGCGCATTTATAAACAATAAATGCTTGAGCCTTGCACTTAAACATAAGGATTATGTACTCTAAATATTTTCAATACTAACATTTGCAAAGATTATTCATTATTCAGGCCTACAATATGTATATACTTGGGTCTTTCAAAATGCTTAAACGGGTATAATGAAGAAGTTGTATGGAACATGTTTTCCATGGTTCCTGTGACCATATATACCACACGGCATACTTAATTAAACAACTAACAAAGGATAAGGGCAGTGAAATCCCCCTTATGAATAGTATTCCTTTGAAAAGAAAATGTCCATTCAAAATTGGGTGTTCTAAGGAATGAGATTCAAGGTATGTATGTACATATTGTTATTGTGAAGTCATAATGAAAAAGAAATTTTACTTTAGAAAAGAAAAAAAAGATATAAAATTCAGGGAAATAATCCATTTCCCTTTCCTCTTCTTCTTCTTCTTTTTTTTCTTTATTTCCTTCATACTAAGAAGAATACGTAATCTAATAATAAGGTGTATCTATTTGGAATAGATTTTGATTGTACTGCATAGTTCATACGCAAACCTTTCTCTCTTTCTATCTCTTTATAGCATTGAATAGGTCCTTAATCAGAGTCAATTAAGAGAAGTATTCTTCATTAGATTCCTCATTAAATATATTCTTCTTCTTTCCACGCATATACAAAAAGGGGAACAACTGGAGTAGAGAGAGAGAGAGAGTGGATTTTTCAACGCATCCTTTTGACAAATTAATATTGAACTTTTGGGATGTAAGAGATTATCTTTTGTACATATATATATATAATATTTTACCCTTTTCCATTTCTATGTATACTTTATATTACATAGTATAAATAACATGAAATTAACGGATTAGAAGAAGAATAAAATAGATAGATAAAATAAAATGTGAAATCAAAAGATATTTCGTGAAAAAAAAAAAAGATTACAAAAAGTTTCGATCGTTTTTTTTTTTTTCTTAAAAAAAAAAAAAGAAAGAATAGGAATTGAGAAATTATCAAATGAATTATTATAACAAATATTTAATATTATACATATATTTGTAGATAAACCAATGGTGCCGAATTTAAAAGGACATTTATTCTGTCTCTCTGCCAAGAAAGACAAAAATAATAATATTTAATATCTTTGTGATTTTTTGTGAAATATGTAAATTAATATTACATATTTTTTATTGTGAAATGTGAATATATACAATCATATATATATATATATATATATATATATATTCAAGAAAAAGTGCATCACCCAACTATGTAAATGTCGACAATGTTCAAATTAAATTATTAGTATGTATGTTCCCAATTTTTTATTCGAATTATACTTTTTTATTTATTTATTTATTGGCATTTCATTCTATTCACTTGTAGGTAATGGGGTGCCTTGTACATAGTTCTTTTGAAAGACACTCTTATACGAATTTAATTGGGAAAGGATTGTCCTATATTTTCTGTCAGATGAGTAGGTATGTAGCATTTGAACAATAGCAACTTTTGTTTCTAATCTCTTTCGTTCAAAGAGCTTAAAGGATCTCAGGGTTTTTAGGTTTCTTCTTTTATTAACTATTTCGTTTATTCTTTTCTTAAATTCTAAGTTCTAATACCACGTAGAGTAGTAAACCAATGGATTATTTCCTGTTGAGAGAAAACGGATCTTGTAATAGGTATTTATGTATATTTATCACAAAAAATTCTTGTTTCCATCTCTCAACCTTTCAAAAAAGGACTAACACTAACCAGGTGCTTACCCTAACTATTTTTAACTGTTGAACCATTAGTTTCTATTTGAAGGGCGTTTAATCTGACGTCACAAATTGATTAATAAATCTAAGGGACTCCATGTTGTCAAATATATGTAATAGACACATTTTTTAAAAAATCCTTAGGAAAATCCTGTATGGAATTTATCTTTGAATGTCAAAGATAAATATTTGTATATAATTGATTAATTAAGGAGTACTGAGCATTTCTTATTAAATGGCTAGATTTGTACCTTAACTTTTGTTCCGTGTGGATTAGAGATAAGAAAAGTAGGATAATTAGAATTGCAGAAACATGTACAATTCTTGCAAAAGGTATAATTGATTGATTATCTACACTAAGTGAATGAATTTTATGGCTATTAGAGACTAAAGAGAAATAGTTTTTTAATAGATGGTAAAGATTGAGGTCTGTTTATTTGTCGGCTCCATATTTGTGACATCCAAATGCACGATAGTAGGTATTCACTATTTTTCTTCATCTGAAAGAAATAAAGGTTTTTATTCTGTTAAAATTCGATTGTGTCTAAGATGGCTGACTCCCACAATGATGACGTCATGTCTATATAGGTGGAATAGGCTCTATATTTAACAAAATTTAATTTGAGTTCTACAATGTCCACATCATCATGAATGAGGGGATGGTATAGACAAATCAGAGGACCACAAAGGGGTAGTTAATGACATTCAAGGGATAGGAATGTAGGCTTAATGATAATAATTTAATGTATTACAGACAAAGACAACGGACCCAAATCACTTCCAAACTAAAGTTACTCAAAATCTAAATATATTGACGTTCTACAAACTGTTGACTAATTGTTTTTTTAATTACATATGTGTACATAATTAGCAATTTCAAATATGTTCTATTAAAATGGGGAAACCTTTTGAACTTTCAAAAAGTAAAATTTTGTATCTTTTGTGTAATCTATGATATACATAAGTAACTCTTATTTGATCTACTGATTTGCAAAATCCTGGAAATGCATCGATTTCCCTTTTTATTTATTTTTTTGTAACCGTCTGTCAGAAAGTCTTGTTTAATATGATGGATGAATGTATACATGGGCAAAATGTAGAAATAAAGTGTCTACCTAGATAATCAATATGAATTCATCCGTGACTGTATTGTTGAAGAAACAACTTACTACTACTATAAGTAGTTCAATTTCTGATAATTATTAAGAAATCATGCCAAAGAAAGTTCCTTCTCCTGAATTTCTGACCATTTAAGTTCCCTTCATTTCCCTGGGCTTCTCTCATTTATTGATTATTATTTAATATTGATAATAACAATAAGCCAATGAAATTTTATTATGTATTTTTAACAAAATATCAACAAGAAAGGTAGGTGAGAATGGATTAACTCTGCTTTAAGAGGTAGATGAGTAGACATGGGCAAAATGTTGAGGTAGTGTTAAGCTTACAGAAGGAAAACAAAATATCAGTTCCTACCCCACTACCTTGAGGATCCATTTGAATTCAGTCCCTTCTGTATCATTAAGGTGGGAGCTGACGACTACAATGTATGTATATATTGTCAAATAACAATCTGCTTATAAAATAGTAGTTGCGCTCTCTCACCTCAAGGAAATGTCCATCCCTATGGATGATGATATTAGAGATAAATTGTGTGTAACTGGTAGTAAAATGGAAATGGGCCCCTAATGTTATAAATTGTACAATTTTAAATATATATATGTAAAGGATTAAGATAAAGGACTCCCAAGAATTAACTTCCTTTCTCCCTATTGTAAGGTGTACCTACATACGCAGCCTTGTGACTCAAGCCTTGAAACTTTTCTATCCTCAGGAATTTGTATTTTTTTTTTTTTTCGTATATGTAATTTATGAATACATAAGATCCCTTTTGGATTAAAAAAATAAATAAATAAGAAATAAAAATGAAGACGTTGTATATATACGTATATACAATGTACTTAAATAACCTACATATATTAATTCTTAGCCACATCGTGAAGATGATGACGCTTCCCTCTCTCTCTCTCTCTCTCCCTTCTCACGTCGAACTCAAATTGAATGGAATTTATGTGTTTAGAGTTATGTATCTACATAATATATGTTTGTTCCATCTACATTTATGCATTAAATAATGTATGTTTTAACATTCTTTTAATTCTATTTTTTATTTTGTTATGTACGTACATATTGGTGACAGTTACATCTCTTTTCCTCTCAGTTGATAATATAATATTTAACATCTTCCCATATCTCTTTCTTGACAAATTTTCAAACTACAAAAACTACAATTTACGAGACACGAGAGAGAGAGGGAAAAAAAAGTTCACATCCCCATGGTTATCTTAGTATAGCTATACATACATATCTACATAGTATGTACTCACTCCTCAGAGTATTTTAAAATTCCTTTAAAACAGAAACTGTTTTTAAGTGTCTTCATTTTATTTTGTATTCATTTTATGTATACATTTAGGTATGTATTGCCTAAATATGCGCATAAGCACACACTATTGGCATTTCCGACATAGTCTCGACTTGTTCCATGTGCATAAAATATTAATGACATTCCTTTCAACTGATTGTGAAATCATTATATCAACTTCTACACAGTGATAGCTCTGTGTAAGTCTTCTTTTTTTTCTTTTATTTTTGGCTAACTTCTTTTTAACCCTCGTATTATCCTCAAATATTACTAACACATTTTACCCTTGGGGTCAATTTGACCCCAGGTATATTTGCCTCCAGAAAATTGTTGACCAAGTTTTTGTGTCAGGCACTTTGTTTATTTGTTGAATACATAAATAACCCCTTGATAATGAAACCTATCGGTGAGTTTACCTGCCCTCTAGCGCCACCATCAGGTAAAACTTTTAAATTAGAATTAATTTATTGTGAATATTACTAACACATTTTAGCCTTGGGGTCAAATTAACCCCAGAGGAACACCGATGCGTGGAATATGCGTTCAGCACATTGAAAAAATATTATCATGATAATTTTACGCTTAATCAGTTGTTCCCATCAAATTAGGAAAAGTCATGAAATATGGAGCAAAAAAAACAAACCAACTATTGTTTTTTGAATGATAAACATTGATTGGGGTCAAATTGACCCCAAGGATAATAGGAGGGTTAAGTTGGTTTACTGACGACACCTTTTATATCGTTTGTAAGTATTTCACAACCTTTTTTCACAAAAGAAAAAGAAATAAAGACCCAAAATTAACTGGTAGTTTGCCAATAGAGTCTTTTATATATATATATATATTTATTTAATGTTATATTTATCTAAATTAATTTACTAAAATGTGGAACAGAATTTAATTTTAAACACTTTATAACAAAAATTATCTTATACACAAGCAAAGCTTCAATCCCTGCCTATTCACTCGACCTATTTGTACCTAAGTACAATAGCTTAGTATTCGAACTAATCAATTTTAAGGTATGAATGTAAAGTATTTAAAATGAAATGTTATTTGTAAGTCAAGTATTTACTCTATGTATGTAATTGATTATGAGTGTTAATTTTAAATGAAAAATGGTTTTTTTTTTCATTTTACCTTTTAAAGTAAACAAAAACTATTTATTATTTGATTACATATAATCAACCAATCAAAATCTTCAGACAAATCATTTTATTCACTAATCATATATATATATATTACTAATTCTACAATTATCAATTTGCAATTTCTTGGGTAATTTCTATACACAAACATAAAAAACCAAAACAATACTTGTACCCAAAATTGCATTGTAAAGTTTATCAACAACACATGGAGTTAAATAACTTTTTTTTTTTGATTGATTTTATTTAAAATTTTCATTGACTTATAAATACTTAAGTATCAAATTTTACCTAGAAATGAGTGACGTTTTAGTGTAGGAAATACATGGGATATAAATTATAAAATGTTTAATGTCCAGAATCCTATGTTTTTGAACCAATAAAAAAAGCAAAAAAAAAAACAAAATGGTTTCACGACTAGTACACAAAAAATTGAAATATATTCTTCTCTATGAATATGTATATTTGAAAGCCTTTTTTGCAAAACCATAGAAGGAGAAATAAATATGTAACTAACATAAATGCAATGTTTGAAAAACTTTAAACCGTATGTATACAAATATATATATAAATCAAAATTGTTAAAAGACACTCATTAGTATTTTCCTCCAAAGGATTTGATGATCAACACTAAAAGATACATATTCAGGGTTGTTACCTCTTGTGAAACTCGTTAAATGGCTCAGAAGAACGTAGTTGTGATGATCGATCAATATTAAGGCAATTAATTATTATTATGATTATAATCAATGTGATTTTCCTGTGAAGGTGGATTCATTAATATTAATATTCTTTCAATTGAGATTCCTTGTGCAGTAGTATGGCTTTTTGAGGCAATTCCTTGTCTTTCCTCCAAAGAATTTATACAAATTCTGAATTCATTTCTTATTCAATGTTGTTGTTTTTTATATAAATTATCTATGTACATACATAATATATTTTTCTTCATTAAGGAAAAAAGGATCTTGATATGTCTTCATTTTGTTACTTACTTCTTACTTAGCATACATATCTATATCATATAACATATTAGTTACATATATAGCTGTAAGGAATAAGTCCTTAATATCATTATCTACACTATTGACTTAATCATGATCATTGAACTTTTCTAAATAATGAAGCCTGATTGAAATTGATTAATTATTATATGACATTTGATAGTGGGCATTCATGTAAAAGTATGTTCCCTGAGAGGAATTAGCTTTAGAACATTTGTAGACTCATGAGTAAGTCATTATATGGAGGATAATTGTACTCTTAAAAGATTTCTTTCATAGATGTGTGTGTGTGACCTATCATATGACTTGATAATTATTTATTTCCTATAATGTCCTTCGTATGACTTACATATAGTCAGCGAACCCAACTTTTGATACTCTTATGGACATGATCAATCATTGAGTACCCTTATACATACATATGCCCATATTCACCTACTCCAAATAATGTCAAGTCATGGTACAACCTATGTACATATATATATATATATATATATGATGCATCTCTTGACCAAAATATAAAAAAAATGAATTGTAAAAAGACATTTCTTTCAGAAAAAAAAAAATGATGATGTGACGAATATTTCTCACTTTAAAAGGATGTCTTTGGATTTATATACTATTACCTTGTATCAACACCTTGATTGTTTGTTTTTTCTTTTTCTTTATGGTTGAAATGCAATTTCTATATGTATGTGTAAATGTGATATTCACACATTTATTGACCGTGTGTGTACATATAATACGACAGGTCGTGTTTTTATGGGATCAACAAACATATTACGTACAATGTTTCATCAGATTTAAACCAATTTAAAGCTCTTGACTCTCTGTACTGTATTATATTAATACTTTGCTGCTTCCTCAAGGGTACCACAGTATGACCATAGTCCCTAACTGCTACTAGATATTTTATTCAAATTTTTCTTTAAAAAAAATTAAAAAAAGTCGAGGTTGCGAGTAGACAAATAATTAAAAAATAATAATATAATAATTAAAAAAATTTGGAAATTTTCTTTATCAAAATGTTTTTGTTTGTGGGAGAGAAAATGACACATACAAAAAGTCATTCACGCAATATATTTTGACATGATTTCTCTCTCCTACCAACAACCAGTGTTGTACAAATATCACAAAACCTCTTATTTTTGATTAAAAATAGTATGAAGGCCAATAATAATAATAATAATAATATGTTGGTGAGTTTTTCGTTCAAACAGATGTGCTAATTCAACTCAAGTGCAGTATTCAAACAATCTCCGCATTGATATAGATTCTTGATAATAATAATAATAATATATAATAAAAAAGACTCTCGGCATTGTGTCAAATTTATCAAGTGGTTGCAATCTTAGTTTGTCTTCAGTGAAAAAAAAAAAGGAAAAAAAAGGAGATGATGAACCTACCGGAGGAATCTCTAGTATGTCTGCTCACGTTGGTACATTGTCGTATCAATTTCATCATCATCAATCTATCTAGAGTTTTGAGCTGTACATACATACATAGTCTTATCTGGATAACAACTTCTTCATCTACGTACGTACATAGGTACTATGTATGTTGTTTGTATGTACGACCCTTGCTTAGAGTGAGAGTCGAATGAGGACCACAGGGAGAGATTAGTTTCTGTTATCTTTTTATTATTAACTACTTTTTTTTATTCTTCTTCTTCTTCTGTATAATGGTTCTCATAATCTGCTCCTTCCATCAATTAAAAACGAAATGGAATGAAGAAGAAGAAGAAATCTCTTTATTTATGATAGACACAAAATGTTGTAAGGAGATGAAAGTGAGTTACACACAATTGTACTTATGTACAATTGTTCATATGTACATAGAATAGCAGATAATATAAATATCTACATACATAGATGTACATATCATTAGATAGTTACTTACTTACTTACTTACATAGGTACTTGTACAATTTATGATGTAAAAGAAGAAGATGACTGATGGTAGATACTAAGATGAGTCGTGACATACAAAGAAGAACAAAATGTCCTCAGACCTATCATAGAGAAAATGATAGGTTGAGAGAGAGAGAGGAGAAGTCTTTATAAAAAAGGCCCAAAATCAGTTGGTATTTAGTATTTAGCCAATACTTCCCAACTGTGTACATACATAATTAGTCTTCAATTAATAACAGTAGGGAATTGTTAATAGCTACCTATCACCTAGTTCAAGTTTCAATCCATCAACGTTCAGAGCATTAATAATAAGGGAAAATTATTTGTAGACAAATAAACAGCTGACAACAAAAGTTGGTGATCATTGTTCTGTACTATGTATGTAGTATGGGCAAAAAAAATATAGTGAATCAAAATATCTTTATTTATTTAATCCTCAAAATTCAGTTACTCTCCCACTCAAAGTCCCAATGTTTTTGTTTTTTCAATTTTTAAAACAGATACACAAATTGTATTGAGTCAATGATTATAATTATTACGGACCAATATCTGCGGAGTTTAGACATGCTATTAAAATCTTGGTTTATGTTTATTAATAGTATTAGGATCTTGAGAAATAAACTTCGGACTCTCAAAATTTCAAAAGAATACAAAAATATTCTGGAATATTCATTTAATTTTTTTTTTGATTTCAAACAATAATTTTTTTATATTGCAATTTAGTCATCATCTTTGGGGCATTTTAAAAAATGAGAAATTTGATTTTAGCATCTCAAACATGAATAAATATTTTGACGTGTAATTTGACACATATATCAGTGACAGTAGTACCAACTGGAAAAAAAAACAAAAAAAAAGTATCCCCCCCCCCCAAAATAATTAAATTCAGATATTAGGGTATTTTGGAATGTGAAATAATGTCGTGCTAGTAAGTCATTAAAATTAGGGTGATCAAGCGTGCTCATTTGCCCGGACATGTCTTCTTTTTTTTCTTTTACATCATGCCTTAGGCTTCTGAGTACTTTTTATAGAAGGTAAACTCATAAAAATGTCCGGTTTTCTTAAATAGACAAATAGCACTAGAATTAAAATTTAATTATAAATATATATATATTTAATGAGAAAATGTCTCTTTTCAAAGAAAAGAAATCCCGTTACAATTCCTGCACCTCCTGCCTAAAAGACCCAGATCCTTTCTTGAACAAGTTCTATGCATATAATATAAAAGGGGCACTGATTGGGTCATTAGTCTTATTTTTTTTTTTTTTTTTTAAATCAAAACATATGCATTTATATATCAGAATATTGCTTGATAACGATCTCAAGTAGGGATATGATTATGTATTAATTTTGATTTTTGCAATATGTACATGGTCATCCAAGCTATAAATGAATGATCCCTTAAAACATCCTTGAAGGAGCAGTTCCTGAGGCTTACGAAATTGCAAGGATATATTATATTCATGGGATGAAAAAAAGAGAGAAAGAGTTTTTAAGTGTAATAAAGCACTGGCCTACTATGTATGTATGTATGGATGTAAGACAAGGGTATAAAAACAAGTTACATAGTGTCCATATATGTGTATTTTACCTACAAACATCCTATCATAAAGGGTTTTTTAGAATTCTTTGTGGCAATAGAAGATTAATATGGAGGTATTATAATCATAATAATGTATGTATGTATATTTGGCTATTAATTTGATGGGCGGATAAAATGAGTGTAGCATAAAATCAGGGTTTGTAAACATAACTTTCAATATGACCACCATCAAACACAAGAAGCCATCAGCCTTTATTTCCTCTAGCCACATGAAACTTATACATATTAATATTCCCTCCGCTCTTTTCGACTGCCATGATTTACATTTATTTTATATATATATATAATATGTATAATTATAAGGTAATTGATGGGGGGCTTTTAATTTAAAAATGCATCCTTTTGACAACTTTTTAATATATATATATATATACAAATATATGCCTGTTCCTTTCTCGGATAAATCCGTTATTTTGTCTACACTAAAGGACTTTCTGAGTTCTAATGATTAAAAAAATAATGATATTTTGAGAGTTATACCCTTCAAAAGTCATTTTTGTAACCATTTTCAATCCATTTGACGTTTAAAAAATGCCTTTTTTAAACGAAAATGAGTTGTTTTCAAAGGTCTTGAGAGGCCTGAATTTTAAAGGAGCCAAGTGCAACTGAACTTTTTACGAGATTTCATACTTCAAATAAATAAAATACTGTAAATTAGCAAATGTACAAAGTTTACGTCTTTGAAGGTTAAAAATTGATGTATACAGCTGTTTTTCTTATAAAAACCTCAGCTAAAAATTTTAGTTTTTTTTTTTTTTAAATTAATACTATATATTTTGATTTGTTTTATGTACACTGTGGGTAAATTTCGAGTCAAAATTTAAATTGGTTTTACTTTTATGTACAATTTTTGGGTATACTTTCATGTTAATTTTATTCATATATATTGAAAAATATTTTTTTTCATGACAGTACAGGACTTAGTATCAACTTTTGATCAAAATAAATCTTTTAGTTAAGTGTTGTATCTAACTTAAATATTACTAATAACTTCAGCTAAAATGATACATTGTTGTCAAAGAGGGAAAATTCTTCCATACTTTGGTGCTCTTAATAATCGAAAGAGCTATCATTTTAAGGTTAGATTTTATTAAAAGTAAGTCATTATTATTTGTAAAGGAATCAGAACTAACATATGTTCCTATATGTACATATGTGTTAAGTTAACAAGAAAGCAAGTTTGTTTTCAAATATTAAAAAGGAGAAAATCCACTGATAAGTAGTTTTTTTACTTCATAAATATAACGGCCAGTTATTTCAGTGTCATTTTAAGACCTATCACGCATGGTTTTTGCTAAAATATCACTTTATATCGAGAAACTAAGGATTGTTGTCTATCTAATAGAGTAATCGGATAAGTGTTACGACTGCAAAAGGAGCCAAGTTGGTCCCTGAAAGAACGTCCATCTTTTACATAGTCCCAGAGATGTATTTAGTTGCAGTTAGCTATAACCCGTTCATCATTTGCTTAAGAACTATTAAGAATCAAGTACATCCGCTATCATGCTGCCCATGAATCGTAGTAATAGTAACAACATATTCAGAAATACCAGATGTTTTTTATTCTTGATTGTGGCCGGTATTTTTTTCCTATAAATAAGTTGCAATTATTGGAGTCATTATTTAATTAATCAAACTATACTATTAATACAAACGAAAGAGAATTGCTTTAAGAATATGAGTGCAGTTTTATCTCATTTTTGAAATATTTCAGATAAACTTCGTTACTTGTTACATTAAATTATAATTTTTTTAAGGTACATACATTGATATGACAGAATCAAGTTCGTACTAACTATAGATGCATACTTAGGAATTGAATAGTCAGACATACCAGATGTTTTTTATTATTGATTTCCTATAATACAGTTGCAATTATTATTGGAGTCATTATTTAATTAATCGAAATAAGCTATTAATACAAACGAAGGTGAATGTCTTCAAGAATAATATGAGTGCAGTTCACACTCATTTTTCAGTAAATATTTCAGATAAACTTGGTTTTTTGTTGACTTGACACATATGTATGTATGTATACTTGATAGATAAACGAGGTGGAATGAAATAAATGCCTGAGAACTACTAACTTACTTACTATTCAATGGAGAAAAAGTGAAATTTTCCCCTTTACCTCTTGACCCATTCTTAATTGAAAGTATATTGAAAGAGAGAGAGAGAGAGACACCCCATGGAATGCTTTAGAATAGGTATTTCCTATCTTTTTTTTATACATGCCACTATCATACATTTGTGATGGGTTGAATTTGATGATTTCACCCGAGTTTGAGGACACAATGAATGTTTCAAGGGAAAATAGTATGTAACATGACGTATAAATTCTACATAGAAAGATATTATGTATTGTTAAATGGATTTAAAAGTGAGAAAATCTCTTAACTGATATACATATATAATGTACATATGTTTATAGAGTAAAGTAACTACTGTAGGAGGTCGTTAAATGGGTAGAAAACCATTATAGGTATGTAGGGAGAGTTGCAGAGCCTTTTATATATATATATATATATATATATATTTATAAACAACATGAAAAAAAATTTATGTATCCAGTCTATAAAAAAAGAAAAAAAAATATATGTAAGTATGTAAAAAAAGGGATTTAATAGATTTTTTTGAGTTTTTATCGATGTACGTACATATGTACATAATAACATGTACTATGTGGAATCATTGTAGATCATTTGAAATCAAGGAAAGACATTAAAATTGAATAGTAGCTGTTTACTATTAAATCTACATATTATGTAATATTGGAGAATGAAGAACCTAGGGAAAGGGATTTCTGTATTCTAGGTTTTTACTCACTGACTTTCAATTGGTTTTTGTTTTTTTTGTATTTTTCAAAATACATACAAATAACACTACAATGTTTTTAGTCATTTACATCTCAATTTCCCAAAATAATAATAATAATATGATTTAATATATGTATTTGATAAATAAGGCTTTGGTAGTTAATTAAAATAATAGTTTAGAGCGTTTTAAAGTGACGTCATCATTGTAAAAGTCGGCCATTTTGGATGAGACATAAATTACCACATGTAAAAAGGATGCAAACCTTTTATTTCTTTAAAACAATATTGAATGACTCCTGTGAATTTGATTACCACAATGGCATTGACAAATAAACGGACGAATAAAGTTTTACCATCTATTAAAACACTATCTTTTTTGCATATATATTTCAGATTTGAATAGTAATGTGTTTTAAAGTATGTGATTAGATCATCACTATGCATTTGCTCAAGTCTAGAAAATAAGTCAACTATTACTTTTGCAAGGATTCGATATCTTTTTCCAATAATTAATTATTATTATTATCCCAGTTTTTTAATCTCTAATTCATTCGGAAGAAAAGTAATTATACAAATCTAACCATTTTATAATGAAGGTTCAGTACCCTTATTAAATTATTTTTATTCAAATATCACTGTTTCTCTTTGGTATCAATTTGTATTCAATACAGATATTTATTACTTTTTTTTGTATTCATTCTTTTTCATTTTTAAAGGCATTTGATGAAATTCCAAAGGATTTTTTGATTTTGAAAAGATGTCTATTTTCTTTTAATATATGAATATAATATGTGACGTAATAGTGAAAACACTCTATTAAGAAAAGGTTCCGTGATAAATATCGTTTAGAAAAATGTTTGTTACCCATATATATTATAATTAACCAATGAATCTATTTGGTATTCTTCAACAAATTAATTAATTAATAATTTTTTTGTTCATATTAACACACTACTAGTTATTATGAATTCTACGCCATACCCCACAAATTTCATGGTGAATTATTATCATTATGCTGTAAGAGCCATATATGAGCCAAATGCAGTCTTTTAAATCAAATGAAGACTAATTTACATTCCTTAGTACAGGAGTGTCAAACATACGGCCTCCGAGCCGGAAAAGACACGCAAAGAGGTTCAATCAAAAGTAAAAAAAATACATGAAAGACATGAATTAAATGTAATTCATGAATAATCTGCTAGGGGCGCATGTTAGTCTTTCTTTATAAGTCTCATGTTGTAATCTCATGTAAAGTTCCTTATTATAATTTTCGATTTTCTAGTTACTTAAAGTTTGTGCAATTTTGATAATGTTTTGTAAAAGTGTTGTTCTATAAATTTTTAGTTAAATTTAACAATGTCCTTGCTCTTCTTTAAATCAAAACAAAGGGAAGACATGATGATATTTTGGTTACTTAATGCTAAGTATTAAGTAACTATGCTATCATTTAAATGGTCGGACCCACGACGTCTACTTAGGGGTCGTATGTGGCCCGCAATGTGAAATGAGTTTGACACCCCTACCTTAGTACATATGTACATCAAAACATCCCAGAAATTGAAATATAATGCTCATAATTGACTGGAACATATGTACCTATGATATAATGGGTCGTTTATAACTACATACATATGAGGCAATCAACTAGATTACAAGTTTTTTTATTTATCTTGATTTTTTGTTTCAGGTTGCTTTGATGATGACGTAACAAATTTGTTGCATTCTGTTGATCAAACAATGAATTTTCACAAAGTTATTGAACAAGATACAGTTCCATGAAAATTTCGATGAAAATAACTTGGAATTTCCATACTTAAGTCCCTATACGTTTTAATATTTTTTAAATAAATTTTTTTTTATAAGAAAAAAAATTATTTCATGGGATTATTCTGGGATTGTATAAGTTCTTATTATGGGACTTAAAAAGGATATCAATCCTCGTACATACAGGATAGCCTCTGCTATAGATCCTTGAAAAATGAACATAATTTTAAATTCCACTCTAATATTATTTCGTTAAGTACAACTTTAAATATATTTTATGCATGAGAACAGTATTCATAATTTAGGTTTAATGAAAGACATTTATTATTCTATAAGCATGGATATAAATGAGAATAATTGATGATAAAGTTTCTGACTCATATATTTATTCTTTTACTAGGTATGTTAAAGACATAGAGAGCGCCAACAATCAAATATAATAAATTTTTTATACGAATCCCAAAAAAAAAGGGAATGGAACAGGCATCAATGATTCGATGATTCTGGTGTCATTTCCAGATAAATGGAACCATAGTTCAACTGATTGTTTTCTGTCTTGACTCCATTGGTTGGGTATTTGCAGAGTCTTCTTGAAATTATTTAAAACCCTTTAAATCGTTTGACGAGCAATTAAAATCTTTTAGCCAAGATTGTTCTATAGGACAGCTTTTGGGTCAGATTCAGACGCAGCTTTAAGATTCAGGGCAAGACATCAAAATCGTATGAACACTCCATTAATTGATCCCTCTAATTTTTTTCAGAAACAATTTATTTGTAGGTGGGCATTTATGACATTGAGTTATTTATTCAATAGAAATAAATCATAATTACACTTTGTATATTCATAGTTTAATTAGTACAACCATAGTTTTATTTGGCAATAAAAATTCGATACACTGCCTAACAACATCTTCACATCCAATATATGATTTGATCTTGAATGAAGTTTACAGAATAAGTAGTAATAGGTACAATAAATCTAATTAACATTACACTTAATTTGTCTGAACTCAATTTGTCCCAAAACAGGAGCAATTATGTGCCATTGAAATTAACAACAAATTGTCTCACCAATATTCGCCAGATACCAAGTTCCAAGATTATAATATGTAGAAAGATCATACACAAAACTTATTCGCTACAATCTAATAAAAGTTGACCCATAATAATCTGAATTGACTCTATACAGTTTTAATAAATTATCCTGTCCAGGAACCAACAACGGTTTTTAGGATATGCTCTGAAATCCCATTCACATATTGATAACATTATTAACACACAAATGCTATTTTGAAAAATTGTGAAGGTCCCCTTCAGAATGAATATTCAAAGAAGAATGAATGTGTGGACTTTTTTTTTAGAAAAGAGTTTTCATTTCAGGTAATGTTCTAAAAACATAACAACTCTCAATTTCGTTATTTAAGCGCTTATTATAGCAACAACTGTCTTCTTAATTCTAAAAAAAATTGTACCTTCAATATACAGCCAATATATAATAGAAGTATATACATTAGTGTTTTAATAAAAGGGATCAACACTATTCTACCTTAATCAAATTATTTTCTACTCCTTCTATGAAAGTTATAAAATCCCCTATTTTGATATTTAAAAAATAGTACAACAGTTGGTCAACTGTCAGCTGATTCTAAGGGTTTCTATCTCCTATTTTTCAAGGAAGGACTTTACATAATTTAATGATATATCTCCTCCATAGCACAAATTATCTACTTGAGTCAGCCTATGAATTAATCCTTCAACCTATTTTAAAAGACGATGATGCAATTTTAAAACGACCTTTATTTTAAAAAAAATTTATTTAACTGCCTCAAATCCTTCAGAACTCAAATTTTTATTTGAAGGATAGTTGCAGGATGTACGTAGATACATAAGCAGCTCAGGATGTAGGCATGAAGTAGCGTTGAACATAAGACATATTTTCTCTTTAAGATTTCCTGTATTACATATATGTATGTATGTATGTTTGTATATTTAAGTAAAAATATATGAATGCCGTTGCGAGTTTTTATAAAGTTAATAATAATAATAGCTTGAGACCCCCAAAGAAATGAAACAATTTATTTATTTTAAAGCCAATAAAATATGTAGATCTTTTATTTTTATTAGCTAATTGTATGTTTTGGAGGAATAATAGCAGTTTTGCACGCGAGGGGTCTCTTTTTTTTTTTGAAGGGCTTATAAATACAAGAAGAAGCAAATATGCTTAGAAGCCCCAAACTATCAAACTCCTAATAATTTTATTGATATTTTAAGTAAGGAATTTTCAGCTACACAGCTAAGCAATGATCATTTCATTCCAGAGGTACAGTTTTGTGTTGTGTCGACTGGAGTAGACTCAATAGAGTTCTTAAAGATTGACTTGAACCAATAAATGAGAAAAGAAAAGATTAAGCTGTCAGACATGCCCTCTGCCAATTTAATTGTAATTTGAAAATAATGTAATACTGTATGCCAGTATTTAGTATATATTTAGTATTGACTCCAATGAGAAATGATCTTTGATTTCAATAAGGAATACAATTTTGGAGATCCACTTTCCTCGAGGTCTTTCTTCAATATATTTTTATACTTTATCATTATTATTACAAATAAAAATCGTAGTTTATGGTCTTTAAAAACATGTTTGGACTCGCTTGGGTTATAAGTACTAAAGACTTACACTTGACAGTCCCTATTAAAACCCAATCCATGGTATCATTTATTGCATGATACATGCTATAAGTTTTTAAAATATTATAATTAATTAAATATTCACAATTTCAACCCAAAAAAAAAATGAGACGATAATTTATTTTACGTGTCGAGACAACACTAGCATTTAAACATTGATTCTGTTCTACATATATCTCTACTTACTTGAGACAAGATCAAGAGCTTAATATTTAACAAATAAAATCACACTTTGATTAGGGATATCAAATTTTTTAAATGCTTGCTTTTGACTTGCTCAACTATTGCATTTGTGTTGGTTTGGAATTGAGGGAACATAGATGTATATATGTATTTAATTTAAAAATTAACCAATAATAAGGTTTCTCTCTACATAGATCCCAGTGTGAAATCCTGCATTTTATTATTTCATAATATAGGCTTTATTAAATTACATATATATATATACATATATTATAATTCATTAAATCAATGCTTAAATATATATTGAAGAATCCATTGGCTTTAAGTTATTTCGATTTACGATTCGTTATATATATATATTGCTATACCAATTAATGAGACCGAACAAAGTATCTAATTGTTTCGAAAAATTGAATTTTACTACAACAATATATGTACGTTTCTTGTTCCTTTTTATAGGTATTCTAAAGACTATAATCTACAAGTATATCATATGGGTAAGTAATATATTGATACATGAAAAAAGAAAATTGAGACTAGGGATTAATAATAAAAATGAGTCGGATAAATGATTTCAAAACCCTTTCATATCGGCACAAATGTTTGGAATACAGTTTGTGTTTCTCTGACACTTTAGAAGTTATATCTATTAGTTTTAATATAAGGATTAACATGGTGATGTGCAAGTTGACTTCAAAGAAAATATCAATCCTTTTGAGAGCTTTTGACAGTAGCAGGTCAATTTGTAAATAGATTGAGAATACGTTTAAGCGATAAAAATATTGATCATTTTTGTTTTGTTTTTAATTTTATTAGCAAAATTTATCAAATTATAATTTTTGTATTACTAATTAATTATTTAATGGGATATTTATATAGATATATCAAGACTACAATTCTTTTTTTTTTTTTTTTTTTTTTTTGTATAGTGTATTTTATTCCTAATTTTATTAATAGCTACAAATTCCCTAGATTCCTTGTTTAAAATCTTGATTGATGAGGATCAAAACTCTAACAAATTAAATATTTAATTTTTACTTAACTTTCCAATGGAGGAAGCATGAACTAACTTGGGATCTTTAAATAATAATGTATTCTAGGAATTTATTACTTCTTTTTGTATGTACTATAAAAATAAATACTTGGATTTTACAGTATTTAGTAGTTTTTACTCCTGGGATCCCGAATTTCCTGGCCGTCACATAATTTAAAAATTGATTTCCCAGGGTTCTGTGGCAAGTCAATTTCCCAGGAAATGAGAAAGCCTAGTCAAGACTACATAGGATATGAGTAGAATAATAGAGTAGTGATCTATGGCCTATTTAGTGTTTCATTTTTAATCATTATTTTGTTTGTCAAAAATTACACTCCTATATATTTAATATTTAAGGACCATATCCATGAACGAAGTTTATTCATTTAATTTCATAATGAATAGGGAAAAGTCAGTCACATAATTGATTAAACAATGTGTGTTATTATCAAACTCAAAAACTGCACACAAAAAATACGTCTTTTGTCAACTGTGGATTTTTCTCCTTTTCTTCCCGGAAACAAGGATGGTTTGTACAACTCGAATTAAGTGTGGATATCCTGAGAGCAATTCCTTTGGTTTGGCTAACTAGGAGTATTAACTGATATTGGGACCTTCATTCACTTTCTATTGGGGAGAAAGAATTTGCGATAACCCATAAAGACGATGGTGCGAATAAGAAATTAAAAAAAAAGTAATTATTTCCCTTTTTTGATATCCCAGCTCCTTTGTTCTTGACAGTAGACTCATCTTGAAAAGGATATCAAGACTTTGAGATGTCAAAACCATGAAGATGAAGACCTTAAAATTCATTGTGTACATGGCTTCTTCATTTTAAAGGACTTTTGTCTAAAAGAAAAACAGCCGTTGTTCCTCATTCTGAAAGAACATTGTTTTTTGTTTTTCCTTTTATGATGCTGTTGAGTAATTCGCAGCGAATTTTTTCTCTGGAAACTCTTTGCGACAAGGGTTATTTAATTAAGAAAAGAAGTATTTTTTTATTCATTTTTTTTAAAGTCATTCCAATGTCATTTACCGTCAGAATTTTTTTTTTTGGTTAAAAAAAAAGTAACAATATAAAAATTAAAATAAAATAAAAACTGTCACATTTTACATTGCGGTGACATTTTTAAATGTTAAAATACACTCACATATGTATTTAAATATGTAAATTTATGTATGTTTGAACATATTTATGCCATAATAATAATATTGTTTTTATTTTTAATAAGGAAAAATTGTGGTCACATTTTATTTTATTTTTTTTATTTTTGGTTGTAGGGATTTATCTATTTATGTATATATTTTGTTTTATCCTCAAATTATTCTATGTACAAGATTTACTCCTCTAATTTCACAGAGTTTTTTACCTCTTATCTTTTATTTATTTTTTTTAGCATAAAATATTTTTATAATATCTGTATAATAAATAAAAATATACACCCATCCACTACCCATCTTGGTAGATGCTTCTGTCCAAAATGACAAAAGAGAGAAGATTAAAGTCTGAATAATAATAATAATAATAGTAATCTATGATGATATTTGATGAATAATATATATAATATATATTTTCATCGTTTTTTTCTGTTGGAAAGTTTGATCCATGTTCATACATACGTATATAGTAACGAGCACTAATATAACTAGATACAAGGTAATATTTCAAAGATATTTCATTTAAAAAAGTAGGAATTTTGTCGGAAAAAAAATTGTTATAATTTGTTGTCAAAACGTGTCATTTTAAAATTTACTCTATGAATTATCCAAAGAGAGATTTTTTATGTCAAATCTTAAAAGTATCTTAGAGTAATTTGTCGACAATATTGTTACTCCTAATTCTGAAATTGTTCACTAACTCATTAATTTTAAGAAAGTATTAAGACAAGGTATAATTATTACTTTTGGATCTAAGTAGCAAATAAGTAATATATGTAATTACACTAAAGTGTCATTCAACACGTCTTAATAAGACTCAACTTACCCATTTGTTGAAGTACCTGAGTCCTTTTTTGACTCAAGGTGACGAGGTCAGAAAAGAAATTTAAGTCATTAAATAATATTATTTACAAATATTCTATATTTAGAAAATTATATATTTGTTACAACTTTGTACATAATACAATCTTCTCAAGTCCGAGTTTGTTTTAAATATCCAATCTCTCTTTTAACGATAGATGTAATCTTAGAATAATCTGACACATTTTTTTTTTGTAGAATATCTGTTCCTCCAATTTTTTAGTTTGAAATTATTCACTATAGAGAAAATAAAAGTGAAAAAGCGAATAAATTTATAAATAAAAAGGAAAGTCCCATTTAGGTGCTTGACCTCTTCAAGAGCTTCATATCAAATTTTCTCAAAAAAATTGGTACTTAAATGCATTGAATGTTAAGCTTCCCTATTTATTTATTTTTTAGATTGAGGAAAAACTCAAGCTCAAAGTAACATTAGCTGCCCACGTCACTCTAAAAAAATTTTATCTCCTATGAAGAAAGGTTGTGAGATACAATCAAGATAATGACGTCTTCAATTTGTTGTCTTGTGCAGTATCAAGCAATATGATTAGGCCTTTGTCCAATTTTATATAAGATTCAAAAAAGACAAAAATCTAAGACAAAAATTCTAATTTTTCAATGGCATGTCCTCAACAATGGAACTTGTGCGTCAAAGGCACGTAAATTATTATTAGTTATTTTACTACCCAGGGTCAACAACCTTTTCCAGGCCGAAGAGCCATTAAATAATACATGGATAAATAACATGGTATGAAATTTTTGAATTTATGTATCATGACTAATTTGTGTTAAAAAAATGGTCATCACTATTAACTTTTTACAACTTTCTCAGCTATTAACATTATTATTTTGACATCATGATTGATTATGACAAGAAATAGGCTGGTTCGTCATGGCAAAAGTTTGACATAAAACACAATTATGTATATCCCCGAAACATGAGCAACTTCAATTTATTTGTTATCTTCCCCTGGTAGTGTGTTTTCCATGAAGTCACACATTAAATCATAAATCTAAGAGACGCCATTGATATTTTATATTAACTAAAATGGAGAAATTTCCAAGAAACTTTAAGCAAAAAAATATTAAATATCTGTATTGAATACAAATTGATGCCAAAGAGAAACAGTGATATTTGAATAAAAATAATTTAATAGAAGTACTGAACATTCCCTATGTATAAAATGGTTAGATTTGTATAATTACTTTTCTTCCGAATGAATTAGAGATGAAAAAACTGGGATAATAATTAATTAATAATTATTGGAGACAGATATCCAATCCTTGGAAAAGTAATAGTTGACTTATTTTCTAGACTTGAGCAAATGCATAGTGATGATCTAATCACATACTTTAAAACACATTACTATTCAAATCTGAAATATATATGCAAAAAAGATAGTGTTTTAATAGATGGTAAAACTTTATTCGTCCGTTTATTTGTCAATGCCATTGTGGTAATCAAATTCACAGGAGTCATTCAATATTTTTCTTAGTTGTTTTAGAGAAATAAAAGGTCCTGTATCCTGTTTACATTTGACAATTTATGCCTCTTCCAAAATGCCCGATTTTTACAATGATGATGTAAGGTGAAAACGTTGAAGAACTCAAATTGATTGTTGTTCAGCACTAGATATTTCCTTACTTGAACTAATAATAATAATAATGATTACAGAGTTGTTGAAAAGAATTGGTTAACCAGGACAACCAATTATTATTATTTTGGACTTTTTTTTTTCTTTCTTTTTTTTTTTTTTTGGGGGGGGGGGGGAGAGAGAGAGAGAGAGAGAAAAGTTACAAAAGTCAATAATGATATGAACGTTAATCAGTTCTAGCCTATTAGTTTGCTCTGAACGTTGACTTGTTGATTTCGAATTTTATGTTATTTGTAATTAAGAAATATTTTAAGCAAAGAATAATTATAGTTAATTATAAACTATTAAAGGTACTAACTATATATTTAATTTTGGGTTTCTTGTCAAAGGTGAGAAAGTTTGAGAAATTGGGTTATCATAGTAATATACGGAAAATGATCAGAAATATTTGAATAGACTTAATAATTCAAATTTTGTATTTTGTGTAAAGGTATTCATTTGAAAACATACCAACATTTCATAATGTGTATTTACAATTTCCTAATCAACTTTTTTATGCCTACACCAGTTATATACGACTGCCTATGTACATAGAAGATATGCAGTAGTAGAGAGTTCCGTCATTTCTTCATCATTGTAATTGAATCAATTAATTTACAATGAACGGTAAAAGGAAATGAAGAAAAAGAAAGTTTTTTTTTTAAGTTGTTGTTGTGTTTTTTCGTTTTGTTTCTTTTTGATGATATCAACAAACTAAGAGATTAATTTATTATAAATTAGCTTATAAATTGTACATTTATAAATAGTAGTTGGATTTATGAGTCAAATAAAAAAGTGATGTGGTGTACTGAATATTATCTTTAATAGGCCTAAATAAATGACCCGTTATTATGTGACTATGATTTCTAATAAACAAAATATATTAATACTTTGCAATGAGTTTGAATAAAGATAGTAATAATAATTACCGGGGAGATGTAGAAAAACTATTCAACCAAAGTAATTTCTTAGCTTTTTCGTTAAAAAATTTTCAAGAGTAAAGAAAAATTAATTTATGCTTTTAATTGCTTCTATATATTATATAGTAATATAAATAATAGTAATATTTCTCTTTTATGTCTCATCTACATAATTGCTGTAATTATAGTTATGAGTTCCATATAATAAATATAAAATAATAGTAATATATATATATATATATAATTTTTTGTACAGAAGAAACACCAAAGAAAAATTGAATAGAAGTTCCTTTTGTTTGCATTGAACTTAAATATTTGGAATTCTTAAGACCCATAAAAGATTTTCTTCATAATAGTATATGTTCCTATATTAATAGGTATACCCCCAAGGCCTTGCATCCAAGCAGGATATATACAACCTATAAAAATTATAAATTATAATTAACCCAAGGGAGTCAAGGTTTTGTGATTATTTTCCTTCTTAAATCTTCCGTTAATGTTTATTTATTTATTTTTCTTCTTTCCTTTTCTTTTGTTATTATTATGAAATGTTCAGTTAGATATTTTTTACTTTTCCTGAGTGAAGAAAATATAAACAAGATGACAACTGGAGGAGGAAGCCGGTCGTCTGGGAGTGCTAAGAGCTCCACGGAATGGAGTCCCGAGTTGGAGAGAAAGTTCTATGCGAGTCTTTGTTCTCATCGTCCGAGTGGAGTTGCAAAGCATTTCATGATGGCTCTCGTACTGAATGATTTGAAAGGGAATTTGGATGGAGAAACTCTTTGGAAAAAGGTGGAGGGTCTCTATGATTTGAGGGCTCTTGAAAAGGTTGCTGTCAAGGATGAGGATCCCTTCTTTCATGTGGATGGGAAAGGTGGAGTATTTTATTTTAATGGAACTCTACATACTTTATTCAGAAGGATTTGAAATTATTTTGAGGCATTAGGGAATAAATTACGGGTCTTACTTTTTGGCGAATTCTTTTAGAATTAAATGATTTTATTAAGTAACAAGTAGTATACAGTTTCTCTCTTGTTCTAGAGAGTTAAATTTGTGTAATTCCTTAAAAACCTTGTCAAAAAGGTTTTCCTTATTTTACAATTTTATTTCTGCTTTGTTGAATCTAAGGGCATGTAAGCGTATTTCTTATTCGTATTACCCATAAGTTTCTATTTAATAATATGATATTGTACTAGTGACTACTCATGTACACATGTCTCTCCTATATTTCTATAGGCTCCAATTCGGATTTACTACATTAATTTTGAAGTTGTTATATTGTACTATTATTGATAAATGTGGTTACAAAAAGGCCCCCTTCATCAAATTTAAAAGCCCTATGTATTTAATTATGAGTAATCATCCATGTATGTTTGCATAATATAACACCGTAAAAATCTCTCAAGTATCTTATCCATTTTTCCATTCTATCCAATGTCAAGGCTATCTTATATACATTATTAGTAAAAATAATAAGGTGTTTTTTGGGTTTTTTTTTTTTAAAATAGTAATATAAAAATTGAAGGAACTTAACATAATAAGCTTTGTCCATATATATATATATATATATATATAACTCCCACATGAGCTCCACAGAAATCAATAGATTTAATTGCTGGACCATGGGTGTAGAGAGATGCTTATCGTTGATCCTGATTCATTCGTAGTGAAGTAACCCGTTATCCTTATATATGCATGTATATATATATATTTGTTTGTTTTACTTCTAGTATCTGAATTCTCCTTACCCAAAAGAGACTTTGGCGTAATGCTGAATGAGAAAAAGAAGGAAATGGCCGCTACTGCGGCAAGCTCTTCCAGCTCATCCTCTACCCCCTCTGAGCTCTCTGATAAAAAGACTGAGTCCTCCTCACAGAATGTTCCCTCTACTAATGAAACCCCAAAGAGCTCTTCTGGATCCTCCAAAAGACCCACACGCTCCACTCCTGGATCCTCAAGCTCAAACAAAAGAAGAAAATAATATTCATAATAGATCATAAATAATTATATATATATTTATGCATAAAAAAACCTGATGTGCTGTGAGTTTATTAATGTATAACTATATTTTTTTTTATTTTATATCTGATGGGTAATAGGTCTTATTTTTATCTTCTTTTTTTTTCATTTATAAGTTAATTCATCTTTCTTTTTGTTTCATTTATCAATATTACATATTACTTATATCTACATTCATATATTAATATTTATATTGAAAAATATATAAGTGCAGATTGATTGATTCAAAGCCCACTCATTCATAGTGAAGCATTAAGAAAAAAATCTTCGACAATAAAAGTGATCTTCTTCAAACAAGTTTAGTTTTTTTTTTTGTTTTTTTTTTTGTTAGTTAGTTTATATTTATTTTTATAAAAACGAATATTATCCTCAATTTATTGTCTTTTTCTGAGATCTCTTGGAGGTATTTTGCTCTATTTTTTTTACATATATTTTCTAAACTTGATGATGTAGGTTTATTAGGGAAGATTTATACATTTACCTATATTTGATACACTGGGCTTGTAAGAGAATCCCATGACATCAATTTGTTTGTATACATATATGTATGTATGTAATTATAATATAATGACTATAAATAAATTGCTTTCTATGAATGGTTAATGTATTTATGTTACAGACAAAAGTACTAAATCTGTTGTTTCCTGCTGAAAGGAACTGACACTTTGGGATATTCCAAACGATGTGTAAGTTGTCAAGCGTTTCATTAGAGATGTAAATAATATGTAGAACACTGTTCTTCATTATCCTTTCTTCTTTTCTTTTTTTTTCTTTTTTTTTTTTTTGGGGGGGGGGGGTCATCCATGTGAAAATAGTTATGTAACCTTAGAATTACTTATTATTAACAGTCTCAGTTACATTTAGGCCAATTTTTATTCAGGGAGCCACACTTTTTTTTTTTTAAATATTTTTTTTATTAAATTTCATACGATATAAATTCTGATATTAATGAGTGCAATATATATATATATATATATATATATACAGGTAGATGGGTCCTTTTCCAGAAAATTGGCTATTGAGTTTTATATCAGGATACAAGAAGATTGAAATTTCCTCTACCTCTTCAGATTTTTTCATCATCATGAATTGTCACCTTTCAATTACTTAAAAGTTATAATAACTATGAATGACTCGTATACAATATTAACAGATAGACAAGGAGCTGAAAATATGTTTTCAGCAAATTTACATGGTCACTGCGTTTTAGCATGGGAGGAGGATTTATATATTGTGATGATTTATAACAACAAGAAACAAATTGTCAAAAAGAAAAAAAAAAGGCTCATTTGACGGTAGTGGGCGAAAACTTGATTCTGCTCCAGTTAATGTTCTCGTCGTTTATTTCTTGGTTTCTTTTTTGCATCGAGAATGGTCAAAGGATCTTATCTGAGAATATTTTATGTATGTACATATCATTATTCAATAATATAATATAAGGGTCTGAGTCTTGATGAGAGGAAAATGACGACGTTATCCGGATCCAGGTTTTTTTGTTTGTAGTTACTTTTTTCAAACTAACATCTCAAAGGATCCTTGATAAAGTGAAATGACGTAAGAATAAGTACGCCTTGTCATTCAAACGCAGAGGTGTTGTCGTGGGAAAAATGAAATATCTACATATATCCATGTTACATATTATGTTTTGATGATAATTGTACACCACCTCCTAGTGATTCGCATAGTTGTACATGTGTATATTTTTTGAATGCTAATTGTAACAATAATTGAATAGCATACATATAATCGGCTCATTAGGGGTCACTTCTTGGGTGATTTGCCCTCGCTAAGTGTGTGTAACTAAGACATACGTACGTACGCAAGTCTACGTTCACTGTACGTGGTATTACAGAATACTAAACCAGTACTACTCGTGTGATTTTGATGAGTCCTGAGTGTGTATGTAGGGCTCTTCTACCTTTGTTTTTTTTTTATTATTATTATTATTATTTTGGCTTGTAAGTGTGTCTTATAAAGTCAGAATATAATATATGTATATTATTTTCATCAACTACCCACATCTCAATGGATATAATCCTCTTGTTCACTTATTTTAATGGAGCAATAGGTGGTGGTTTAGTCATTGATGATAAACAAGGAGAAGGAAGAGCTACAGAGAAGAAGGATGTCTTCCAAATTCCAAAGGGATTGTAAGTTTTTCCACGAATGACAGTCAGTCATTTGCTTATCTTGTCTATATATATACAATACTTTGTTTCACTTATGTATTCTACATATACAATACGGCTGTAATGTAATGTTTGCTCTGTTATCGTTGACTCTCTCTCTCCCTCTTTCTATCCTCACATCATTCAAAGCAATAAATAGCATGACTGAAGAAGACCTGGACTTTCTCACTGACCGTCTAGTAGATGCTCTGAACTCGGGACGTATTATCCATGATGAAGACAGCAGCGTGGCCAAGACAAGTAGGTCAAAATTTCATTATAACAGTTTAGACTTTAATACCCAAAAGTATATGTATTTCCTAACATAATTTATGTAAATATATATTTAATTAATTGCAGAGACTTGTGAGAAATGTGGTAAGGGAATTGAGGAGGGAAAAATAGTGATGGACAAGGAGAAGAATTACCATTGGGATTGTTTTACTTGCTATCATTGTTCAAAACCCATTGGGGGTGAAACATACTTTGTTGGGAAGGATAAGAATTTTTTGGAGGCTCGTTATTGTAAAGAGCATCGTGATGTAAGCCTTTGTTTACACTTGAAACACTTGTTCCTACATCGGACATACATATGTTATATATATATATATATACTTACAAATTAGACTCACACATAAAAATATATATGTATATCTGTCTAGGTTCTTTTAGACACTTGTACAAAATGTGGGGACTTTATTCGTGATGACCTCATCAAACCTGGTGATAAGAGTGGCCAGTATCATCCCCAATGTTTTGTTTGTTCAGATTGTGGAGAGAAGATTGTAGGGAAGTTTTTTCTTTGTAATGATGGAACTTATATGTGTGAAAAGGACTACGCAGTAAGATGTCGTATACTTTATTTTTTTACATATCAAACACTGACTTATTATTTAAAAATATAGAAATCCTGCGCCTTTTGCTCTGTTTGCTCTAAGCCCATTCTATATGCACATCTCAATGCTCTGAACCGATCCTACCATCCTGAATGTTTTGCTTGTCATTTCTGCTCTAAAACTCTGGATGGGATACAGGCATTTTATACAAATGATCTCATTGTTTGTAAGGAGGACTATGAAAAGTAAGTGACCCTTGGTTTGAGTCCCCAATTCAGATCTTTGCAACAATGCACTTTATGGTCATGATATGGTCATATATGTACATATTATTTATTTTTTTGATTTATAGGAGGTATGCTCAAACCTGTGAAAAGTGCGAAAAGAAAATCCTTGATGAAACAATAATCAAAACTGAAGAGGATATTTATTATCATAAATTATGCTACTATGAAGATAGTTGATACAAAAAATCATTCGCTTTTATTCAAAATCGATACACCAAAGAGCAATTTATTCAAATCCTATGTTCAAAACAACTTATGAAGAAAAATTAATAATCTTATTCAAATCATTATAATTATGTAATTAGTCAAGTCTAATAAGTTCTGATAGAATAAATGCTATTTTTTATTTTATTTTATTATTTTAAATTATATTATTATGATTCATAATATACCTAAGATTAATGCATAAAAGAAATCACAAAACCTTTCAAAATGGCAGACTCCCAGCTGATGATGGGAACACTGAAAAACGATAATGAGCATAATGTATCTAAGCTATGTATATGTATAAATTAAAGTTTATATGCAAGAAAAAATTATAGCCAATAAAATAAGGAATCACGTTTTGTTTAGCGATACCATACACATCAGTGCAGTATTTTATATTTGGAAACTCTTATTAGATAAACTTATATAGAATTAACAAGGTGATTAGAGCAAAAGATAAAAAACCGTTTGTAATTTGATTCCTACTTCCATCACTTTGAAAATGATAGTCTCCACCATTACTAAAGAGTAAAGTAAAGGAGATTTCAGGATTGATTGATTATTATTTAATTATTTGATTATAATTACTCAAAAGTATAGTCGTCATTCTCAAATGTCGAATCAAGGGCTGATGTGAATGAACATAGAATCACGGTCAAGAGTAAGGATGAAGTAACGAGTTCGGACCAAGACATGCTGTCGTGTATGTTCTGAAATGAAACTTATTTATTAATTGAATCACATAGGGGCATGGATGGAGAGTAATTTACAAATATCATGAAAGAGTAGGCTCCATCTCTTAATATGAACTAAATATGCATACACAGTATCAAATAATCATTCAGATAGTAAATAATTATTATGAATAAAACAAAGCCTGGATACGCACTTTGGAACAAAGCAAGTAGACGAAAATATTCACTTATGTCTCAATTATGCCTATAATTATAATTATTCCGTGTAAATTAAAATGAGAGAACACAGTTTTAGCAGTTGAAATTTTGACAAAATAAGTATTTGAAAATAAATTAAAAATAGGAATGAAGCAATACAATTATCACATTAACTTTAATTTGTGCCTTTCTTACCTTTTACTCTGGCAAATTATTGTTGAATGTTAATTAATTTCATAATGATTTAATTTTTAAACTCTGGCTGTATTAAATATATGGCGGAAGTTGAGAGGTCCTGATAATTAAATTTCCTATGCAAGATTCTTTGCAAAAATAGGCGTTTTCATTCTAATTCAGATAACTAGTTAACAAATTAAATATTTGTATTTTAAATGATTGAATAATTATTATTTAGAATGGTCATATCATTTATTAAGAGCAAAATAATACGATGCATGCTTATTCGGAACATTTTGTTCTTGAACCACAGAACCTTCTATGATTTTTTCACTTGGTAAGTCAAGTTTTTACTTTTATATGTACTAAATGAAAATGACATTTTTGATGTATGATATTCAAATGCGGGAACCTGCATTTGTTCCATCTTCTAAATGAGACCTATATATTACTTACCGCATGATATATCTCATTTGAGACGTTGCCTTTCATTTAGATCAACAAAAAAACTTCATCCAAATATGGGAAAATATGAGAAAAAGTGTAACAAATACGAATAATAAAAGGATGATCATAACTAAAATGAATTTATTGGTAATGTACATTTTCCTTCTTTTAAAAAAGGGTTTAGAGATCAATTTTTTGCATGGAATTGTAATCTCAGAAGGAAAGAAAAATATCAGTTGGTTCGACTACCTTGATAATTATTATCAATTTGAATTAATTCTTCTCTGTATTTTTGAAGCAAGAACTTGTCACAATTGTACGTAGTTCAATTTTCGATTTCTAAGAAATCATGTCGAAGAAAGTGCATCGTTCCTTTTTCTGGATTTCTGACTATTCAAATTCACTTCAATCCTCTTAGTTTCTATTAGTTATTGAGTATTTTTTAATATTGTCAAATGACAATCAGCTGATAAAAGGCAAAGGTATCAAATTGTAATTGCAGGCACACTTACTCATCTCAAAAAAATGCCCATCCCTACTAATAGTACATCTCCCCCCTCCCCCCCCCCCCACAACATCATATAACAGGCAGCTGATGCTAACAAGGATGTTAATTCAATAGTACCATACGTCACACTCTCAACTAAAGTCGCATCACTAGTAAAATAATTAAAGCTGTAAATCTTATATATATATATATATATATATATATATATATATATATATATAAAGCAAAAATGGACCTTGTACCCTTGATAACTTAATGAATGTTGAGGAGAATTGCAGCGTCAACGTTTCACTATATCTCTTACCCTTACCAAAAGTAATTGACGATTTTTGAGGGGAAATAACCACAAATTCCTATCTATCAGAAGATTACATTATATCAAGGATTCTAAGTTTATTCGATTGGGAATTTAATTGATTAATCAATTATTTGTAGACAGAGTGGTTAGTGCTACATGTTCTCCCCTAAAGAATTAAGGAAATAATGATAACAATCATTTGGAAATTGAAAAATCCTAAACAGATTGCCAACCACTAAAAACATCGCACGCGAAAAAATTGCTTAGGATTTACAACTCTAACTTATTGTACTCTGTATCCTCCCTTCAGTAATTATTGTAAGTGAATTTGTATTCAAAAAATACATTATATTGTTAGCAAAATGTTGCCTATAGTAGTTGATTATTAAACTCTCTAACACGACGAGCTTTTTGGGATAAACAAAAATACACTGTATTCTATCTTCAACTGGTTTTCATCAGTTGACACTTTTGATTTAAAGCAGCTGACTCTACGTGATATGAGCTCAAAAAGGGTATTACTAATATTTATGATTTTGATATATTTTATATAAAATATATTTAATTAAGGATTGCGCGCCCACTTTTTGAATTTTTGAATATTATACAAGTATTAACGATTGATTCATAATTGGTAGAATTTATCAATGTATAGTATATCTAAATAATGAATTCTGTTAAATATTAATGAGTTGGCAACAAGGAAAATACATTAGTTGCTATCAGTCGTTTTTCCAAATTTTTCCTTTCTCTTTTGAGAATCGAGGTTGCGAGTGAAGAAAAAAGTTCGACGTATTACACGACGAGCTTTTTGGGAATAACAAAAACACACTGTATTCTCCCTTCAGCTGATTTTTATCATTTGACTCTTTTGATTTAAAGCAGCTGATCCTGCGTAATATGAACTCAAAATGGGTATTAATATTATTTCTGATTTAGATGCATAAAAAATATATTAAATCAAGGATTGCGCGCCCTTTTTTTGAATTTTGAATATATTACAAGTAGTAACGATTGGTTTGTGATTGGTAAAGCTTATAAATATATAGTATATCTAAATAATAAATTCTACCAAATATTAACAAGTTGGCAACAAAGAAAGTACAGAAAGGTAGCTACCACTTCTTTTTCCAAATTTTTCCTTTCCCTTTTGTCAGTCGAGGTTGCGAGTGGACAAAAAAGCTTGACGTGATTAAGCACTGGATAAAATCTACGAAATAATATAAGCAATTTACATGTGTAGAGACAATAGTAAAGTCTGTTATAGTCAAATCTTAAAAGATATACACCAATAATAATAAATTATAATAATCGAAGAAACTAAATTTATACTCCAGTCCCCTCTATGAAGACTTGAAAATTGTTCTGAGCTCAAAATAAAAGACTCAAAACTTGACTTGGACTCAAAAGTTAAAACTAAAGGTATTATTGAACTTGAAACCATTTCTTAATTAACTTTCTCGTAATAATTTCAACTTTTTCACTGTATATAAAGTACTCTTCAATGGTATCAATTCGAGTCTAATTTTTTTTTTTTTGATCATATCGAATTAATATCATGAATATTCTGCATCTTATTTTGTGCTAAAGTAGCCAATACACATGGGTTAGGAATCCTTACTTTTTTAATAATTATTTCAGAGAGTAGTCGGTATTCCAGACATTAATCAATGGGTGTTGATATACATATATCTAGAAGATTTAGACACTAGTAAATACTAAAATTGAAATGAAATTAAAAGAAATCTGAATAATCCAATGAGACTCAATAAAAATGTGTAAAGCCCTTGCGATTAACTGACTTGATACTCAATACCAAAGGCATAAAACTCTAATTGAACTTCAAATATAAGGACTTTTCCTCATTTTTGATAAATAAAAATATCTTATAATGCTCTTCAAAAGAAAAAATTCTCCTACAGGAATTTCAAATAGGAATTGCTAGTTTTTATTAAGAAATACAATCACTATCAAATTCGAAAAAAAGTTAGTAGTCGATTATTTTGTTATCAAATAAATCTTCGAGTTCCAGAGAAAGTAAGGTTGAGTAGTAATGGGGACATTGCCTCTGGTCAAGCCCTTATTCATATGTAAAATATGGAGAAGAGTATACATATTAGTTAAATTTTGTTGAATCTATGTTTTTTTTCGTATAATGACCTAGTTTATATTAAAATATGAGCAACAAATATCGGCATTTAATATTTTTTTATTTAATCATCCCAGTTCATTTCATCCTCCTCAAAAGGAGTCCTCTTCCCCTGATGCAATACACATGTGCCAACATGCTGTCCAATTTTCAAAACAATCAAGAATTACAGAATAATAACTGCTGAGTTTAGATATCCTATTAAATTTAAAAATCCAGGAGTTATATTGATATTTTTTCTGCTTAAAAGAAGCCAAAATCACTTGAGAGTAAGTATTAATAAATAATTTCTACAAACTATAAAATTGACCTAATTGTGCTCTTGTGTCAAAGAGATTGTTGATATATTATGTAGTATGTTAATTATTAATTCACTTTCAAATTTCCAAACAGGACTTTATTTCCTTTTGGCCTTAAATGAACAAACTTTTTAATGTGTTAAAAGTTAAAAAAAAACGTCGGATAGATTATAAACACACATATAATAGAGCACAAAAATATGGACACATGGGATAAGGAATCCTTTAAACCCTTCCTCATCAAATGTATTTTACATTATTTATTTTAATATCAGATTACAAATCTTCAAATATCATTAATCCAAGGGTTTGCAGTGGATTTAGTGTTATTTATCTGCTCCTTATTCTAAATATTATCCATGTACTTTGTTTTCAAACAATTAAATACTCAATGTACTTTGGTTAGAGGCTTTAAGTAATACGAACAAGTTGTTAGGGCTAAAAGCATTGGAGGAGTACATAAAATTTTGACATTCAAACCAATTTGCTAAAAGGGCATATTAGCAATATAATAGGGTCTCCCAAGGGCCCTGAAATGGGATTTATAGTACTTCACTACTTTTATTGTGTCTTGCAACCTTTCTCCAAATCAGTTGCTAGTTGACTGATTATTCACAACTGTTGGGTAATTCATTATTTAATAAAAGGAAATGGTTTATGGTTTTACAACAGTTGATTCGAGTTCAACCAATCATAGTTTAAAACACTAATGCTAATGGAATTTATATATTAGTCGTCTCACCCGTTATATTGATTGTATCTCGCAACCTTTCTTTCAAAAGGAAATAGACAAAAAGGGCCAAAATCAGTTCGTTGGTGTGTAGTTGGTCAATTCTTCCCAACTAACTATCAACAACAGTTACATAACTCTGTTTACACCAATCAGCTTTTAGAGTCCGAATAAGGGGGGAAAGGAGACAGTTGACGACAAAATAGTAGAAATTAAACCTTTATGTTAGACGGGTAACGACGTGTGATGATGGGATAATGCTGCAAGGAAAATGAAGCCCTTTATGAACGTGACGTCATTGATCTGATTAAATTAAATGCAATTTCGTTAAAGGGTTTTCATCTGTATTATATCATATCTGTGTATTTATATGAGTAAATGAATCATTTGTCATCTATGCATTGTATCCAGGGATACAAACTCTACATACAACAGCTAAAGCTTCCTTATATATCTATGTATATTCTATGATTATGTACAAGAGAAAAGAGAGATTAGAATTACAGAGTAATTGTTGCTGGTTGTGCCTGGTATTGATTGCATAAAAAAAATTATATATAACCAAAAAAATTAAAGTTCTACGACCTGTTCTTAAATATATATTATATGTATAGTTAAAATGAAGGCAAAAAAATACATATACATATGTATTTATATTAATGTATTTTTTTAAAGCCACTATTACGAATGTACATACAATCTTCATCGTCTTCATGTTTATTTATTTTAAATTCCTTTCGATAAAAAATATACACACATTTTTATGCTAACGGTATTTTGGTATATTTAACAACTACAGATGTACATATTTTATTTATTTGTCGTAAAGGTCCATTCTAACTTTCCTCTCATTGTTTAGCTCTATTCATACATAAATAAATATTAATATTAATTATATGTATGAAACTTTTTTTGATGACGATTGAAAAAAAAAAGAAGACGAAGAAGAAGCAGGCAAGCAAATGCATAGCCCATTCTTGAAATTCCATAATAATAATAATAACAACAAAATTATGTAAAAATATCTATTGCAAATAAATAAAAATAATAATAATATATGTACATACATATAGTCGATGGATGAAAAAGGTTTAAGAAAAATTTGCCCCATTTTGAGTTGTTATAAAATCATGCGAATACATAATTTTTGTATTTTTACATCAAATCAAATCATTATTCTAGGTATGTTTACGATATGCATAATATATATTATGTACATATACTTGCCTAATACATGTATGATAATAATAATAATAATATTGAGTCAAATATGGGTGGAATTTGAGGGTTTTTTATTATTATTGTTGTTCTTATATAATAATATATATATGTATCTACTTGTGTAATAATAATTCATTTTCATGAAAAAGACATCCCTAAAATTTATATCCATTTCATTTTGCATCTCATTTCATCCTGTGTTATATTCATTCCATCAAGAGACATCATAATATTAGTTAATATTTTTCTCCTTATCTAAAAAAAGAAGGAAATAAGTCCTGAAGTTAAACTCGTTAGTTTGTGAATTCTTCCACATGATGGGACTCATCGTCTTCATTTATTAGCAGAGAATTGCTCTCGAGTTCAATTAATCAATCAAATTCAGAGCACATGCAAGGGACCCAAAAATAAGTAGACAATACACAGTTGACCATAAAAGAGATCCATGTAGTACATTTACCATTTATAATCATAGATTAAAGTATCTGTAAAATTATGTAGGATCTTAAATGCCCCTTCCAAGGGCCCTCGTGAAAAAAAAAAGATCTGGGCGTTATTCCATTAAGTTACAAATTGAGAGCGTCTTTTTTGTCAGCTCTTGATTTCTTCTATGTACACAAGAGTATCTTTCATTCAATCTCTCAACCTTTCCTACTCCAAAAGAGAGAGAGAGAGAAAAGAAAGAAAAAAAGGGCCCGAAATTAACGTGTAGTTTGCCCATATTTCCCAACTATGAATAACTCTTCATTGCACAGTATAACATTAGCAGATTTGAGTTAAACTATTTATAAAGATGGCAAGAGTAGTAGAAAAATCAACCTAACATACACTAGTGAAATTTTACTCATGCAGATCTGAATGCAAATATTTATACAATCGAGATAATTCCCGGATACAAAATTCTTTTTTTATGTTTGTTTGTTTGTTTTTTGCTTTGTTTACATATATATATAGGGAAAATGACTTAAATATCAAAAGAATGGGAATGCAAATATCAAAATTTGAAATTTGCTGATGCAAATCTTTTCTAAAAATGCAGATAATTCCTTAACGTAAATGCACAGTTGAGTATTTACAAACCATCAAATCAACGAATGCCCTTGAACTTCCCAATCAAACTAATCCAAAAATCAGACTTTCCCTCAACAAGACTCACTTTTTAGGATAAACAAAAATACCATTTATTCTCCCTTCATCTCTTGTCAGTAGTAGACTTATTATTATTTAAATCAGCTACCTATGTACGTGTATTCATGGAGAACTAACTTACCAACAACAAAATAAACACTGTACTTTGTAGTGATTTGTCAACTTATCTTCTCCTTATCCGTGTCTTTAAACATGGATTAATTTAATTAGAACTAGCTCAGCTGTGATCAATTCCCTATGTACTATTTAATAGGGAATAACTGCCTTTTTTCAGTCTTTAGGGGAGGGGGGGGGGGGGGGGGAAGGTTGCGAGGTACAATATAGATAACGACGTGTAATATGGTTTTAAAAAAGATTTATATACTTCTTCGCTCGCTGGCCCAAAAGGTAGGAGTTCATATGTTTGTTTTTTTATATTTGAAAGTCGAGGTTTCGAGTGAAGAAAAAAGGGTCCTTTTTCTTCCAATAGACATGACGTACTTACCTACAAACATGCCGCTGCTCCCCCCCCCCTTTTACTAGGTACTAGTGAATGCAAATGACTCAATATAAAACTATTTAAATGGATTGTAATCGTTGTTCCTTCAAATTCAACTACTATGAACATGCATACTTAAAAAATAATGTATGAAAATGATATTTCGTAAATAAACATAATAATAATTCTATGATGCATTTTGATGAGTTCAAAACCCACGTTCAAATGGATAATTATGGTTGTACTCTCATGTACATACATACATAAAGTATGTATGTATGTATATTAAATATTCATTTAGATACATGATAATATTACATTTAAGTATTATGCATGCATGTCTATGCATGTACTCTAGGTTATTTAGACATTTTTATAAAACATTGAAATTCTTGGTAAATCGTTGCGATGATTCTTTAAAGAATATTATTAATGAATGACTGCCTTTGAGAGTAAGGGATTGAAAGATTTTAATCAAACCGTTTGGCAATCTTCTTTTTTTAATGTACAAGACCGTGTCAAGTCTGTAGTCAGAGTACTTCAAATCCAGTTGTGAAGTTTTTTCACCAAGAGACTAACAAGACTTTGGAAGTCGAGACTCAGATTTTGAAAAATCAAACAAACCGAGACCAAGACGTGAGTACATTCCCCTCACTAGAGGGCAAAGGTTGATAGTTCCATCCTATCAGATGATTGTTCTGCCTCTCACTGGGCTGACTGTGTCAGTGGAATAAAAATCATAGCGTCTCATAATTAATTGCTCAGATCTGGTCGTACCATTGCTTTCATAAAAGTTTTACAAAGACCCGGGAACACATTTGGTCAGAGAATGGACATTCACCTTATCAGAGTAATTATATTTTAATTACTTCCCATTGTGCTTCCTCTCTAAATGACGGGAAAAGCTAAGAGATTGTTCCTCCTATTTCTGTGATCATCCCTTTGCAAAACTTACATGAAGCACAATGTTTCCTCTTGTCTGAAGTTTGGCAATTGGATTCCGGATGATTTTTGTATCCAAACTTTATAACACAAAATTTGTGTTACATAGGTAGGAATGTAAATAATATGCAAATCGGGCTTGTAATAAAAAAGTGGAGTTGGCTCTTCAAACAGGTCTTTTTGTTTTCCAAAGCTGTTATCATTTTTCCTTTATTACTGAAGGGAGAACATCTACCTGATAGTAAAGATCTCGCATGAAGGAAGAATACATTCATTAAGGTTAATAAAGCCAATAAAATGTAAACAAAAAGGGCTCAAGTCCTCGTATAATTATTAGTTAAAATATATAATTTCCTGACATTAATTTCAGTTAATTTTCTTCCTCTCATCTATGTTATTATTTATTGTTGTATATATAATGGAGAATAGCAGCTTGTAGCTCAGTAAAACGTCATGACAGCTCAAGCTGCTTTCCTCCTCGACATTCATTAAATTGTCAGGGTTGCCAGGTTGATTTTCTCTTTCTTTTTATATAACACGCCCGAATTGCATATGATTTACATTCCTATACATAGGTGTCTTTACTAATTTTTACTGACTGTCTTTTGTGGATCATGAATGAAAATATAACTTAAAAAATGCAAAACTAGTCTAGACTGTATTTACTGGATCCAGTAAATATATAATCTTACACTGTTGGAGATACTCAATAAACTATCTATTGTTCTAATACTTATTTGAGCTCTAATCCAATCAAATAACGAGCTACAAAAACAAATCGTCTTTTGATTGGATAATTTCTGAAATAATATGTAAGATAGTACCCAGCACAAGTAATATCTGGTCTGAGTCATTTTTATTTTTTATCGGATGACGTTTTCAGTGGCCAACAAGTTATTACAAACTTTTAATTACTCTTTTAATTTCAATTCTGATTCGAGTTTGAAGTCACAGTTTAATGAGACTAATTATGTGTCCAAGTACTCAGCTCTGCACTGAAGTCACTTACCTACTAGTCATCAAATCATCAAACTACATATATACACACTGCTATTGCCACTTGGAAAAGTTTTATTGTCGACTTATTGATATGGAAAGTTAAGTGGTTTTTTTTTCTTTCCTTACTAAAAAACACAGATTTGGAGCCTTCATTATTCATTTTGAGGATTTAAAAGAAACATCATCTCAAGGCGGACAACAAAAACAGTTTTTCACGATAGATGAACAGCGTATGTATCTGAGTTTGAAGTATGTATGCACACCGCTTTTGAAAGAAGGAAATTCAGTTGGGCTTACAATACGATGGTAGGAGAGGCGTGACGCGTTGCAAAACTTCATCAGACTCACGTACGTAAGTGGGTAAAAATACTTCTTATGTCATCTCGACTCCTTGAGCAACTAAGTGGACGCGCCTATAGTAGTACGTATGTACTCTATTCTTATCCCATGCAATCATAACCATTAGTATATACATGAATCTTCCGATTTTTTCTTCAATGCAATGGTTTATTCGATGATACATATGATCAAATATTTAACCACAAATTAACCATTTTCTGCACGAGCGTAAATTGTAAACTATTGACGCTTGCAGCAGAAGCCACGTGACGCGACGTGACTTCTTACGTCGTATTGTAAGCCTACATTTTTTTTTTTTTTTTGAGGCAATAGGGCTATGGTAAGGAACTGATTTAGTATTAGTGGACCCTTTCAGAAAAGCTGCATTAAGAGACATATGTACATAATTATATTAGACAGACGGCAGCATGTATTAGCTCCCCCTCTCTACCTATCCCCGATGGTGGTACATGAGTCATTTCAATCATGTTTAGAGACATGGCCCCCTGTTGTAGAGCATTTTGGAGGCCCTTTCTTAATAGTTGATCTCTAAGGACGTCAATAAATGGGTCTAAATGGGTGTTTCATGGTATTCTACATACAAATTCATTGGAGATGTACAACCCAGCACATTAGGTGTTTTGCAGGGTTATGTAAGAAGTTACTCAGTTTTTACATCGTCATTATTCACTCTGCTCCAACAATATGTAAGTTAGTTATTTCTCCTTTTTTACGTATTGCTAAAAATAGACATACATACCTACTACCTAAGTACATAGAGCTATGCATTGATGAATCAATGGAAAATGAAGTTTTAATCTAGGCCATGCTATTTCCGTAATACTATACACACATCCCCTCCCCTTGCAAATATATATATAGAAATAATAACCCAAATTTATAGCACATGGTCAAGGAGAAGCAATGGATATGTATTTCCACTCGCAACCTATTTCGTATTATTATCGGTCGTTTAATTAATGACGGCTGCTTATCCTCCTCTTAGTACTCACAAATATATGTACATATATTTTTAGCAAAAAATGAAAAAATAAAGTGTCTCTATGCGTAAAATATGAAGCGTATTCTTTGCTTCATGCAAGTTTTTCTTGTAATACATGCTTGCCGAATGCCTGCTTCTACTTCTACTTCTTCCTCTTCTTCTTCTTCCTTACTCTCCTTTGAGTTGTTCAATCCTCTACTCACTCTACTAGGCTTTGCAGTATATTAGATTCAATACAATACTTCTAGTACTACTACTCTTGTTTCAACGTAAATCCCTGAGGCAGTACAAGCAGAATAATGATAGTGCATACTTATTAGTTACTTAGTAGAAGAGTCGTGGATGTGGTAAACGTGAAGCGAGCACACATCCCAAGTAGTAGTAGTAGTATCATGATGATGAAGAACAAGCTGGGGGCGCCGAGTTGACTAACGTAGCCAGAACACGAATATTGTATAGTCTGTATAGAATCTTACTACGAACAGAACATTGCTTGATAGTAATAGTAATAATAATAATAATAATTTGAAATCATTTTCTTGTAAAAAAAAAAGAAATAATAATAATAATAAAAAGTCATGATAAGACGACGTCGACGACGATGAAGGAGTACCTTTAACCGTTCCACCTTCTTCTTCTTCTTCTGCTTCTTATTGTTATTATTAGTCTAAAACTACTACTACTACTTCTTGTTCTTCTTGATTCACCAAGGAATTTACAACAACATTCATCAACATATAAAATAGTAGTTGTTAAGTGTCTTCGAACAAATACCGATCTCTCTCAGACTCTCTTTCCCTTCATGAGTCAGTCAATCAATCAATCAATAATACTGAAGCCGTAGATGATGTTTGGTGTTCAGGTAGGAGCTCTAAGTCACATTTTTGAGTGTATTGAGATACATAATTTCCTCACTCCAAGGTAAGAATTCATTTCTTTCCACTAAACCTATGTCCAAATTTGGATAAGGTTTTCCTTACAAGGCTGCAGGATCCTTGTAAAAATATATTAATTACCTTCCTCTCTTACTCTCTGTCCAAAATGACATTTGTCTCTCATTATTATTTGTAATATAATATTATAAATTGAAATTGCATTGTGAATGATGTAATTTTCATAAGATCCATCAATATCATTATTTTTTGTGTGGGTATCTACCCTTACTACTTATTAGTATAATTACATGTTATTTTCTCTCCTATGGGCATGATTCATTATTACTCTGTATGATATTGTTGTTTTGAGGATTTGATTAGTATTTTCACTATTTCATCTCGAGGGGCTTTATTATTTTTATTTTTTTACCTCCTCCTAAATTACTGGCTTTGGTATTATATTCGGGCCATTTCTTTCAAATAAGAAGTGAAAAAAAAATACAAATAGGAATTTTCCGAGGATGCCCATGTTATAAAAACATATTTGGTATAAATTGAAGTAATTGATGTGTGTTTGTAGATGATGATCATATGTGGGTCAATCTGTGAACTACATGTATTTGGAGACGTCTCCTCCTTACACCTTGTCAATATTTTTATATTTTTTTTTACATAGAAAATATTGTAGAGTACGCATAAACAAAAATCAATTTATTTTAGAATGCCTCAATAATGACTTGGCAAAGGTTTTGAAAAAACAAAACAAAAAAACATCCTTATTTTCCTTATAAATAAATATGAATTTCAAACAAAGATATATAGAGCAGTGTTGTTTCATATTTAACTCATGTATGCATGTGTTTTTGAGGGATGTATGTATTCCATAATGGTGAGTCTACAACAACAAACAAACATGCATAGGTACTGGGGAAATAGATAGAAAATGAGGCCGTTTAGTATGAAGAAATTCTTCATACTCTGACATTTAGAATGAGGTGAAGTGCAGCTAATATGAAATAATATAATAAACAGCTTCTTTAGAAAATATCAAATAATAAAATAGACATACATATGTTTAGGTTGTACTCAAGCCGCCACCACCACCTTTTGAGTAGGGGGCTGAGACTACGTAAATTTATTTTTACAAAATGATTATTTTACCAGAGTACGTTTGTACCTATATTTATATTTATATATATATATATATAAATTCCATGAATTAGCCATGGTTATGTCTCTAAAAAAAAAAAAAAAAAATATTTGCCACCACCTGTTACTGCTATTACAACAACTCCTCTTTGCCGTGTCAGGTGGGCGTTCAAATGTTCGTTCATACACTCTCTGTACTGTGTTTTTAATAGCTTTTCAGCATGAAGTAGTGAGTAGACACGAAAAGGAAGGGGAAATGATGACGGAAGAAGACGAAGATAATTTCTTTTGATATTTTTCCGCTTTAAAACTATCAAAGTGTCTTAAAAAATGTGGATTATAGCTCATCATCATCATCATTACTATTATAAAATATATTATGTACTATTAAGAAAAGTAAATGTCAGAGGCTGAGTGATCTAATAACGGAACATTTCCCCCTCCTCATCCTTTACCAAAAATAAAAAAAAGTTAAGTAATTATATGTATGTATGTATGTTTTATACTATGTGACTTAGGTTCTACTTTCGTTTGTACTCTGGCTACAAGTAGGTAGTTGTACGATATACATATGTACATACATGGCTGACTTCTTCCTTCAACAAGTTCATAGTAATAATAATAATAATAATACATATATAATTGATACTTGTGGAAAGGAAATGAAAGTTTTTACTTATCTATAAGAAATAATTTGTATTTTTTTCTACGAAAAAGAACCATATTTTTTTGTAAAAAAAAAATAAATAAATAAAGAGCTAATAATAAAAAAATGGCTGACTGCAATGATAATAATCCAGGTAAAAATAAAAACGTACAAAATTCCTCCCAGAAAATGAGCTATCATCATATTCGATTAAAACGCCTAAGGGGAAGAAGTTTATTTATTTTGAAATACGCTCATACTAATAATAACATGCTATGTTGACAGTGTTCCAACAAAAAAAATGTATAAAAAAATACAACAACAACTGCACTAAATGCCCCCAAATCGATCTTATTTCATCATGTCATTGAGTAAAGTAAGAAACGCAAATAGACAATTATTTCAATTTTCATATTCTTATTTTGACAACCTTGGATAGCTAGGGGGGGAAAAGGAAAGAAAAGAATGGAAAAAAAGAAAGAAAAAAAAAAGAAGGGTGATATTTAATTGTTATTCCCATTGTGAGTCAAAAAAAATAAAATAATAATAACAAACCAATTATATTTGATTATTTAATACATGGAAGAAAAAAAAAACATGAAGTCATCATTTCCCCATTTCCTTTATTTATTCTTCCATTATATTATTATAGCTAGCTAAATATATGTACATATATTTTAATTCATAGTAATCATCATTCTACAAACAGCAAATTCTTTGTCCACATATTATGTATGGACACCTCTTGCGTAAGAGCAAAGCAGCAAGGTGGTCAACTCCCTCCCACAAATTACAAGTTGTGTCTTTATATTGCAATTTCTTGTTTGCTTTTTTTGACCATATATGTGAACATGCTTATAAACGAACATATAAAAAAAAATTACATATCTGTTAATCAAGCAAATAATAATAATAATTGATCTATTGAGAGTCGTCTGTCTCTGATAATCTCTTAAGAAAAAATACTCAAAACTGGTTAGATCTAGAATGTAATTTGTAATAGTTAACAGGATGATGATGATGATGATGATAGAAGAAACACTCCTTTGATGAAAAACTATGCATATTAATAATATATGTATGTAATATTAGCAAAATATCTAAAATTTCAATAAAAGGTTGAGTGAGGGGGGTTAATGAATGTAATTCAATATTCCGTTATTTTATATTGAACGTTCTATCCACGTAATATTATTTATTGTACTATTTATATATGTAGAACAAAGAATTAATTTATTTATATAGTTTATTATTAATACTATCAAATTATTTGTGCATTGAAGCGGAGTTGATCTTTGATGATGGTTTTATTCTTATTTTTCTTATTTTAATCTTGAAGGGTTAAGTTATAATCATACTACTTTATAAATGGATAATGATGGTCAAAAGAAGAAGGAAATGCTTCACTAATTCCATCCTTTTTATATTGTTCTTTCAAATATTGTCATAATAACTACTATACAACCATTAGTATTAGTATTTTTTTCATGGTTTGACCGACAAACGTTTCTCATGGTAATAATATTTATATTAATATGGAGACAATTGAGAGAGATTTACTATTTATATATAAACCTAAATATGCATATTTTATTCCTATCAATATACATACTATATATTCATTCATTACGTAATATTTTTTATTTATTTTTACTCTTTTTCAGGTAGGATGCTAAGGATCTCTCTTTATTGTTTTCATTCACTGGGGAGGGAGGCCGGCCAGAAACACAATATGGAATATACGTATGTATGTATGAGTATGTTACTTATAACTTATAGGTTACATGAGGCTCACAGTTATGCGCAGTGTGCAGTTAAGGAGTGCATTGTAGTTGCATTGCATGTTCGACCTCCTGTGCTTATAGTCATAATAAAACATAGTTTTATGTGCAATGCTTCCGCACTGCAAGTCCTTGGTTGCACAGAGCTCTTCGACTCCTGTCTTTTTTGTTTTTTTGTTTGTTTGACGACGACCATATGGTCATTGTCAGACCCTTTATTAATTCATTCATTAATTTATTCCTCTTTTACAATATATCATAGTAATAATATTGAAATACATTTATTCATGAATTATAGTCAATGATTTGAATTCCATTTGTACGTATGTAGAAGTTTCTTTACTCTTTCATTTATCCCAACTCAGTACGTGTGTGGTATTACACGTACATAAATGTGTATATGTAATAAGGAGAATGACATCATTTTTATTGTTGTTGTTTTTTGAATATTTATTTGTCCATTTAGTAATATATATATACATATATATATATATATATATGTAGACACAAATTGCAAATTTTCGTTCCTTTCTTCGTTAAAAGAATATGTACATACATTTACTTACATGTTATGTATGTCTTGTTTTGTAGTGTTATTATAAAGATACAAAGAAGGAGGGGGGAGGTAATTTTAGACTTGAAGGAAAATGTATACATATATATTAAAAGCACTTTTTTATGGATTGTGTAAAATGAGTGTGTTCCGTATTAAGTGTTTAATAATAATAATAATATATAAATGTATTAAGTTATATAGTACACATAACTTGACCGATTTTCCATAACTTGATTCACCTATATATGTATGTATGTATGTTGTGAAGGTATTAGTCGTCCAGTTTTGATCCCTAAGGAGTAGACTCTTAAATGAAGGATTTAAGGGGGATCAACATACTGGATGGAATGATTGTTTAAGCGCTCATATTAAAGGAGTCATATTTGATATATATTATGCGAGTGGGAAAATGACTGGGTCACTAAAAAGTTAGTTCTATCTCTGCTATCGATCTTCTTTCTTTTTTTTTTTTTAAATATTTCAAATTTTAGAGCACCGTTATGGAGTCATCGTCATTTCCAATTGATATATTTACCTCAGTAAGGCATTAAGTAAAGTAAGGAAACAACAAAAATAAAATATAAGTAAACTCATGCCCTATTGTAGCCGTTACGTACAACTTAAAGTTTAATTCTGACTCAATTAAAGTAGATATTATTATAATTATTATTTATTGTATGTTGGAACGGAGTACAAACATCCTTAAAAATTACTCATGGCTTTGTCAAAACAAATATAGTATATAATATGTACTGGAATACTCTCAAACATTGTGAGTAATTCGTTCTAAGAGCATACTATGCGTAGGAATGTAAATCATATGCAATTCGGGCGTGTTATAAAAAAAGAAAGAGAAAATCAACCTGGCAACCCTGACAATTTAATGAATGTCGAGGGGGGAAGCAGCTTGAGCTGTCATGACGTTTTACTGAGCTACAAGCTGCTATTCTCCATTATATATACAACAATAAATAATAACATAGATGAGAGGCATAAAATTAACTGAAATTAATGTCAGGAAATTATATATTTTTAACTAATAATAGTTATACGAGGACTTGAGCCCTTTTTGTTTACATTTTATTTGCTTTATTAAACTTAATGCATGTATTCCTTCATGCGACATCTTTACTATAAGGTAGATGTTCTCCCCTCAGAAATAAAGGAAAAATGATAACAGCTTCGGAAAACAAAAAGACCTGTTTGAAGAGGCAACTCCACTTTTTTATCACACGCCCGAATTGCATATGATTTACATTCCTAACTATGCGTCGAGGGTACACAAGGCGTGTGTGAATACTACTCAGATTTTATTATTTTAGGATCCCACTTTTCTACAGTTTACAAGAAATTATTTCATGACTAAGGAGTATGTTTCTTTATCTACAGGGGGTCACTCTATATAGAAGTTATTTTCCATACTTATAGTTACTGGCTGTATTACTTACCTATTATATGTAGCCAAATCCGGACTCAATGGGACTATATCTCAATGGTTCGTAGTATGGTTTCATTGATCAAAATTAAAAAGGCTACTGTTATAATTAAATAATACAATCTGTTTAGTGAGATAGCTTAAGTTACAAGGAGCAGAAAATACTCAAAGGCAATGTAACTCAAAAGCTACAAGGTGTCTACTTAATCATAAATGTTGTATATAGATTATGATATCATTTCTTGCCATAAATGGATGTATATAATATTCAATGCACAGACGTTAAACGTCGCTGCAGGTGTTGATGAATTTGGGATTCGTAAATAGGGCAGTTTTACGTACACATATAACTATTCATTAGGGTTTTTACGGTATTATCCGTAATTACAGAAAACGTGAAGGAGCAGGAACAAAAACAAGAGCAGCAGTTTCTTAGGGGAGTAAGTTACTCATTTTCAATTACCTTCAGTAAAAGAAGTTAACAATCATTATATCATATATGTATTATGTACATAATTGCTCAGGTAAGTTCTATTTCTTCTCTCGTGTGTGTGTGTGTGTCTTTCTTTTTATATGTATGTATAATATATGTAGGTAAATTTCCCATCAAGAGTTCATGTGAAACCACAAATGGATTCTCCAATTGAGTTAGTTGTACCTACTTGTGTAACTTGAAGTTGTTACTCATGGGCTTCAGGTAGGATCCGGAGAGGAGTTAGATATATGTATGTATGTAATATAAAACTCTCAGATAACAGTGTTTCATCCTTTTTGTGGGAATATATATATATATATATATATATATATATTGTAGTTATAATTGATGACGTAACCTTACAACTCTGTTTTTATATACTTACTTAATATAAATACATACACACTTATTCAATAAAAAGAGTATCTCCTATTATTTTCTGTATGACTTGAATTAAAATTCTGAGAGTCATTCATTCGTCAACAGGCTGTTTATTGAAAAAAAAAAAAAAATGAAGCTGAGTCGATACTTTTTTTTACTTTACTTCTACATACATTAATCCTCGGTAATTTCATTCATGATTGGATGAGGTCCAAAATTTCTACGAGTTCACGACTTCTTTATCATTACTATGCATAATATAACTACGAGACTCTGGAGCTAGATGAATAGCCTTGTGTTACACATAATACATATGATATGTAACATATTATACACATTATTATGTGAAAGGTGGAAAGGATCTTCCATTTTGAAATTATGTAGGTACAACGGTGCACGATTTTTTGAGCTCCTTTGATGATTATTTTTGTGTGTGAACAAAATTACATTTACCTTCTTAGAGTATCAAGTAATAAATAGCTTACTTGATTAGTTTGCCCTGGATACTAATTAGAATTTGAAGGGGAAGTTGTAATGAACTCGATATTTTTTCCATTCCACCTCTACGTATCATATAAAATCATACTTTCCGTTATTGTGCATCATAATAATTATGAATAGACTAATAGCAAATAATATTAAATTTAATGGAATGTATAATTGGTCATAAACCAGGGGGTCATCATCCCCTCTAACATAAAACATTGGACCCTTTTTGTAGGCTGTCGATGTTTCGCTCCTCTTATTTATTAGTGTTCTAATTATAAACGATGAGGGGTCGAAATCGAACTAGCTTGATTGTTAAGCTATGGACAATTATATTAAATGTAAAGGAAATCTCCAATAACCAACAGAATTCAGGCCTTATTTTCCATATATATGAATGGGAAAAAGGCTGTTAGGTACGATAAAAAAGGTACCGTCGTGAGAGTAATGAAAAGATTTTTGTTTGCTTTTGTCATTGATTTTATATTTATATTTTTTTTAGAGGAAAGGTAAAGAGATACAATAAATATAGTCTTGGTAGAGACTTTTCGCATCAAATGGAATTACATATTCCTCCCTTTCTGCAGCATTTATGGCACGACGAGCTTTTAGGGAAAAACAAAAACACTGTGCTCGTCGATCTTTTTTGTTCACTCGCAACCTCAACTCACAAAAGGGAAAGGAAAAATTTGGAAAAACAACTGGTAGCTACCCTTCTGTATCTTCCTTGTTACCAACTTGTTAATATTGGGTAGAATTCATTATTTAGATATACTATATATTTATAAGTTATATCAATATGCAAATCAATAGTTAGTGATGTATTCTCCCTTCAGCGGATTTTCATCATTTGACTCTTTTTATTTAAAGCAGCTGACTCTACGTGCTATAAACTCACAAAGGGTATTATTATTATTTATGATTTTGATATATAAAAATATATTTAATTGCGCGCCCTTTTTTTGAATTTTTGATATGTGAGTATTAACGATTGATTTGTATATTGATAGAATTTATAAATGCTTAGTTTGTCTAAATAATAACTCTGCCCAATATTAAAAAGTTGGCAACGAGAAAAATACAGAAGGGTAGATACCAGTTGTTTTTCCATATTTTTCCTTTCCCTTTTGTGATTCGAGGTTGCAAGTGGACAAAAAAGCTCAACGTGTGGAACGTTTGTAGACTTAGAACGGAAATAAGAGGATTTATATTGTAATCGTGATCCTTATCAAAGACGGGTTGCAATAAACTCAAGCTCCCCTTGTCTCAAATATGTACATATACATTAACAAAATATATATGCATATATTGTAGGTATGTAATGAGATGGACCATATGGACGCTCAAACAGACTCGAATGTATGCAATGCATGAATTTAATTGATAAAACCATCTGTTGTTGCAAGCAATGTTCCTACTCGCAAAAATATGCTCAATATAAATATGTATGTATGAAATATAGATATAATAAGAGCCTTTGATGATGATATAACGTGAACCGTTCCGGAATGGTTTAAAAGAATCCAAAGTATGTCAGTCTATGATAGTAATTTGATAACATACATACATACATATAAAGAATAAAAACGTCTGAATGACTATAAAAAAAATATGAGAATGAAGGAAGGGGCTTGAAATCAGGGATGGACTTTAATATTAATTAGTATTATTTATACTACTATAATAAGCATTTTGAGAAGTACATATGTATATAAAATTTTTAAAAAACAAACAGAAGACTTGTTTGTAAATGAATATCAATAATTAATTAATTACTATCCAACATTGATAAGAAAATGAGTGTTTCATGAAGAAGCTCCCATGTGCAATTATGAGGTCATTCACTTAAATACGATGATTAATACGTAATTACATGTAACTACCAACTAAAGGTCCTCTCTATTTGACCTTTCATTGAGAAAGTACCTAATTTATATTCAATGGAAAAAGAAATGAACAAAGTTTGAATTAAAATAGGGATGAGAGGTGGATGTACCTAGGGAACAAATTATTCATCATTTAGGTTGCTCGTAAATGTCAAATAACTATAAATCATTATTAGGTCTAATGATATCATCAGTATTCATTCTATAGTAATCTAATTTATTACTGTCTTCTCTAATTATATGAAGTGTTCGTCGCAAGGGGTCGATTCTATAAACTGCGGTTGAGCTTCCTCGATCCATGAGATCATACATGCTTTTTGTAAGATGTATTTAAAAAGATAAAGGTATTATTCGTAGACCGTAAACTGTTAGTACCCTACTCTGAAGTGATGAGATTCTTGAAATAGATTTTGGTTTGAGATCAATTTTTAAAGCTCATTCAATGTCTTGTTCTCGGCGTCTCGACGAATATCAATAAAATTATTTATACTAAAAACTTCTCTAAAAAAATAAACAAAAAAAAACAACGAACAATTTGTTCCTTTTGATATCGTATTGGCCTCGGTAAAGGTGTCATAGGCCACAGGGCTGTCTACTCCCAAGTAAAAAGAATGCTTGACTTACTTTAAACAAACTGAGCCTAATTTTTTGCTAGTGTACATATATACATATAGGGATGTAAATTCCTATATAAAATAAACAGTTTTAAAGTGAATTGTTTAAATGCTTTTCGAAATTCAAGTATTGCCCCTGTGTGAAATCCAGTGGATTTGCCAATTAATTATTATTATTATTATAATTTATTAATAAGTTGATATTTTCACCCACAGATGACGTTTAAATAAGTATCTACTTATATATTCAATTTTAAAGAGAGTATTAATTACTTATCTACTTAGAATTCGTTTATATGTAATTACCCTCAAAATGAGGAGTGCCAAATTGACAATTCTCTCCATTTAAAAACAAAACATCAAAATTTAGCTTTTATAAATAAATAAAAAACGATCAAAATCCTTCCCTCAAAACAATTTTGGAGTAAAATTTGTCACATTTTGTAAATTTGTCGTCTAGGGGTAGTAATAGGACGCCACTGTCAATATTATTTAATGTAATTACGTTATATTGTCTAATAGTTTCCAAATAATCTTGTATACTTATTGTAATTTTAGTTTGCTCGAAGCATTATCGAAAGTGGTGAATAGCATCAATGTCTTCCTGGCCGACAGGGGAGGTCAGGGAGCCATGGCCTCCACTTTTTTAAAATTTAAAATTAGTTTATTTCTAAGTGTTTTATGTATTCACACTAAAAGTTTCTTTCCGGTTTTAAGGTGCATATATATAAATAGGAATTACACCCATTCTATCCAGGGGCTGAAGTCAACATTTACTCTTATGATGAGTGACTTTGTAGGTAAATAGAATATATGCCAATTTTAATTTATAGGAACTATAAAGATGTCGGCATTTTTCGTCATTTCAAATATATATATCAATCCAATAAGATTTTTGTCAAAGTGTTTATTATGTAGTAGAAGAAACGGAATTATTTATGAACTATAAAGATGTAATCTAATACATAGAATGAGATTTCAAAGCCACACTACCTACATATGTACGTACTCTCCATGATTAATCAGTTGTTGCATTAAAAATGCTGACTAATTCAACTCTTATTGGACTCTATTTTATTCTTGATGATTTTGTACTGATTCCACATATTTTTTATATACATAGTATCTTCTTTTCATCACTAAACTATGTGAATATTATTTCATTTGATTTGAGATCATGCTAAGTACAGGCAATCAAATTGAATTGAATGGTGAATTCAAACCGTCAGGGCCATATTCTTTCCATAACTTCTTTCTATTATAAGCCTATCAATGGGTTACATAATTAACATTCTAAAGATATAATCGTACATCGAATTAGTCTATATAACCTACATATTATTAATGAATTTTCATTACTAATTAATTATCTGTATAAAGAAGACATCTTTACTATTTCCATAGATGTTTGGAGTAGAAATGGACGGATACAGTTTTCCTAAGGGCAATACCGATTATTTTAATATCTATTCAGTCCAATATTTGAACGTACAAATACTTGATATTTTTACAAAGTAACTATTATTCTGTTAAAATTGGATAAATATGGACAAAATATTTGTTAGGTCGCCAATTTTAATTGCTATATTTCGGCTTCCACTCAATAAATGAAATTATATATACTTATATCTCTATAATTTGAATAAAAGTATTATCTAATATAATCTACATACATTTTGTTATTATGTTTCAAAAAATAAAAAATGAAGTGGAGTGTATCATTATGATGTTATATAATCTATTCTCTGTCATCATATTGTGTCTTGTTAAGCTAACATATTTCTGCTGCTAAGTAGAGAAAATGACACTAATTGGCTAAATATGCTAAACGGTGAATTAGCTATGGTTTTTCATAATATGAAAATTATTTTCATTCTAAAAGGTTCCTTGTTTTAACATTCACTGACATTCAGTTTAATATGGAAAAAGGTCAACTACTTTTGAAGTACTGAAATCCAAGTGAAAATAAAGATAAACTTTTGTATCTCATGATTCATAGGAATGAATTTAAGGCCCAGGTTTTCGTTGAGTCAAGTTGGTCTATGTTCTTCTTGAGTTTGATCTTGTGGTACATGGTTCAATCAAAATATAATTTATATCTTTTACCTCTAACTTCTTGACATCAAAATGTATCAAAAATATTTGATACATATTTTTTTACATGAGAACTGGAAACATTTTTACATGTGTCGTTATTGTTATTGTATCTCTCAACCTTTCTTCTTAAAAGAAAAAGAGAGAAAAGGTCCAAAATCAGTTGGTAAATATTCAATTTTCACAAAATTGGAATAATTCTTCATTTCTTTGTATGGGAATTGTTCATAGTTGAACAACAGCTAATTTTAATTAAATCATTCAACGTTCAGAACACTAGATGGGAAGATAAGCTGAAAAATTGACAGCTGACAGAAGGGTACAAGTTAATTTTCTCTCAAATTTCTCTTTCTTTTAAAAAGTGAAGTAAAACAGTCACAAACTCATTTGATAATTGGCTGTGTATTCCCAACTGTGGAACTATGTTTCATTTAATGGTAGAAAATTGTATTCAGTTTAACAAAAGTTATTACAAGTTCAACCAATCAACGCTCTTAGTACAAATAAGAGGGAAAAGAAGCAGAAAATTGACAAGTGACAAAAAATTCATAGATAATGGGGAGTGTTTGTGTAGCTATCAAATAAAAAATTAGTATAGCAGTTGGATAGAATGAAATAATTGGCTAACTTTGAGTTAATTTCAAATCATATTTATTTTTGTTGAAAAAGTTTATAAATATAAAATGTAAGATCCTCCTTCAGATATACATACATAGGAAAATAAACTACTTATTTTTAGACTCGAACACTTTCCTTTTGAATCATGGGAATAAGGTCATTGCTTCGTGCTCTTTGATCTACAAATATTTTATATTATTTTTAAAATACATAAGCAAATTTCATGTCTTCAAGAGACAAGTAATCTTTGACGACATATTAAAAAAATGATGGAATGAGGAATCTTTCGTAAACTACGAGTACGGATTGGTCCAAAGCTGAGTCATTTTAAAACCTTTCATTAACAAAGTGGAATGAAAAAAGATCCGGAATCAATTGATTGTTAGACAATTTAATAATATATTTAATATATATATTTAAGTGTATATCCACTCCCAATTCTATATCCCTGTATTTGAATGTTTATTACATAGAAATCATCATTGCTTTTGATAAATATTATCCCAAAAAAAGAAAGAAAATAAAGCCCGAAATGAACAGGCCAATGTTGTCACTCTTCCCTAAAATTGTTGGACTATGAAGTATTTATTGTTAAGGTAATACTCACAACTAACAAGATATAATTTGAGTTCAATTGATCAACGATCAAAACAATATAATGTTGCCAAAATTTTGACGTTACGTCAAGTGTCATCCAAAATTTTAAAGAAATTGAATCTGACGCTGTTCTATGGAACATTCTTTAATAAATGACGTTTTCATGTATAAATGTATATATATCAACCAGTGACGTCATTGCCATTCTATCTGGACTTTATTTGACTGGTATAAGTATTCAATGTTTATAAGAATACTTAATTAACCCCTAATAATGAAAAAATAATCTAATGGCAAACTATTCTCATATATGTAAGTTACTTAGAGTTGTAACGAATTTACATTGAAGTACTTTACTATAGTACAGGGCTTTCCAGAGAGTGAAGTAGCAAGCCCCCCTTCCAACACACACTCAGATAAGTGAATCAATGCATCCCTTCACATCTTTTTTTCTTTTGCTGGTTCACAGTGTATATGTTTATTTCTGTCACCTCCTTGAACAGCTCCCTGCCCCCAGTTTGGTAACCACTGAAATAAAATAAGTGATAATAATGATAGAGGAAACGTTTTTCAAGGACTGATAAGACGGAACAAGACGTCCATTATTAAGAACCGAATCACCCCCCTAATAATGGCTTAAGTGTAAAAAATGATCAACAGCTTTTATAAGAATGCTTAGGAATAATTGAACAGTTGTGGGGATTTCATTGCATTGATATTGATGGCAAGAATATAAATTACCATTTTGACATCAATGAAATATTCTTTGATTATCTATCATCGAAAAAGTTGAGTTCGTAGTCAGGTGATAGAAAATCAGCTGACCGGAGAACAAAGAGGGAAACGACAGTGCTCAATACAAAGTATATATTATGTAATGACTCTTGATTTAATATTATATGCAACTAATAATCCCTACTTTTTTTGTTTTTCTACTTTTGAAGAAAGAAGCATTAGGTTGAGAAGCAAATGAGTGACATGACTGGAATAGGAACAACAAATTATGTACCTACTTACATAATATGATAATTCCATCATTTTATTTTATCTTTATTGTATGGAATTAATCCTCGCATATTTGAAAATGGCATTATACTAAATATTATTATGTATGTTCTAGGTACTACCTCTTAAAGTATACATAGATTGTATATATTTTTATCTAATAATGAAATTGAAATACATATTAATGATGTCTTCGTATTCTTTTGAATAGTGAGAATAGAAAATCTAAATATTAGAATATATTAAATGTATATTAATATAAATATTAATATACTGATGATAATTTTGAGTCACGATTTTCATAAAAGATATATATGTATGTGGTAAATATGAACAGAGAGTAAGGGAAAAGTGGGACGCGTTAGAGATAGAAAATTGGAGTTTTTATGGTTTTAAAGATATTTTTTTAAATAGATAAAAAAGAAAGAAAGAAAGAAAAGGGGTACAGATGGTGTTTACAATGTACAAAAATGATAGCTACATACATATATGCAAGGGTGGGACACGACGAGCTTATTGAGCTAAACAAAAATACTATGTATTCTCCCTACGGCTGTTTTTCATCGGTTGACATAATGAACTTTTTGAGATAAACAATAACAAACTGTATTCTCCCTTCAGCTGATTTTCATCATTTGACTCTTTCCTGATTTAAAGGAGCTGACTCTACGTCTTATGAACTCAAAAAGGATACTATTATTATTATCATCTATAATTTTGAAATATAAAAAATATAATAAATCAAGGAATGCGCGCCCTTTTTTTGAATTATTGTATAGTAAACAAGTATTAACTATTGATTTGTATATATTGGTAAAATTAATTTATCAATATAATATAGTATATCTAAATAATAACTATGCCCAATATTAAAAAGTTGGCAACAAGGAAAATACAAAAGGTTAACCATCAGTTCTTTTTTCAAATTTTTCCTTTTCCTTTTAAGAATCGAGGTTGCGAGTGAACAAAAAAGTTTGACTTTTTATTCTTTTTTAAATTATTTTCATTCTCTATTAGACTTTTGAAGGATAAATATCGAACCCTAAAGGAAGAATTAAAGGGTTCTTTTCAACTTTAGTAGTATAGTTTATAAAAAAATATTTGATAATTTATTATATAATTGATTGATAATATTGTTTAAATGTTGAAGTGTCTCTTCCATATAACAGTAATACAAGTAATATGTACCTTCCTTTTAAAAGTCATGTAACAGGCAGCTGATATTAACAAGGGTATTGATTCAATACTACCATAAGTTGCACTCTTGTATTTTCCTTGTGCTCTCTAAAAGTCCCATAGCTTCCATCCACTCAATAGGGAAGGGACGATTGAAGAGTAAGATGAAAAGAATGGAGCTAGACATATGGTACCATTGAATTAATACCAGCTGTTTTGTTGTTTAATTTAAGGAGGGATATATTACTTCTATTACTGCCATAGTAAATTGTAACTTCAACATTTATAAAGCATATAATTACTACATATATTTATATAATAAAATATCATACATTTCTATTAAAATTGACAACTAATGTTGACGAAAGTCTATTAATTATTCCTACTTCAACGTTCTAAGAAAGAATTAACGTAATTAAAAAAAGGGGCAAGAGTACCAAGAGTATTTTCTTATTTAAAATAAAATCATCTATGTAGTTATCAAATCGGTTAATTTTTGTCAGTTTTAGATTAATTGTTAATCAGTCGAATTTGACGATTAATTATTACAGATATTTTATTACCCTTATACATAAAATTCATTTCAATCTATATAATTTCATAAATTTTAACTTCTATTATTTAAAAACTAAGGACTAGCTTAAAATGTCATGCGAGTCCCCCACTGACCATAAATTAAATAAAATTATGGGAAGGAATCCTTTGCTATGAGTATGAGGAAAATAATTATATGGCCAAAATGAGCATGGTTTGGCTATTATTTTGTTATCTCTAAGGGGATCTCAAAGGTTAATTTGAAAATCAAAAAAAAAAAAAAATCGGCTGATTGATCAGTTATCGACTTTTAACCTTCAAATTATGGGTATTTACCTCCCAAAAGTAAGTACATAATACATATTCTAGTTGTGAGTGTCATTAACTTTAAAGAATGGGTACCTCAAGAAATTGCATTCCTTCAAATGCTTTAGGTACAAATATGAGAAAAGGAATACTTTTAAATCCATGGAGAAGAGTATTTTCCATCTTTGGAAAAAAGAACTAGTCTCAAAATATGAGTAAGTGTTCATTTGCTTTAATTAAAAAAACAAGTTATGAACCTACAATATATATTAAAAATACTGATTTTGAGTACAGAAATATGGGCATTTTGTTCATTCCTTTTCTTAATGTGGTCAGACAATAAGTTAATTTGTAATTATAATTATTTTACAAACAGACAACTCGTCAAATCAACCACTTTTTCATGGACTAGCTATTATATCATTTTTTGTTCTTCAAGTTAGATGTCCCGTGACTCGTCGTTCCTGCCTAAATTCCCTGGAGGAATTTACATACTCATAGTATTTGTATTATTAGTTATGTAACATGATATTAGACCATGAGCTCAGTGAAACTCAATAATAATTATAATTATCTTCTATGTAAAAGGAAATAAGGGCAAGGGGCAACAAATTACAAAAATTACTTAATTTTAAGGTACTTGGAGATCGTTCATGGAATTTTTTCTGTCGTTACCCTTGTGTTTTTACTTTGATATTATTTACAAACTCAGTTGTGGTAAGCTCAAAGTGAGAGAGAGAGTCATATTCTTTTTATGGTGCCAGAGTCCTTGTGAATATAATTGGGTTGAGGACTTTTTTCAGACATAAAATGAACAAGGTGAAGATGAACAGGATCAAGAAATCATTCAAATTGCAAGTTGAACCCTAGTTGAAGTCTACTTACCCCAATGAAGTCTATTTATGGTAGTAGGGTTAACGTTCTCTCCCTACAAGTTAAAATCTCCAACTGCAGTTGCAGGAAAATATTCATAACTTTTGACCAGCTTTATTTTCTGGGCCAGTTTGGATACTTTTAGAACTTCCGTCTAAAATAGGGAGACACTGAAGGTTCACGTATCTGATGCATGGATCAACCTATGTCAGGTCGTTTGAAAGTTGCTCATTCAAGCAAATAAATAGTTCTTAGTATTAATATTGACGGATGTCTCAATTCTCCATATATATATATAATAACATTGATGAATAATTAACAAATGATTTTATGCATGGATGTGTATAAAGAAAATGTTTCTCTTTTAGGACAACTCCAGACTCTTGTAGTACCTTGCTATCTCCAAAACAACTTCTATGAATTGTATGTAGCTTTGTCAATTAATAATTTTGTCCCTTATCAACGTCATTGATTAATTTTTGGATTATTCTTCTATATAGAATTTAGAGGAAAACGTTTTTCCCATATTTTCATAAAATTACTAACGTACATAATATTTCCTTTTCTAATTATATAAATGAACTTTTTCTCTGCAAAAGTTTCATCCTATGCTCACGACGAGCTTTTTGGGATAAAAAAAACACACTGTATTCTCCCTTCAGCTGATTTTTATCATTTGACTCTTTTGATTTAAAGCAGCTGACTCTACGTATTATAAACTCATAAAAGGTATTCTTATTATTTATGATTTTGATGCATAAAAAATATATTAAATCAAGGATTGCGCGCCCTTTTTTTGAATTTTTGATATATTACAAGTAGTAACGTTTGTTTTTTGATGGGTAGAATTTATAAATATTTAGTATATCTAAATAATAAATTCTGCGAAATATTAACAAGTTGGCAACTAGGAAAATACAGAAGGGTAGCTACCATATGTTTTTCCAAATTTTTCCTTTCCCTTTTGTGAGTCGAGGTTGCGAGTGGACAAAAAAGCTGGACGTGCATACAAATGAACTTATTCTCTGCAAAAGTTTCATCCTATGCTATGTGAATAGTTATAATTTCTGTATATTTTTGAATTTTAGTACAATGAGGACAAAATGTTATCTAATAAATTTTTTACTTATAAGTACCTCATAAATACCCAGATATCAATTTATGTTTCATAGACACTACAATACATATTACTATTATTATTATTATCCATTAATTTTTTGAATCTTAAATTGAACTAATAATCATGTCTAGACATACATATGTACATATGATACAACTGCCAAATACAAAGTAGTATATGTAGTATATAATATACTATCTGTGAAACACATATATTTCGCAAACATTTCATCCAAGTTTTGAGTTGCAATTGGTTTTATTTATAAGCTAATATATATTAGCTATGCACCACCCTTGGACCCGAAGCAAATTCTACAACATTCAAAGTAAATCATTAGGAATCAAAACCTGTATCTAAGATTTGTAATCAAGTAATGAGGGGATTTGAATCAAGAGATGATTACGACGGTTAACTATGGAATCTCAGAGTACATACACGAGATCAAATTCAATGTGAATATACCTGTAAGTATTCAAGAAATATGTACATACATATATATATGTGAATATCTCTTCAAGACATCCCAGTAATTGATTGAAGAAAAGATTTGATCACCTTTTGTTTTATTTATTTAAAAAAAAAAAACTATTCCTGGTTCTATTGATCGTTTTAAATGCATTGAGTCATTAAATTGATACATTCCATCAGTTTTATACATTATTATCTAAGTAGGTATAAAATCTATTTTATAAATAGAATGTATCTACATATATATGTATGATATATTTTTACATTTATTTTGCAATGACCGAATATAGAGTGTTTGAAGGTGATTTTTACATTGATTAATTATACATACAATTTGCAATATTTATTATATTAATAATAATTACATGGGTATTATAACCTATTAATTATATTGATCATGGGGATACTTCTTGGTATTGAATGCTCTGTATTTTTCAAAATAGGGAATGTAGTTATATGTATACATATAGCAAGGCTATGAACTTGTAGTTACTTGTGACATGGACTCAACTCAACCTTAAGTACATGGAGATTGAGCAGGAAATGAGCATCCTTTATGCTTTTCGTTTACCCATAGGTGCATGAAGGGAAAATAATTGACTGAATAATGGACAAAATCATTGAACGGCGTTCATTTAACCGTTCCAAATTTTGATTTATTTTTCCTTTTGTTTGAACTCTAAGGTTTTATTAAAGACTAACACTATTTTGACCACAAGTTCCTCAAGTAAGAGTCTCTACTCCTAGATCAAAATGGGATTTCGTCCAAACAGACGGCAATTTTCATATAAATAAATGCCTTGTGAACCTGGTCTAGCTGAATACTAATGGTTGCTTAGACGGTATGACATTATAATTAAATGAGAATATTAAATGTAAATTTATGATGATTCAATTTATCAAATGGTTTTCTTATCATTTAATTATGGATTGTCTCCAACAATTGGCGAGAATGTTTTTTTTTTCCGGCTTAATAATGAACGAACGAACAAGCCTGAATTCTTTTCATAATGTTATTGACTCTGACATCGATGTAGTGATTAATAGAAATCGACTGAGAGTATTTTTGGGATGTTCACATAGAATGTTGAGTCTTGAAGTAAAAAGACTTTTGAATATACTCCGATGCGAAGTTTAAATGATTCAGCCTTGAATAAGAAGAATCTAACTTGAGATTTATAAATATTATTTATTCCAAAGGATCATTATTAGGTAATGATGACTGAATCAGAGCGGATGGGGGCACGTATGTACTGAGGGTCTGGATTTGAGTCGTACTCTGTATCACTCTTTCGAAATGAAAGGTTTTTAAAAAAGGCCCAAGATTGGTGATAGATAGTCATTTCTTCCCAATTATGGTCTATGCTATATTTTATAGTAGGGAATTGTTTACAGTTTAACCGGGACTAATTCAAGTTCAACCAGTCACTTTTAAGGGTCAAGAGTAGTGAAAAATTGACATTTGATAATAAATATATAAGAATATTGTAAAGATAGCACCAATTGTGTAAACAGCGATTTCGTGTTGTACTCTGCAGCTCTGGTTCAAAGTACTTATTTGAAGTACTTCTCTGAACTACTCGGAAAGGCCAAGGATTTTATCAGATGAAATTATATGAATTGTACAAATGTAGATTATAGATATTATGTATGCAATTTACTCCCTTCTGTTATTTTATTTTTTTGCACACCTATTAAATGCATTCGAGACTTGCAGAATTTGCAGTCAATCATCATAATTATTATTCGTTTCTTGCGGCAGCTCTCAAGTTTAATGAATTTATTATGTCAGTGATGTAGGCTCTTAAAAGAAACAAGTTTGGTGAGTTTTGACACTGGAGACTAAATAAAGCTGTCGCCTAGAGGAGAGAGTACATTTATTATTCTACGTACTATTCTTTATATAATCTTTTGAAACGGGCATTGACGAATGGTACATTCACAAATAGATGCAACTCAGAGTTTCACATGGTATAAAAATGTTTATAAATATAAAATAATGTACTACTATTACAAAAAAAAAATTCTCACGAGTAGAAAGACTAGACAGTATACATATAACTAAGTAATAAATACTAAGAATTCATAGGCACCGGAACAAGGGAGACAAGGACACATTACTTATTGGGAAGCAATAGCAATCATGATAATAATGACATTAATATGTGACGTCATTTTTATAGAACTACTTCCCTCAGGTCCTTATCAATTGGTTCCGGCGGAGTCACTCTGAGAGTTTTAGCTTCATTTGAAATCAGTCTCACTATATGGCAAGGTGTTGAGATGGGGTGACCAACCGTTCTCTTTTCCCCAGAATATGTCCTCTTTTTACATCCTGTTTGAGGACTTTTTCATGCATTCCGTTTAAAAAAAAATCTTTATTAGTTCTTTCTTTTAAAAAAATCTAATCCAAATTGATTAATTTGTATTATAATCCTAATTTCAAAAGAGTGTCATCATCAACACTGATTAGCCCAATCCCTTATTTTTTATCAAAGTATTAAAATCACCTAACGTTCAAAGTATAATATAAAAAAAAACATCTAAAGACTATGATAATGAATACTATGAGGATTGTTATGGTTGGATAATCTCCTCGGCTCGAATTTATGTCACAACTCACAATGTGACATAAGTGTAAAATGAGTACATTTTATTTATAAATATATTATCTAGTTAATTTGTTTCAATCTATGGTAGAGCATCCTTCCTTAATTCCCTCACTAAGTATTATGGAATATCATTGTTTGTTGTGAACAGCTGAGCTGATACGCTCGACTCGGACTCATGAAGAGTCAAGTCTAGGGGCTACTTATTATAAATATAAGGATAATTAATTTAATGTAAGGCTCTTTGTCTTTCAAGAGTATTTTGAACGTTGGTTGTTATGGAAAGCGCTATATTTTGTGAAATAAAGATGTTAGTCATTGTTCAAGCTTATACGTGTATAAATATGAGCTCTAAAAAGTTCTACGTAGTGACTTCTATAAATAGTATCTTTTGTTTTACAAGTATGTATTTTTAAGTAGTATATTATAGTCTTTCTAAAAAACAAACAAAGGTCATCTTGCATGATTGAAGAAGTAGTGAGTAAGCATTATACAATATTATGTGTCACCCATAAATAAGAAAATCGCATTTGCTCGCTAAAAACAAAGAAAGAATGTCTTAAAGTGTTGAAGACTGTTTGTGCCTTTTGTTTATTTTATTATAATAATAATAATGAAACTAATTTATTATTTCAGAATGAAGAACGGAATTCATTCATAATGTAATGATAGAAAATTGTGGATTTTAGGATTTGTATATAATGTGTATATATTTAATATTACAAACAAAAGAAGTTTAATGACAGATATAATGAGTGGAAATGCTACAACGCGTCAATTGGTGAAAAATCATTAGTATTAATATTTCATTTGTGACAACGGATGTTTTAGGAGTACAATAATCATTTGACATTAAATTCATTACCCACCATACCTGAATAGGTCTATAAAATTTGTATTTTTTTATTATTAGGCAGAGCTGGATGCATTTCCACGATCTAACAAATACTCCACGTCCTAGGGAATAAAGAGCTATTGGAATTTATTCAATAATAATAATAATAATTTATAGTAAAACCTCAGACTTCAATGATTTACGACCTTAAAATATGAGGAATTGCATTTTTCTTTTCTTATAAATCTTATTATATAAAATTGACTTTACTATAACTTTTTTTTTACTACTTTGGGGTCTTTTAATAGCTCCCAATAGCCTCTTTTATATGTATGTATAAATATATATGTGTGTGTGTCAAGTCAATAAGAAAGCAAGTTTGTTTTCAAATATTGAAAAGAATAAAATCCACTTTTAAGTGTTTTTATTTCATAAATATAACGGTCAAATATTTAGGAGTCATTTTAAGACCTATTGCGCACGGTTTTTGCTAAAATCTCACTTTATATAAAAAAAAACAAGAATTGTTGTCTATCCAATATAGTAATCAGATAAATGTTACGACAGCACAAGGAGCCGATATGGCCCATGAAAGAACGTCCATCTTTTTCATAGCCCCAGATATTTATTTAATTGCAGTTGGCTTAAACCAGTTTGTCTGTTTCAGAACTATTAAGAATCAACTTAATCTGCTATCATGCTCACAATGAATCATAGTAATAGTAACAACATAGTCAATAAAACCAGGTGTTTTTTTTATTCTTGATTGTGGCCGGTATTTATTTCTTATAATGCAGTTGTAATTATTGGAGTCATTATTTAATTAATCCAAATATACTATTAATACAAACGAAAGAGAATGTCTTCAAGAATATGAGTGTGGTTTTAACTCATTTTTGAAATATTTCAGATAAACTTGGTTTCTTGTTTAACTGATATATATATATATATTAAAATATAATCTCTTTAAGGTACATACATTGATATGACAGAATCAAGTTCGTACAAACTATAGTCGCATACTTAGGAGCTAAAAATGAACACAATTATCGCATAAATAATATCTCATAATATATGTACGATTTTGCGTAATGTACCTTGGCCAAAAATATATTAGTTACTCGTAAAAGTATCAGGTCATATACTTAATTCAATCAAAAAATAATTTCATAAAAAAAGTTAATTTAATATACGCTAAATTAAATTTTTTTTATTATTTATAGAACTAAACTAAGCATGGTAATAAATGTATAAAATCAGATAAAATCGTTTTGTTTTTAATAATGGGATATATATTTTTGTATGATGGGGTTAATAACGGAAGGGAAAGTAATCCAAATAAGTTACAAAAAAAGCAGAGCCATTACTGACGCCATTATATCCATCTCTGTTTATACATGTTCGATTGATGCACCGAAGAGTTTCTCCCTTAGTTTTCAAGAAATGAAGGAAAATACTGATTCTAAATTCACTTCCTCACAAGAATTAATATTGATCACTGAACCTTGCACTATAAAACGACAAATACCCAGAACACGAGTCAGTTATATAAAAATGTACTAGACTTTTCCTAATTCTCATATTATCAGGAATGTTAAAATTGTCAATGTCTTCGAATTTTCCTTTAAGTTAATAATGATTAAATAGAATAGTTCGATTGATTGTTTTCTTTTTGGAAATAAAGGCTGAAAAAACATTTATATGATGCACCTTTCCCTCATAATTTCACTGATACCCATATTACAGTTTTTGACATCTAGGAATATTTATTTATTTATCATTTTGTATATAATGATCTACCATATAATCAAAGTATAATAAATACAAATTTAGGGAGCCAAGTCACTCGGTTCAAAATCACAGCCACAAATAGAAGAAAACGTCGCCAATTGGAATAGAGATTCGTGATTATTTCTATTTGAATGAAATAACCTGATCCGCTATGATGGACACCATGTTCCTAGTGACACCCGATTTATCTTCAATGGTTGAATAGCGGATGCGCCCCTTGACAAGAGCCCTCTGACCCTTTTCAATCCCTTCATACACACTCTGTCGGAGTCCTTCCTTGAAAACTGCAATGTTGTGCCAATCCGTGTAACTAGTGTATGTATTTGTGGAACTGTTTCTAAAGTTTTGATCTGTAGCAAGGCTGAAAGTGACACATGGACGCTCATCCGAGCCTCGGAGTTGAGGATGTACACCAACACGTCCTAATAAAAAACAAATAGGAAAAATAACTTTTGTACAAATTAAAAAAAAATCAAAATTTGTGAGCGTACCAAGGAGCGTGACTTCATTTAAACACCGCTCATAGTTATGCCTCTTTTCCTCACTAAAGTTCAAGAAGGATACGGAACCATTTTTGATCCATGTGCTTGGATTTTGAAGGAGGGATCGTCCTATCGTTTTTGCAACAACTGGAAGCATGGTTTACCTTTTTATATTGATATTTATTAATATATTTTGTTAAATGTTTATACAAATAATTAACTAACAATAATAAGTTTTATTACATCTGGAGGGGCACCAGCGTAAGTCACGCAACCTATTGTGGTGAAAAACATCATTTTTGATGAAAAATTCATGTTTGCCAATCTAATATGACGTTTGTACACTTATAAACCAATAATATTTTGTCGTTGCTGTCATATAATAACAGTACCCCGTGGGTATTTCAAGCAACCCTTCCTTTATTTCTGAGCGAATAAAAATATACTCACTGCAGATTTTCAGATTAAAAACCACAAGTAACTTTCTTTTAAGAGTTTTGTAATGAAAAAACTTAAAAAAGTTATTTAATTTAATGCTTGAGCTGATGAATTTCTCCTTTGAGCAATCCCTTCATACACAGTCAGTTGGTACCAGATTGCCAACAAGAATTTTTCACCACAATGGGTTGCGTGACTTAGTTGGTGCCCCTCCAGATGTAATAAAACTTATTGAAACTAATTAAATAATGACGTCAGTAGTTTTGTCTCGTATACGTCACTATTACGGAAGCATTTTCATAGATATCTACAGCACAGTATTTAATGTTGAAATTGAAGCATTTATGTTCTTTTTTTTTCCTGATATTCTATTCCTCATTTTTTTTGCAATTTTTTCTATAGATTTAATTACATTCAAATATGAAATAACAAATTAAATGTTTATTTAAGAATAGGAGTGAAATATAAAATCGCAGAAGGCAGAGTATGTAAAGGTTATCATAAGATTAGGGAAGACCTGGATAAGTTGTTACATCTGTAAAAGTATTAATTATACTATCACTGAAGGTCTTAAGTCCTATAGGTTTATGTACATTATCTTCACTATAAAATAAATTTATTCTTTGTAAGTTTTCATATGATTAAATTTCAATTCGGCATCTGCTCTCAAAATAATTCAAAATATTTTTTTCTTTAAAAAAAGTATTATTTTTGCTCTCTGGTATAATTCATGGGTTTACAAAGATGAGACGTATTTCGAAATAATCTATAATAAAATGAATAATAATATTTTAAATGACAATTGCAATTGGATAAGAATACATATTTTCAGCTTCAAATATTAACAAAAAATGTTAAGACATTGGATTGGTAATGAAAACTGTGCTCTGGTTTGAGTCTGCTAAAAGTCTTCCCGTAGAAACGTATGAAACGAAAAACAAGTACAAGAACAAAGCTATGTAATATAGCTTTATTCTCGTACTGGCCTATCTTGTAATAAAATGTATCTATGACGACATCAACTAGACGTAATAAATAATGATAATATTAATTATTAAAACGAAGTACATCTTTGAAGTCAAGTACTTTGCTCGGATGAACCGATTATAATCAACGTAAAACGCCAATGCCGATTGTGGAAAGTTCAAAGCGACTATTAGATGAAGAAGAAGCAATTAAAATCCGCCTTCTTGAAGCCATTAAAGCTGAAGAGAATCAAGTTAGCAATGGCCCATCTTTTGATGATTGGGCGAAAGACCTTGAGGAAGTGCAGCAGCGGGGAGAATTACTCCGTCAAACTCGCCAAAAGGAGTATGAATCCCTCTGTCAACAAACTGCAGACATAAAGCTGAGCAATGTTTTGAGTCTTCATCCTGAGGGTCGTGTTCTTTTCGAAGAGCTCTGCCTCAGACTAGATATGAATGAAAACTACGCGGAAATATTGCCGGGGTGGAAGGATCTTGCTGGAGTTCTTGAGATTGAGGATTTAAAGACCCGCTGGGTGGAAGTCTGTGTGAGGCCTAGAGAAGGGCTCACACGAGCTATATTAGAAATATATACAATGGATGGGGGTACACTTGGGGATGTTCTCTCTGCTCTTCTCTCGTTGGAATGTCTTCAAATCCTTGAGACTCTCAAGCCTAAAATATATAGCTTCATTGATGCCAACAGTACATCTAAAGGATTAGAGAGAGGTATATATGTAGTATGGAGGTCGTTTATTACTTTTATTACACAAATAAAATTCTTCTTCTAGGAAATAGCCAATACTTCTCCATTCTCAAAGGGATCTCGCATGTTCTGCCCCCGGAAGACCCTTGCTACATTTTTCAACAATATTCAAATGGTCTCAAAAATTACAAATTATGCCAAGACGCACCCGAAAAGGTCGACTGTGAAAAGATTTTCACATCTGAATTAAATGACTCTACTAGACCTATCGGCTCCTCTTATTCAAGAACATGGAATAAACCATTAAAGGAGGAAAGGAAGCGCTGTAACATTCTTCTTCTCTTTGCTGGAGATGGCATTTCTTATGGATCAAGGATCCAGCAACTACTCCAAGACTTGGAACACAATGGAGTTACTCTTGAAATATTTAGATTGAATGAAGTTACTCTTTGGTATGAGGTCCTTATGAATCCCGAGGCTTGCTGCATGAAATGGGCGAATGAGGCAGACTATATAATGCCAATTCTTACACCGCAGCTTCTAAAAAACTTTCATGCTTGTGAAAATGAGGAGTCCGAGTCGCTTGTACCCACATCTCCACTTTTAAACCATTACATTTACACACTGGCAAGAGCCAGATACACGGAAAGTGGATGCAAGAACACAATGGTTCGACCCATCATCCCAATGGAATATTTAAAGTCAGTGGGGCAATCTCAAGTTGTACGAAGGGATCCTATTTTAAGATTGGTCTGGATTCCCTTAAAAGAAGAGAAAATCTTTGCTCGAGTCAGGGGAATGCTAACTGAGTATTCTAAAAGGGCTTAATGAAAGTGCATTTTTGTTTCTTTTTTAGGTTTAATTGTACATATTACATTGTATCCAGTCAAATTGGTTCAGGTCGGATATCATATTTTGTTTGAAATCTCTCTATTTATTAGCTTTATGTTCATTGAATAACAACTTAGTATTACCCGTAATAATAAAAAAAAAAAGAATTAATGTATTTTTAATTGAACTTTTTCTCAGTGTATTTAGCACGTTATATTATATCCTGAAACGCGTATAAATTACATATTTATGATCATAGTTCAATTCATATTAATTAAACGATATAATATAAAATAGTTCATATATTTGTATAATATATTATTCTCATAAATGTACGTATCACAAACTAAATACTTTCTTATTTCATGTATTGCAATGCGAGACTCGATTACTAACAAAAAAATATATTCTAAAAATATCTATGTATCCATACATACGAATCGTTTGCCAACATGAATATTCATGACTCTTGTTCTTCTTTAAAAATAAATTCACAACCATCAATAGCATGATTTCTATCACAATATTCAATAAATTCTTTCCATACTGAGTCTTGTATTAAAACACTAGGGTTTCCTACAATGATCAGCAAATCTTTGGCCCGTGTAAGTGCCACATTGAACCTTTTTTCGTCACCAACAAAGCCGAGCACATGTTTAGTAGATGCCGGTTTATCCATGGTAGAGGAACGGACCGTGCTAAGTAGAATGATTGAGCGCTCTTGACCCTGGAATTCCTCGACGGATCCAACCTAAATTTAGAGATACAACTAAGTCTCTACAAATGTATATATATATGATTGCTCTTACTTTTGGTATGAGGAGGTCAAAAGACTGAATATAGCTCTTGATACAATCAACTTGTTTTCGATAGGGTGTTATAATGCCAACTTGATCTTCTGATATCCCAGGAATCGCATATAGTTTCCTTAAGTATAAAACGATTTGAAAGGCTTCTTGGCAGTTGTACCACGAAGGGGAATCCTCATCTCGCCGTTGCTCACCGTCAAGTGTATGAAATACTATCGGAAAATCCTCGTTAATTAAGATATTATATCCTTTAAAAGACTGATTATGGTGTACGGAAGGAATAAGCTCATCATGGTAAAATAATTTCGAAGGTAACTTTAGAATAGCTGGGTGATTTCTATAGTTACGAACCAGCTTAGTAATTAGTAGAGAATCATATGAGTCAGAGAAACGCGTCACAAATTTATTAGGATCCGGTGCATAGAGGGGATTGAAGGAACAGAGCCTCTCAATCAGGGAATAAGCAAGACCAAATTCTTTAGCTAAAGAACTCGTAAGAACCGGAGATAACTGTTTTGCGTCGCCAGCGAGTACAATTTGTCCTTCTTCAATATCCACAAAGTTAAGTGGAGTCAAGATATCTGGCTCTAAGACAAATCCAGCTTCATCCACAAATACATGTGTAAACCGACGAAAATCCTTGATGCGTGAAAAGAAACTGGAACTAGTGCAAGTAGTTACAACGATCCGAGACTTTAGAACCCCTTCCACAGTTTCTTTTTCATTTTTAATAGAAAAATAATATGGGATCAAAGACTCCGGGATGCTCTGAAAGGATAAAAATCATTTTCAAAATATTCAAAATTTCTGAAGCACAAATCCTTAATACCTCAAACTTTCTACGTGCACCAAGAATTCGAACAACATCACCAGGTCTAACTTTTTTCGAACCAGCTAATAAAGCCAAAAGTAAATCACAAGCAGCATTGGAGGGTGCAGTAACCAAAATTCGAGAATCTTTTCTTAATATAAATGTTTGGAGAATAGTTTCAAGGAGAGTGACGGTTTTACCAGTACCAGGAGGGCCAAATATAATATAGGGAATGGGTCTTGCTTCTCCTTTTAGAATAGAACGCACTGCTTTTTTTTGCTCAGGGTTTAAGTACGGCTGAGTCCATTCAATGGTACAGCTACCTTTATTAGAAGGAGCCGTATAGGGAATATATGACGGAATTGTTTTTTTGTCATACTTTTCTTTATTTTTTATATTAGGAGAAAAGCGATGAGGTAAGTTTTTTGAAGATTTATCTGTTCCTTTAATGCTCAATCTCTGCTGAAGATTTAAACTATAAATTGGCACGACAAAATTATCGGTTTCAATAGATTTAAAGGAACTACTTAATTTATCAGCAACAGATATTTTCTTTGGAAAAATTTGTTGCTTTTTATTAAGAATAGGGGTGGGAGCTCTCTTAAATATCTTCACGTCCTCAGAGACACGAACTAAAGGTTCCTTAAGTCTAATTTCCGATGGAAAAAGTATTTCGGGACCTAAATATTGTTCAGCAATTTCAACTGAACGATGCATTATTCTATAAGGAGTACGAGACTTGATGAACTTGACAGAGCAAGGAACGCCAGAGTATGATTTGTGGAAAGAAGGATCAAATTGTAGGTATACAATGGAGCCCTTGATACAATGAATAAAGCCTTGATACTCATAATCGTCGTTGTCAGGAGCGACTTTGACTTCGTCTCCTTCGTAAAGAGAAGGAAATAAGGCTAAGTCCTCTCCAATATTCATTTCTAAATAATCTCCGACAAGGTGCATTCGTATTCCTATTAAAGCTGTTTTTTCCATATTCTCAAAATCTGAAATTTCTTCAATGAAGAGCAATGTTCGAAATTTCAAGAGGAAGTCGTTTACTTTAACAGGGGTTCCCTGATTAAGATATTTTCTTACTTTAATTGGATCCATCTTTAAAGTTTCAGGTATTGGATAACTTTTTAACTTATAAAACCATGTTTTTTTTAAATCATGATCTTTCCTCTGTAATCTTCGACCCGGCAGAACAGACAAACTTTTAAATGACTTTAACTGGCACTTTTTAATGGATTCATTAAGAGATTGACTAGGAGGTAAAACGTTTGATAAGAGATGAGCACCCAATGTGAAAATCTCATTTTCATCTGAAAATTCCACAATGATTAATACTTTGATTTTACCAATTTGTATAGCAGAACAATTAATATTTAGAGACAACAAAGTAGATTTGCATATGATTTGAGGTGCTTTAAAATCAGTAGAAAATTGAGCAGATCCGATGCGCCCTGATATCGTAACTTTAGTGACACTTACATCTCGTAAACTATTATTTTGTATATCAATTGACTTAGATGAAGTTTGTTCAAAGTGAACATCACCAAAATCAAGGGTTTTCCCTGATAGAGACACTCCCTTTTTAGACTTTAAAAGTTCATTTGTATGAGAATTGTTGGGACCCTTGGATTTCTTGATTAACTTATGAGTTTGAGGTAAGGTTAGGTTGATTTCTGTTGCTCTCCAAGGAAGAATGCCTTTTCTTTCTATGGATTCATACTCTACATAATCACCAACTTGAAAAAGTGAGTAGCCCTTGATGAGAGTGACTTCTGCCGAAAAATAAACTCCCTCATCGATTTTACCTATAAATAAATAAATAAATGAATTTGTGATCATTGAGAAATTGTAAACAAATACCTTTCATCAAATCTGGGTTGTAGGCTGTAATGACTCCGACACGTTTACTACGACTACGTAGTGGCTCAATATTTATTATTTCCTCCTCAGGACCAAACTCTACAGAAATCAAATCATCCGGTTTAAATGAGTTCAAGCCTAAAGTTAATACATAAAAACATAATTCCGTTAATTTCTTTCTTTTAAATTTGTATAAATATGAAAACTTAACTGGAATGAGAGATGACGGGGACTGAGAGTTCTTCGTCATAAATCTTTGCTTTTCCATTAAAAAGACGGATCCCTGTTCTGACTTTACGGTTCTCAATGTTCGAAACAGAGGAAATGACCCATTCCCGATTTGGAGCAGGACGCGATGCAGAGTAATTCACAATATCTCCGACTTTTAGGGTACTCATCCCAATATCTGACAAGTCCATACTGAATTTCCCGTCAATGAGTCCATATTCTGGACCAAGTCGCGTAATTTTACCCTTTCCATCGATGGATTCCAGCTCTCCTGGAGGTAAAATGTGACTTTCATCCAGAGGAGGTGCTTTATTCCAAAAGGAAGAGATCCAATCCCACATATATTCCATTTCCCCCTCTTTGTTGACGTGTAACGAAACCTCTCTTTTAGTGTGATGCTCTTTTGTCTGTTTGTTACTTAGTTCTATATATTTGAGCGAAGGAGTCTGACTGCCTGGCTAGCTAGCTCTCTATTCTCTTTGTAAGTACATTAGATTTTTGGGCTCCTTCGGAACGGAGTATTGGCAGTGTTAGCAAATGAGAATGAAGAATTAAATCATTCCATCAAACTCTGTAGCATCCACACACATTTACATGTGGGTTGTTCTTATAAAAGAGATGGCGAAAAATTGTAGATTTATGCAATAGTTGCAACATTACATAATTATCAACATAGTAATCAAAACATTGGCCAGAGGAATAGTCAACATTTCACTTACAATTAGTGAGTATATGTACATATATATTGTATGACTTTGGCCAACTAAGTATAAACTCTCCAAGATGTTTAATTCAAACAAATGCTTTTTATATATCATATCCCTAAATATGGTATTATTATAAAGTGGAGTATATTAAATAACAATCTCAATTACACACAAAGGTACGTAGGGAGAGGAAAAGAAATACAAGCGTGCGTGTGCTCTTTACAATATTTTATACTTTACAATAATTACTATGAATGAATCATCATATAACAGCTCATAACTGTTAAGTAATACTAATAATCATAGGCTGTTTGAATAAGCCCAAATCTGTGATTGACGAATGAAAATTTCAAAATAAAAATAATTTTATGGAAATCGATTACATTTCTAAATAAGTTTGTCCAAAAATAAGTAGAAACAATGAAATAGTATTAATAATAATCAACTCCTTCCAATTTATTAAATTCCTCTATTATCCGCTCCTTTAATTTCCATTAAAACTACAACTTCGTAACATTGACAATAATTAACACATTTTATAATAAAAACATCAATTAAGCATATCATTAACTTCCTTATGATTTAACCAAAGGTTTAAGCAGTTTCTCTATTTCTGAAGTAAATAACTCCCATATGGCATATGTATTTCAATATTTAAGAATTGAATATGAATTAGAAATAAACTTAAAGTAGCTACCTATAATTTGGAGTCCATTTTAGGGGTGAATAGCGTAAAATAAATCACATTCCCGGAGAACATAAGTAATATGCTCAAATCTGGATAATAGCAACTCCATGGTTTTAACAAAAGTGTTGCATTTAAATAGCAAATTTGGTTCTTATGAGAATTAACAACATAATTTGATCACTTTGTTCATAATTGAATTTATTGTTCGTTTAGGCCGTGAAGCCAGTCAATTTGTCGGTTTTTTTTACATAACATGAAGTTTGATAAAATATTTTTCTTCTAATTTCACGAACTGTGAAATTAAGAATTTTTTAGCGCTGTGTAACCAACCATTCTCTTTTCCCCAATTGATTTCCCCAATTTGATTTCCGCTTTTTAGATGTGGTGTTTGAGTAATTTTTTAAAATTTATCAAGTGGCTGGGTTTATACAAATTAAAAGAGAAATAGCCCATGCGTTGAAAATTTATTGAGTATAAATTTAAAAAAAAAAATAAGGAAAGAGAAAAGTCAAAATTTCAATAAATAAACAAACAAGATCCTAAATTTATTAATTTCAAAATATTAACACCCTTTTTTATATCCGAGGACAAGTGTCCTGTTACTTTTTTCTTAATAAAAATTATATAATAACCTTAAAGTAGCCTTGAATAACCTGAATGGTTCGTATGTGTTGACTTAACAGTACAGGAGGAAAACTCTTGATACGACAATCAAGGTTTTTATTTTCATTCTCTCACCCTCTCAATTGGTTTGTACATAAGGAAATTTTTGCCCAATTCTTTGATGGTGTATAAGTTAATACTGGAAATACTCGATTTTGAAGTAAAGTGTTCGAAATTCAAGTATTTACTTTAGATTATTTTTGTTTCTTGAGTTGAAGGAAGATCTTTTCCAGGGATAGTGTAATGATCAAAAAGCCCCCCCCCCAAAAAAAAAAAAAAAAAAAAAAAAAAACCACCAAAACCCCATAGGCTATTGCCCAACACTTGAAATGTCTCAAACTTTGATCTCAGTTTATAATGCTACAAATTTACCATATCCATATGAAAAATTTGATATCCAGATTATTTTCCTATGATTGGAACAGAATAATACGATATGCGTATTTTATTTTTCTATCGCCATTTGTATAGTTTAACTAAATGTAGGAGTATTTTAATCTAAAACGAATCAATTAATTATAAGTATCGTTTTATGTCAACAATACATACATTAGTTCAAGTAGGTAGAAATACATTAATTGATGAGTCAATAATATTCTCTAACTTTAATTGAGTAATAGAGGTTCTTTAATAATTCATTGTCTGAATAACGTCTGTTTTAAGTGAGTTGATTTATTTACTCAATATACCATAGTACCTATATTCTTGAGATTTTTATAATTAATATAGCTTTAACGCCTTATCGGTGATAGATTGCTCAAGATTATGCATCATAATTAATGAGTTTAAATAAACAATAAAAAAATGATAAATTGTTTTTCCTCAAAAGCATGTGTACATTTAAAGGGTTCAAATAGTTAATAATTTGATTATATTTTTTTTATTTTTTATTTCATATTAACTAGGATGTATTATTAAAAATTATATATGTATTAATTAGTTTATTAACAGTTGTAAAAGTACTTAACATTTGAGCAAATATAACAAATACACAAAATTAATTTTCTGATCATGAATCAAATTTAAACATTTCAGCGATTAAGGAATTCGACAAATTTACCTTATCCACATAAAAAACTATCATCAAGATGATTTTTTTTCTATTATTCTATAGTATGGACTTATTCTTCATTTTCACAAGTTGGGTGAGCCCCCTCAATTTCATCACCATCACATTTCCTTTTACTTTTGGGAACATTTACTTCAGAGAAATCAAGTTTTCTCTTTGATAAACCATAAATGCTTCTTTTTGATATGAACTTTCCAAACCCAACTATCACTTCGTCAATGGGAATATTCTCTCCCGATTCTTCTATTTCCTTAAGTAACAAATCCCATAAGCAGTCAAAAAAATCACTCCTCAAATTATGATTTACATAACTTAAGACCCTGTCAATGACACTCCCAATTCCTTTTCCATGTTTGATTTTATTATCAAATTTGTTTGATACAATCATGACATCAACGAGAAGTTTAGCTGGAACTTCCAAATCTATGTCCTGACTAGCTGCTCTGTCCAGTTTATCATGAATATAGTGTAAAATTACTTTTTCATTACAGAATAAAAGAAATGCGGATATATTATCCCTCATCCATTCACAAGGAAATTGAAACAGTTGATCCAATACTTGAATTAAGGCGGTTCTTTTCCATATCCGAGAGGATAGGGAGAGATGGCATACACATTGTGCAATCCTATTAAACACTTTTTTACCTTCTTGAAAGTTGGTGGGAGTATGACTAATCATGAAATCCCAATTGATATTGCAAAATAGATCGTTTCTGAGCATTCCCTTTGAAAAACTTGGACCATTATTGTTTTCATCCCCTTGAGAAGGAGTCAGCTCCTCCTCTTCCTCCCACCGAGATAAAGTGGGCCCACACATTAAGTAGATAATGATGCTTTGTTTGACTGGAGAGGAGCCAATGAAATGTAGGATGTTTGCCAATAGCCATTGCGGACGGAAAGTGAATTCCAAGCCGGACATATTCCACCACAAACTCCGAGTGATGATGCGTAATTGCTTCTCTGTGTCTTGGATATCCCTTTTGACACACCCATCCTGACAAAAGATATCTTCATAGGGGGAGGTGGAGGCACAAGAAATGTGGGCCATGTACTTATCTATCTTAGAGGAAATAAAGAACATTTTGTCGAGGGCCTGGAACAGGGAATGGTACTCGCTTTGATCCCATCCACTAATGAATTTGGCGAGCATGAGTCCAAAATGAATAAAATAGTCCACTAAGTGATCGTGATTGATCTTTCGTGGAGGGATTGGGGGTATCATGTCCTTGATCTCCGTGGAGCGACGCATGAGACTCTTGTGGAATCGGCAAATCATAAACTTGATCCTCTCCCTCGTGTTGAGGAGCGACGTGACTCTCTTGCACAAAATGCTAAAGGAACAAAGCTGCCCACTACTGGAAGATGCTCTTTTGAGGCAATTCGGACTCAGGGTCCAGTTGGAAATGATGATCCGCATTCGCTCAGAAGTGAGTGCTAAATTTCCAAGCTGATCCAAAGGTATCCATTCGAACACTATGTACACGACCTCCAAAGATAGGCGGTCAAACCCTCCAATAGAGCTGCTAGGGGAAACCGCGAATGGACGGCGGCGGAATATATTCGCAACACAGGATGGAAGCATTGATCAGCTACGAGAACTAGGAAAAAGAAAATGGTGAGGAAGTTCCCATGGAAATTTTATTTAAATTTTATTCTATCAAATTCATTAGAGCGGGAGATTTAAATTATTTTAAGGAACAGGGTTGCCAAGGAGTTATAAATGGGATAACTCCTTAAAGCAAATAAAACCTATAATATTTGAGGTGTTGTCATGATGCAAAAGACCTAGCCCTAATCAAAGGGCGAAGATAATAACTGCAGGTATAGGGGACTTTTGATGCATAATCTTTTGACCTTGGAGGTTTACGGCTGATAAATTGCTCAAGATGATGTAAAATAAGTAAGATTAAATAGGCAATAAAAATGACAAATGGATTAATCTTTTTCTTGAAAAAACATGTGTTCATATAATTCAAATAGGATTGACTTGATCTTCTTCTTCCATCAACTACATAGATATGTCACTCATCATTATATTTATTCTAATTTGTACTCATTAATTCTAAATTAGGGGTTTAGGTGAATGCATACTATTTCACTCCATTCTTTAGTAATGGATTCGCTCAAATGAGGAAGTCAAACATATTACATAGTCTTTCTTAATGTACAGGTACTTACTTAGGTGTGTACGTAGAACCTCTGAGTAATATTTTTTGCAAGAGTTCATTGATAGCTTACGTCAGTGTTATAAATAATCTACCCTGATAGACGATTAATGTCATCAACCGTCAACTATAACATGACGCTATATTTTTTTACTTGCTCTTTGATAGCGACACTTCTTGATAATATAATAATTAATTATATAATATAGTGAAATATTTGATAGTTTTGAAAATGCTTTGACAAGCAAATTTCATTGCAATGTGGGCTCTCAAAAACAAAAGTTATTACATTGATAATCCTAATCTAAAAAGTATACAAAATGATGACGTTCTAATAATACGCATATACTTAATATCAAATGCAAATACTCCGTTAGGTCCAGGTTTTGCTGTTAATGGCACAGTTTTTCATTTAAAGACTCTAATTAATGAAATTCACTCTTCATGGAAAGAGAATAAAACATTAGGTCACAGCATTCAAAGTCTCAAAAAGTCCGGCATGTCCATGAAACCAATTAGGTGGACTCCTATTGACATATATGTATAATAAATTAAAATCTAATTGAGGTGTATTAACTTATACAAAAATACATTTATAATTAAAAGTGATATTTTTATTATTTTACAATCAGATTGGAGTTTCAATACTTTGAAGTTAATCCCATGATACTTAAAAATAAAAATATACTTATATAAAGATTAAATGTGTCACATGTGTTTGAAAACCTCAGCAAAATTATATACATATTATCATAAAATTACAAGTTTCTTATTTAAAAAAAAGAAAGAATAGAAATTCAGCACTGAACTTTTAATTGCGGAGTAAGGTTTTTTGAATAAAATAAAACAAATAAATAAATACTGTTTATGGCGCCTGGAGCATAACCCTTTTTGGTTTCTTTTCGAAATAAAATGTGCATGGTTCAATTTAACTTTTTTAATAAGGATTTTACTAATAAGCTATGAAACACCTCTTAATTTAGACTATAGTATCGTATTATGTATACATAATTAAATACTGTAGTCTCTATGATATACTTTTCCTAATGTGACTATCTGCAGTCTCAAATAGGATTGAAAGTAATTTCTAAAACTTCAAGAGTTGCATCATTAATTAAAAACACAAATGGAAAATACTGGTGCATACAATTGTTTATATTTTTTAGAGCATTATCATTGAATTTGAATGGTAATTAGAAATTGAGTTTGAAAAATAAATGATGCATTATATAAAACGCATGTTATGTTATACGGTCGAATTTTTGTACCACTTCGCCATACTTAAGTAGGATTTGATATTATGTGGTACAAAAAGTATGCAACTGAGACGGAGGGAAAAGTAGTCTGATTACTTTTGTAATCACCGTATAGAAACAATTGAATAATTGATTTAAATATGACCTACAGAAGAGTTTTTTCAAGTGGTGTCAAGATTAATGTCTAAGCAAACATTTACAATAAAAAAAAAAGAATATTTAAAGAGCTATGTATTAAAGAGTAGAACTGAACAGATAACAAAAAAATAAATGCTTTGTTAAGATATAATTATAATCTATGTGTTTTCATCGACTCATCAGTATTCCTAATAATATATTGGACAGGATGTTTAATTTAACTTTTATTATAGGATATCTACAAGTCTTCATGAATATCAAGTCAATCAGAGTGAGCCTCCACCCAAATGTAGAGAAGTGATTTATTGACATTGAAGCTACAGAAGTGCGTCAACGAATGTTATCTTTAAAAAGAACACAGTAAAAAATAAAAATATCAAGTGTATATATTTTTTGAACATTTTATTTGACTTACTCACTAAACTCACAGTAAATAACATTACAAAAATATGATTGTTCTCAATAAAAAAATAATAGCCGTTTATATATCAAAGCGAATTGTAAAAAAAAATACAAATGTTTTTACAAATGCAAAATTGAATACAAGGTATGGTTTGTAAAATACAAATATTTATGTAAAAATAATTGTTTTCAATAGTATATAAATATATATATAATATGTATATAAGTAACAAAATACCCTCAGAATGAATTCATAGTTACGCTAAACTACAATGGAAAAGATAAATAGGATTGAAAGCAGAAAGAAACAAAGAGCACAGCTTGAAAATGCTTGAGTAAATACAAAACAATATTAATAACTTATCTAGAATATTGATTAGAAATGCAGAATATGTGCCTTTGTTGCATAGGATATGTTAAATAATAATAACTATTTAATTATTATTATTATTAATATGGTCTCGTTTAGACTGAGGAGTTAAGCTTCATAGTTTCGCTCTTTTCATCACTCATGTCAGATGATTTACGGAGATGTCTGATGAGCTCGTTTACAGTAAGAACATCGAGATTCTTGCAGAGAAGATACAAAACTAACCAATCTCCAATCTTTTCCATGTAGGAAAAAGAAGGAGCATTAAGAATAGAGGCAACATCATCCCTCTTGGTTGATCTTCCACCACGGTAGGTGATGAGAGCGACACGAATTTGGAATCCCAATAAAACAAAAAGTCGGTAGATAAGGAAGAGCCCAGAGATGGCAGCAATCACAATTAACCAAAACCAAAGGAAAATAAAGATTTTTTCGTTGATGATATTGAGTGGGAGAACACAGAGGCCATCCTTGATTTCAATTGTACCGGAGGGACCATATTTGTTGAATGTACACTTGGTTACCTTAGGGAAAACCAAGGCCATGGGGTCATCTCTTTCCGAAGAGTCCATTTCAGAATATTCCAAAACTCGGGTTCCATAGTTGGTAAATTCATAGTTAAGGAAGTAGTCGATGAAATAGATTTGAAGAATGACGTTGACGAAGTTGAATATTTCACAGAGGAAGTATCTGAGTGCATAGAGCGTGTGCGTTCCGCGATGGAGTGTGAAGTATTTGACAATGAGTGAAATCTGATCCGACTTCTTTTCTTCTTCTAAAAGAGGCTCCATCAAATCCCCAACCAACATGCGGATCTTTCCGCCTTCAGAGGCCTTCCAAATGTGTCTTGGCACATAGAAGAAAGCGGCTTGAAGAAAGAGGAAGAAGCAGACCCATTGGTAGTATTTGTGGAACTTGACCTCAGTTCCAGGCTCCAGGTCCGCAATGGGGGAAATCCCGGGGAAAGGCATGTCCTTTCCCACTTCTCCAGAGATCTTGTTTGGAATGGTGAAAGTGGAGTGGATCCAACAGTAGGTGTCCATGATATCCCCTGGAACACCGTCCACGATGCAGTCAATGGGATCCCCAAAGAACTGACGAGAAGTCACCATAAGGGACGCCGCCACAAACACCATCACTGTGGCCTTATAATGGAGCCGGAATACATTGTTGTCGATCCAAACTGTATCCAACTTCAGGAAGGCGGTCAATGGCCTAAAAACGCCCAACATCTTTGCGCTCCGCTTTGATTCGACCTAGGGAAGGGAAAAGGAGAGAGTCAAGCAAAAATCACAAAGAAAACCTCTAAACTCACATACCTGAGCAAATTATCAAGCTAGAGCACAACTTTATTTATGAGATCTTTGAAGTAAGAGCAGAGAATGGGCTCTCAGAATGTGTGGCTCTTGCCCTTCTTCCCACTTCACGCGCACAAATTAAAATGGCGACACTAAGAAAGAAAGAGAAGGGACAGAGAGAAGCTCACTGCTCACTCGCTAGCGAGATAAACAGATATCCACGTAGAGAGAGAGAGAGAGAGATCACACAAATAGGGACTAAGAGAGAGAAAGAAAGAATTTCTTTTTTTTGTAGGGAGAAATAGAAACACACTCCTTCCATCGCGCACAAAGAAACGCAATTCATTCGTAACAGCCAATTCAGCCTTATTATTCCTAACAAATTCACTGAAATAGAAGAAACCTGTGTGTTGAGTTTTAAATAGTTCACACCAGAATGCGCGTTCTCCCAACTTCCAACACAAACCTTATTCACTGTCTATACAATAATAGTCAATATATCATATTAAATGTATAAATTGGATTCATTTAAATTTCATTGAGTACCACTCTCAAGAGCTAACGAATGCTTCTCTGTTTGCTGATTTCCTTATAATATTACATCAGATAATCTTTATAGTCCCCCCCCCTCTCCGTTTTCCCCCTATTTTCATCGTTTCTTATTTCTTAGTGATTCAAATACTCCAATTATGTACATCACTTTTGAAGCAACTTTAATCAAGGCCTTTCATTTGGGCTACTTGATAACTAGTTTCCTCTTTTTTTGTATCAAATAAATGGTGCATAGGCTGAAACACGCTACATGCAGGGTAGACCAGGAACAATGTCAAAATTCTCTACTTATTTTCTAAAGACTAAGGAATCGAGATGACTTTGTTTGTATGAGCATGATATTGATATGTAATCGGATACCCTTTTGATCATAAATTCACACGTGTTTCGTATATGAATTGAGTCTATGGGATAAATTATTTGAGAGTCGCATAAAAAATGGAGCAAAAATGAACAAAGCAAACAGATAATGCGTATCATTACTTATTTTTTCGCATTATATCATGGATTTTGATCTATTTTTATAATATTTTAATGTGTACATATTTTGTTCTTTTTCCTAGACATTGACCATCAAGATACTATGCGAAAAATAATAATTAATTATTTGTTGGATAATTACAGCATTTAAAGTGTGCAAAGTCATAATAATTTGTTTACGACATAGGGCAAAGAAAACTGTAGCAACAGCTACAAATTCCCAAAAAACGATACATACATCAACGCGTCTGTTATTTTGACGTCAGTCACAGGTCCCGAGTCATCTTACATGATCATATTTTGTAGAATCTATATCATAGGATAATAAACTTGAAAAGTAAAGAAAAATATAGTCCCTACTGACGTAAATACAACACATTCAACAATCATTTCGATTACTATTATAATTAGATACCCGTTAACCTTTAATACTATACTGCCTTGTCATATCAGTAGCACTATAAACGGACTTATTCGTCCGTAAAATAGAAGTATTCAACAATGAGACAGTAATACATAAAACTAATAATAATAATAATATAATTAGGATTTGAAAGAATCATTGAATCGTCAGAACGATTTCAATTTCTGGAATTTAATTGATTTAAAATAAGTTAAGTGAGTTGTTGAAGGTAAATACAAGTTGGACTTTTTTTCGTTATCATACGGATAGTAATATCATGTATATGTATATTATTGTAATACAGAGTGCATGAACAAACAGTTGATGACGTAAAAACCAAACCATCATTTAATGAACAAGCAAAAAAAAATCAAGTACATTCATTATGTGTTTTAAAATAACTTTAATGTTTTAAACCCTTTGTAGTTTTTTTTTAAGTAGGTATATTTTTCTCAAAATTATTATAAGTCAAGAAAAAAAGATATGGAATGCTTTTAAAACTGAAAGAATAATCATTTTATATAATTTAATAGTTCCATTAGTATGAGGTATTTCTCCGAATTTTAATTTTATTTAAATAAAACTACCTATTCCGTATATTAGTCCTAAATAAATGCAAAAAAAAGAAGAAAAAAAAAGATCCGACACCTACACGAATGGATCGGGGATATCTAAATAATAATTTAAAAAATATATATATATATAATAAAAAGTAGTGAGAGAAATGTATGATTTTATAACTTGCACAAAATATGTATGCTTATGAATTAAAGTTCTAAACTAAGTAAAATTTGGTAGTAATTTTAAAATATATACTAAATATAGGTATATATAAATATAACTTAATTCACGGAATAGGGGATATATGATACATATTTATTAAAAACAATGATGGAAAGTTAATTAGTACGTGTGAAAAGGGAATCATTATTGTTTAATAAAAAGTCAGTAAAATAATTAATCGGTCCAATATGAGCCAAGGAAAGACTTTGATCCCGAGACCAAACTAGATTTGGTCCAAATACAATTGCTAAATTCGATGAAGTCATTTTGTTCAAGCAACTACGATCCATAACCTTCAAAGGAAGAGCATAATGAATAAAAATGAAAGACGTTAAAATATGTATGTATATTGTTGAAAGACTTACTAAAGAAAGGAAATCTAATAGGGATTTGAGAACACGATAATTAATATCTGGTAAGGAGTTATTGATCATTTCTGATACATAGGAATGTTGATCTTCCTTCTGGATATCTAAAAAATGTAAAATAATAATAAGAATTTGGATATTTTCCTACAAAAAAAAAAGAAAAGAAAAAAAAATACCTTGAATTTGAACAATTTGTTCAAATAAGTCATAAGTCAGAAGAGGCTCTTCCAACTCGCGAAGGAATGTTTTGAGGATAACAGCAGCAATGTGAACATCACCTTTCTCGAATACTATCTCCTCTCCACTGTTTATTTTACTCTGCAATTCTCGAACTAGCTCAGCATTGGCTGAGCGTCGGAAAATACCTTCAGTCTCCAAACAGTCGGGTTGACTTAAAAATTCAATACATTGATACATAATTGGAGGTAAAAGACATTGAGGATTGTGATCAAGTATCCATTCAAGTGTTGTTCCAAACTGACGAGCAGGATCCGTATTGCCGGTGGTACCTTTAAAACCAGAGGCCAGGGATGGGCTTTTACTCATTCGGGCAATTACTTTGCGATCATGCTCAATGACAGGAGGTGGAATGGGGATCCGTTCCATATCCATGGACCGTTTTAAATCATTTAAACAATCCACATACTGAACTTTACGACCAAACTTGACACTAACGAGAAGAAAAATAAATAAATATATTAGTACATTTCAATATTTCCCTCAAAATTAAACAAATGAATTTTTAAAAAATACATTTTGAGCAAGTATTCTGGTTGTACGTAGAATTTATACCTTATGATGGGTTTAAAAAAACTCCAAACGACTCGGATGAAATTAGTAGGGTGGACTAGATAAAGAGACTTAAGATTTTTTTTGTATCTTCGGTCCAATGCTTTATAGACTTCCCAAAGCCATCTTAAAGGAGGTTTATTTTTGGATGTCAGTCCATAGTGGAAATATACCAAGGAGTAGTCTATATCAACGTATTGATCTAGAGTGTACATTAAATACCGAAGGAATCTTTGATGATTAAAGTTCTTATTGTTTGGTAATCTACAGGCATAGACAACAATGATTTTCCGTCCTGCCAAATCATCTCCCACAACTTCAACTATACCATGTGATGCAATATCCGAAAAGTCCTCATCTGAATCTAGATCCCTTTCATCAGAGCCTCCACCGTTGATATCATCTAATGGGCCCACTGTCTCCAATTCTTTGGCAAAAGCTTTTTCAAAGTCCTCCTCAATGGTTCCATCAGACATGGGAGACTCGATGTAGTCAACCGGAGGTCCTTGAGGCTCAACTTCCACAAAATCAAAGTCTACATATATCATATAAAGAGATAGAATCATTAATTTGCAAAATGTGTATGTAAGATAGGATTGGGTGTAGCTTTAAACGAGTTTTATTTATATAAGTATACTACATACTTAGTTGTGTGGGAAATGTTAATTGCATATTTCTCTCCCCCCCCCCCCCCCTCCCCACACTTCATATAATGAAACTGCCACTCAAATATCGTACTCCTACAATTATAATACTAATAAATAAAAAATTCAATCACCCACACTCCCACTCCAAGACTGCTCCTCATTTATCTGACTATAATACCCCCCCCCCCTATTTTGACGTATAAATATTTGATTTGCTTATACTTATGTAGGTACACGTAAAATATGTCTTTAGACAAATGGCTCTTACCGTCTTCATCCTCTGGCTCAGGATGCTGTTGTTGTAAGAGATCTGAATCATCAAATTCTAAATTGGGTTCATAGTCGTGATAGTCTGAGAGGGAAGGATACGGATCCTCACATTCACCAACATAGGTTGCTATAAAAGAAAAGTATAATATACGTTAAAAAAATACAGAGAATGAAATTAATTCGTGGATCACTCTTTGAAGGTAGATAATTAATTCATTTTTATAATTGATCTTAAAAAAAACAATAGGGGCGGCAATTAATTGCAAGCTTGTCCAAAAATTAAGTCAATAAATTACATATAGCTGCAATGACGCAGGAAAATACCTAATAACCCTGTGTTTAAAAATCATTACTAACCTTCAAAAGGGACTATTTTAAGAGATTAAAAGAAAATAATCTACTCTAATCGGATCATGGAATCAAGGATTATAATTATTATTACTATCATCATCATCATTATTATTATTGCTCTTACTATTATTAATTACTTCACATAGATCTATCCAAATAAAGAAACGTAGGCAATTTCAACCTTGACATTTCATCATGTTTTTCTTGCAGATAACATATTAATATAATATAATTATTACCAAAAGGATGCCTCCCATTATTATTATTATTATTATTATATAGCAACCCTTCAACGATTGGCTTTAAATAATAATAATACATTGAGGAATTGAGAAATAGATCGCTGCCAAAAAAAGAAAAAGATAACAAAGAGCTCAATTGACTCTCAAGGACTCTCAAATACCTATAATAATTAGAGGCAGCATTATTGAAATAATCATAATAATAATAATATGCAACGTATGAATATTGATATCAATCTATGCATTTTCCCCCTAATTGTACAAATCATTTGATAGACGGATGGATATGCAATAAATATACATAATTAAGAGATTCAAATCACAACAAAGCAAAATAGTACAAGCTAATATTTATTTGGAGCCTTAGTAGTGAATTCTCTTTTTTTAAACAAAGAGAACAAACTGATCTCTCATGATAACGGTATTATTGGGAGTTGATTTATAATAATAATAATCATATATAAAAAGATTTTTAAAAAAAGAGACAATACGCTTTATTTGGTGTGGTTATCTATGCTTATCTTATTACTTCATTTAAATATAATGTATCTAAGCAGACAGCAGTTAGATATATGAGGGGGGGGGGGGAGAAGAAGGATATTTTGACTAACTAAGTTAACTAACTATTAACTAATCAACGTTAAATGTGAATAGCATGAATTAGAAAAAAAAAAAAAAAGAAGTTCCTTGAGGAATAATGAAAAGGTTTTTTTTTTTTTCACATTAAAACTCTATGAATTTACACCACCACCACTTCCGAGTAAATATGACTCATACAAAATGTGTGTGTGTGTGTGTGAAAGAGAGAAGATAATAAATAATAGATATATATTATTATGTATGTGTGATACATAGAGTGAGTTTTAGACAACAAAACAGAAATCTATCTAAGTAGATCATTTTATACTGTATCTACATAGGAACAAGCTGTTTGTATGCATGTATACAAATCAATTTAAAGATTGCAGAGTTGAAACAATTATGTAGCCACCCCTGGGATGGGAAGATATGTATGTATGAATCATTCTTCTATATGTGCATTTATATATATATATATACATATTATGTATTTCCTGTGACATAATATGAATGTCTCTTTATCAAAGGGAAGTTTTTTTCTTTCTTTCCTTCTTTCTTTCTCTCAGACACGGAGGAATATCCTACACACATCATTATTATTTATTCAACTAAAACATATAAAAAAAAGAAGATATTTACACTGCATCTGTGTATTTCGCAATCTTTCCTCCCAAGAGAAAGAAAGGGTTGTTGGGCTGTACAAGGGTCCAAACTATGTTGGGTCTAGACCAAACATGGGCAAACTAAGGCCCGTTAGACAATTTAATCCGGCCCGCCGAGCTTGCACACTACAAGCAACGCTTTATTATATTTGACCCACAGGTCAATGTACTGCTGTGGCCCCTTTTTCAAATTTTATAATTTGAAAAGTGGCCAGCAAGTCAAAAAGGTTGCCCATCCCTGGTCTAAACAATTAAGTTAACTTTTCCTACCACATTGGAATTATTTTATTCGAGTTTTTGAACAATTCAACGTTCGTGGGATATATGTCTGTAAATAAGTAAGACCCATGGGATACGGATATATTCATCGTCACTCAGTGAGAAGAGAGCTTTCGAATCTTTAGTCTATACATATTTAAATATTGCAAAAAAAAAAAAAAAAACAAAGAAAACAACAACGAAATAAACGCCTCCTTCTTCTCCTCCAAGGGGTCAGACTGAGTCAATGCCAAAGATATATATGTTTATATCACGGCTATTTCCTCCGGATGTTTACTTCTCTCCTCCTTCACATAAGAGGGAAGAGCAAACATATTATGTGCACATAGGATGAATTGCAGATTTCTCTCTCTCACTCAAAGAATTGAGGTACACAAATTAACAAGTACTCGAAAATTGCGTAATAGTAACCATTCATCCTTGATACAAAGCAAGGAGAAAAATAATATATGAAAGAATTTAAAGTATTTATAGATGTTTAATAGCATGAATAATAATAATAATAATAATACGAATAAAAAGAAGAAGAATAGGTACGTAGAAGGATTACATAACTCTATCCCCTATGTACAGATCATGTTCTTGAAAGGTTTATAAATTTTTTTGGGTTATACTACTCTTGGGTAGTGTGGATCATCATCATGTCACATATGTTCCTATGTTCCTACACAAAAAAGTCTTTTATAAAACAACTGTCGTCTTCACAATAGCACAATAAATTACACATGACACCACTTCATTTCAACCTTACGAGTCTCTAGCAGAGTCTCAGAAAAGCCTTTTTATGAAGTAAAAAACAACAACAGAAATAATCACATCAAATAAACTGTAAGGGAAGGGAGAAAGAGAGAGAGAGAGAGAATTGACAACACACTAATGAATATTTTAATAAGTGGATCCACTTATTGATTGGTGAATGATATTACATATATATTCCTTCTTTGTTATTATCACAGTGAGAAGGATGATAAAATGGATAAAGTTCAAAAATTGATTTTGGGCTCTAAAAGAGAGAGAAATAATAAAAGAAAAAGAGGTAAGAATTTTAATTTTGATTAAACTGTTTGGATTTCATAGAAACTTTTGATTCTACATATGTATGTAAAAACACATTGAAATAACTAAAAATATATAGAAATACTATCAATCATAAAATAAGCAAATAAACAAAAAGCAAATGAAGGGAGAGTTTGATGATGATATAAATGTACTCAACTCTCTTATGCAATGAAAACAATTTTCAAAGAATATTTAAAGATAACTTTTTGTGTATATATACAGTAGTATGCTGCTAGTGCACAAAAGCAATCAACTTGTTGCGTAAAAGGAGCAGAGACAAAAGAGACAGAAGAAAAATCCAAAAATGAAAAAGGCACTTTTTATGTAGAACAGTAAAACAACAAATATTATAAGATATATATATTTATAAAAATATATAATTATATAAAATTTCATACTGATTTTAGTTTGAAATGTATTTGAAATTAGAATGTATCAACTCTCCATCTATCTAATAAACTTTGATATATATATATTGATTGTATTAATTCCTGATTTGCAATAATTAAAGGAGAGAAAAAATTGATGCATTTGTATGCACTTATTCAAAAAAAAAAAAAAAAAAAGAAGAAAAAAGTGTATCAACTCTCACTTTCTTCCTCTACACAACAACAACAACAAAATAAAAATAGTCAAAATCAAATCAGGAAAAATAAATAAATAAAAAGTTGAAAATCATTCAGAGAATTAGAAAACAAACTGTATGAATAATCATGAGAATGTAAAAAAAAAAAAAAAAAAAAACTACCTCCATGAAATTGAAAAAGAAACTAAATTGATACATTCATTTGTATCCAGAAGGATATTGATAGATCTGAATGAGATGAACAAACCTCCTCACACACCATTTTTCCCCGGGTCAAGTACCGTGATTTGGTCATCATATCATCACTCACTTCAAGTTTGGATCAAGTATCAATAAAAGAAGATAAAAGTGAGAGTCAGACTAAGTTCTAGGCTAATCCCTTTCCAAGATTGAATTTAGAGTTATCCTCATCTATAATAATAATTAATAACTTGAAATAAAGGATATTAATTGCACTTATGCCTCAAAGTATTATTCCAATCGAAATCTTTTCAGTTCAAATTGAGAGTGGATTCACGAGTATGAGACCAGATGAGTGAGTAGATGGAACATGAGTTCGAGTTCCTAAAACAGCTATTTAGTAGAATCCTTTATTCATTAAACTACTTCATATTGTACCATGAATACAACGACGACCACCACCACCATCACCACCACTTGGGAAAGTTTCATAATGGATTTATTGATATGGAAAATCAAGAGTTTCTTCGTAGTTTTTTTTTTTTTTTTTTTTTTTTTTTTTTAACGTATGATGTATGTCTTAATACTTTCACTGCTAAATGACATTAAATTTAATGATATATACATATATAAGTATATATGGCAGTATTATATAGTATAATGTATTCAAAATCAAGAGGTATAACCATCCTTTAGCATGAATTATTTTAATGAAAGCTGTACATATACATACATATGTACAAAAAATAAAATATAGCACAGAGGAGTCTACACAAGTAAGTTACACGTATTTCGTAGTGCTTTTATAACTTTTTCTAAAAGAAAAACAAAAAACAATCTTGATTATAATTTGTACTTATGTAGATACATTGGGAACATCTTATGAAATACGTATTGCAAAATATATGAAGTGTTCAAAACTGTGAATATTATTTATTCGGATGATGAAAGGAATCAGGAAGTGAGGCTTAGAGTAATTATATATACATATGTACATATATGTAATATAATTAATTAATTAATATAATAATATTCTTCACATATTAAATATGTGAAGACAACAATAGTTTGTTGTCTTCTTCACATAATAACTAAGAAGACCTCAAGGATAGAGATGGGAAGGAGTCAACAAACAAATGATTAATTACGTGTGTGTTTCTTCATTGTTGAATATTTTCACTTTTCATTCTTTGGAAAATTATTATAATCATTTGTGTGTGTTACAAACAGTATTCATATTTTAATAATAATGATAATAATAATATCCATACACGAAAAAAAGTTTCCCCCTTAGTTAATTTCTAATTTTCATAATCGCACTGGTCTACTAATGAGAGAGAGAAAAAAAAAAAGGTTACACGGTCTCCTGGTTTTGTACAAATTTTCTTGGAGATTATGATAATAATAATAATAATTATGATTATTACTATAAAGCAAGAGGTAGTAAAATAATTGTACACTATTTGCAAAAAAAAAATAAAAAATGTATAAATAATTATTATTATCGAGAAGGATCTAGAAAAAGAAGACGAGGAGAAGGAAAAAAAACAAACAAAGTAGTTCCGATTTACATATGCCACCATTTCAACACTAGTCCCCCCCCCCCCCCTCCTCACGAACTGAACCCTCAATTAAAGCACTTTGAATATACTTAATTAAAAGGAGATTTTCCCTCCCTCCCTCCCCCCTCCTCTATAGTTGTACATCTATATATATATATGTAAATGCAACTAACCAATTCTGACCGACCTCCCTCAAAATCATTCAAGACGCTCTCTCTCTCTCTCTTGGGGGTTGAGGAAATGAAGAAAGAAGGAAGGAACAAACAAACAAAACCCCTTGTGAAATGATTTACATACGTGTCACACCACATGGCTGTTATTTACATATACAACATATGTATGTACACTGATTAAGATAGTAGTAATAAATCAGTGCTCGCCTAAACACCCATGTCAAAAACAATCAAAATATTCAACCCCCTCCTCCCTCCCCCTCTCATGCTTCGATGACGAAGAATGAGGTTAATGAATAGGAAGGAAGAGTAGTGGGGAGTAGAAATCCTCCCCTAAATGTTATCAAACTGGGTTGGTCAAGGATTCGATTCTCATCCAATTGAATCTACATAATTGAAGAAGGAGTGTTTCAAAAAAACTAAACAAACCCAAGAGAAAATAACATAAATATAAGGGGTTCACACACGTGTGTAGTTAGTGTGTCTATAAGTAATTATATATCAAAGAAGCAAACCACGATTAGTGGATTTCTTTTCACCTCTCAATAATTATAATAATAATAATTATTATTAGATATATACATGTATTTATAAGTAAGTAATCCGTGAAAAAAAAAATAATATCATTTTTCAACATCATGGGCGTCGTATGTATAGACGACTATTTGATGCGTGTGTTTTTATTAGAGTCAATTTATGGGTATATAGCCATAACTAAATAGAGATACAAGAGTTGATAAAGCCACATGCTTAGAAACAAGTAACCATTTACCAATTTTGTGTACACATAAAACAAAATGAAAATAAGGAAAACTACAAGTAACTAATCAATGAAATAATATGAAAAAGCGAAAGTTGGATTCTGAAACAAAACCAGCTGGCCTCTCCACTGGTATACATATCTTCTTGTGGTTGAAGGTTTGGTTCTAGATTGAAATGTACTATACATCATTCATAGCCATAATAATATAATTATAATTAAATTGATAGTCATGAAGTGTACGAAGGAAAATAAATAAAAATAAAAGAGATTTCTAGAGTCCTACCCACCACAGAGTGACTACACTACTGTCATGTAAGTACAAAACTACGCAACTTCCAATTGTTTATGTGTAATTAAAACAATAGCAGCAGCAACACAATTGAGTCAATGCTTCTTCCTCTTACCCGCATAAAATATCTTCCTCGGCATCACATTATTGCTAAAAATTTGAGTACTCATTTTCATGATGTTCCGTCGTCTTCTTCTTCTGGGATCATACAACAACTCAGGGGTTGACTCCAAAGAGTCAACTTTGGGTCACTTGAAAGCTATATAGGCATGGAAGTACAACAAATCTAAGAACTCTTTAACAAAATATCATATCACTAACAACAAATAAATGTAAGAACACCAAATATTCAATCAATCAATCAAACACACTCCTCAACTCCACACGGACGGATCGCACAAACGAGACTGGCATTGTTTCCTTTTGCTTTCCTCAGATATCAATATCTACTACCCGCTAAACGCACGCTTCCAACATTTCCAACGAAAAGAGTATGCGTACTATTATTATTATTACTATTGCTATAGTTGAAATCATAACGTATTATTATTTTATTCCTTATGGTAGTTTGTATACTGATGGTTCACAAAACCAGTGGAGCCGCGTTGCTAACGTGATGAGTAATCTTCCCAACCCGAGCAGCACCCAAAAGCATTGCCCTTCTTACTCGCACTATCTTTCAATACGACTTATGTACCATATCAGGACTATACTTGACGAAAGGATCATGATCTTTGAGTTTACTTATAAGAGATTATTATTATTATTTTCATCTGAAGAGTAATTAGCTGTATGACACTAGAAGGTATTTTAGAGGCTTCAAAATCAACGTCAGCTATTATGACTAAGAAATACATATGTACAGGTACAAATATCTTCAGTATATTATAATATGCTCTGTATGTAGTAGTCATACTTTCCTTAGTTATACTTGTGTAGTATTCGAAAAAAGCAAAGCAAAAGTAGAGTATATATATATATATACATTTAATATGTATTGTAATAATAATAGTCAAAATCATGCTTTGTGTTTAAAAAAAAACAAAAACCAAGCCACCTTCTCTCCTATACTACTCCGTCCATACCTATCACTGACTATGACACTGGTACAACATTTCACAGAGTATCGATTGGCTTTCTCTACTGCATTAGAATTAAATACTGCTACATACTCCCTTCTTATAGGTATACTTAACTATATGTACTTTGTAATTAAGATACATACATATATAAATAAACTAACTGCATTCGGCAACAGAGAGACATTTTATTATTCACAAGCTATGTATGTATGTACATGGACTTTCCTTGTATATACATATATATATATATAAAGAGACAACGGAACTTCCTCATCCATCACCTGCTCACAACGACAGGTTCATTATACATCTATCATCTATGTCTAAAACATAGATCTTCTACTCAATATCCTCCACAATGTTATTGTCCAAAGGGTATATTCATAGCTAAATATAGAAGATCCACTTGACCTCTGGCTCTTTTATGAAGGACAAAACGCATTGTATGTTACTTATGTAGTTGGTTGGGCAATAATCTCATTGGTTACGAAATCCCATGGATTAATAAACTGTTGATGGACGCGTAGTCACAACTTTGCGAAAGAACCAAATCGTATGTATGTAGGTAGGTAGGTATATGACTAGATGCATTTAATAATGTCTTGACTTTCTTTGTTCCTTTGTACATACAATACTGTACGTCATCAGTTTTGAAACAAACTTACTTTACACTTGACTGACACTGATTCAAAATTTGTTTCCTCAAGAAAAAGAGTTATGTGTTTGTACTGATTGCAAGTATAATAATCATGGTTTTTTTTTGTTTTTGTTTTTTGCAGATACATTTATAATTATTGCTCAATCATTACGTATACATGGCAATCATTATTGTTATAAACTATTATCCAATGAATGTAGGTCAGTAGGAAAAATAAAAAAAGGAAGAAAGAAAGAAAGACAATGATTCCATGACCAAACGTAAGGAACTGCAATATTATAATACATACATACATCTTTCCACAAAAAAAACTGTACTTATCTTGTACATGTTATATAAATAATATGCAGAACAAAAAGGAAACCTGTAGCATAATGGATCATTATGATACAATTAGCCATTTGCAATGAGAATGATTTTATTATTACTATCATCATCATCATTCACACATCATTAACTTTCGATATCTACCATAATAAGGAGTCCTACTTACATACATATTACAAACTCGAACTTTGAGAGAAGGGTGATCTCTTATGTACTCATTCATTACAAAAGTTCTACAAATGAATCAAAAACACAACTCATTACGTAATGCATATACATATATCACTAGGTACACTTCGAACAATTTCAGGGAAAAAATAAAAATAAAATATAATTAAAAAGTAAGGTATTATTTCCCCTTAGAGACCCATAGAAAATATAAAGGAGCCCAAGTATGACCAAACTGCGTGGTATTCTATTATACGTATACAAATTAAAGTATGCCATGGTAATAGTATCATTCCATTAACATCAACAACTTACTACGTACTTTTTTTTTGTCAACTGATGTTCTCCTATACCTCAGCTAGCCCCACATAATGTAAATAATCGTAACGTTGACTGGTAGAACACGAATTAGGTAGCTGTTATTAAAGCTCTTAACAATTCCCTACAATATAATATTCAATGAAGGAAAGTCGGGAAGAATAATTGCGACGTCATTCAATGAGCATCCTTCGGATCCCTTTTGTCAGATGAAGTCAATGGCTTAGTCTGGCACATAAAAAGTGTCTCCTTGATGTTAAAGTACATACAATGGTATCCCCAAAACATGTAATGGTTTGAACGCTGATTGAACACAAATTAACTATTGAACAATTCTCAACTATTAAATGACGAATAGTCAAACCGTTGAGAAGTATGAGGACACATCGACTAGCTACCAGTTGAGCTTTATTGTGCCTCATTTTTTAAAAAGAAGGAAAGGTTGCGATATACTCTAAGGAAGATTATCCTTAGAACCAATTTTCCATGAACATCAACCAGACCCAATTTATTTATAATTAGTAAAACAAACGTTATTTGCACTCCTTATTTGTCAACATTTCATCCAATCCAATAATTACTGCCAAATGATAATGATGTTTGTTCGCTTGTTACTCCACTTCAACTATATAATAATGATCCACTCTAGGTTACAAGTGTATAGGTATATAAATAAATGAATAAATAACATATTAATCATAATTAAAGTCAAATAAAAACCAAAGAGCCTCTCTTTCTCTCTCTCTCTCTCTTGTCAGTCAAGATATGTGCATGTATACAAATGTACATAATTCAATCATGTCCTAATGAATAGATATCTCCATTCTTTATATTATAACTGATACATATTATGTACATTCTATGTATAATTATATCTACGTCAATATACTTATTTGTGTATACATACATGGTGACAAAAGCCATCATCAAAAACGAAACTTGACCTTTTTATAGTATTCATGACATTGAAAAAAAATAAAAAATATTATGACATCACAAAATGACATTGAAAAGAAAATGAGAGAGAGAGTGAGAGACTGGAATGATGGAACATGGATACTTAATAGTAAAGAGACTTTTTATAAAAATTGCAAAAACGTCATAGCATTTATTGAAGTATTTATAATATATATATTCTACATAACATCCCATTATTCATTTGTTTTCTCCAAGGAAAAAGAAAAGTATCGTCAGTACCAGACATATTGAATTGAGTCATCATCAAACTTTGTTCAAATAGTTTTAATAGAATATCTTATGATGTATGTATGCTTTGAATAGATAATTATTATTTATCATCATGCAACAAAGACCTAAAAAAACCCCGGAAAAATGTACAAGTCACTCAGCTGATATTGATGATTACCATAATCTACCGAAATATCAACGATTGCCAAAGATAATACCACATGGAGTGCCATTAAAAATGATTTCAAGTTCAATTCCTACCTCCTGAAGCACCAGCAGGATGATGGAGTGATTCCTGGGAAGATAATTCTTTCATATCAGTAGTCCACTGATGGACGCATTCGTTTCTTAAGTGCCTCACTTTTTGTATCCACACAGACTTGGCATCCAAACTCACCTATTCCTGTGATTATTTTTGATAGAGATCTATTAAGACTAAAGTGTCGATACCTCAGAAGTGGCTACTAGAGCCCTCTTTCGTAGCCATATAGAACAAATTTTGATGTCAATAGAAAAAACATTGAATGATATTATATCAAAACTACATCCAAATTTCAAATAAAGTTAGTGTAAGTTTATTTAAATTATTTATGATTATCATAAACAATATTGCTCGTAGATAAAAGGAAGCTAAGTTATTTTTTTGGAGTATGTAGTGACTAAAAACAAGGAAATTTACTATAAATCAAGTCGTTTTAAATCATATTTGGGTACTTATGCATGGACCAATGAAATGGTAAAACAACAACAACAACCAAGTGAATTGTATGAACAAGGCTTATGATATAAGCCTTGCGCGCTAGTAGTGGCTCTATCGTAAGTTATTGATTTTTAATTCATAATTTCTAATTGAAATTGACCAGATACCCCCCTTAGGTCAAAACAAAGACTGGAAATGGAATTTTCATTAAAAACACTATAGGATTATATGATGTACCACCTCTGTTTTATTTTTATTAACAATATTAAATAACATTGTCAATAACGAATTTAAACTGTCAGAAATCCAGGAGAACGAACACTTTCTTTGCCAAGATTTCTTAATAGTCGAAAATGGAGCATTTTATAATTGTAACAAGTTATTGCTTCAACGAAGCAGAGAAGAAGACTGAATTAAAATTGATTATTACAAGGTAGTGGTGTCAACTGTTATTTTTCTTTATTTCCTTCCTTAAACTCAACATTATTTTTTAACATTTTTTCCCCATGTCTAATTATGCCAATCACTCGAGATGTACCTTGCATTCCAAGTTATTTCCTATGTAGGTACAAAGTTACATAACTCGTAAAACCAAACCTTACTGGATATTTGTAGGGATTTACATACATACATACATTAGTATATAATTTCTTGCAAAAAAACAACAACAAAGAATTATTGTTTGTAAGATAATGTTTGTTGGTTATTTTTTGTTTGTAGAATAAATGAGAAGAGTTTATGTACGCATGTACCTACATAACAAGACAAGAAGCTAAATACTACTACTAATAATATTAATAATAATAATTGGCTTAAAAAAATCCGTGATTCTTTAAGTAAGTATTTTGTAGATATAAAGATTACCTATATACTTACATACATTTACATGTATAAAATATTTGACCAAGTCAAATTTGAAATGAAAAAGAGGCAGTTATGATGTATGTTATACATATATATAAGTAAAGTATAATGGGATCATAAATTTACATTATATCTACATAATACATACATATATATATATAATAATAATGATAATAATGCAGCCACCATCGACATTACCACCACATTCAAATCTTTATTTTAACGTTCTAAATGTACATACATACACATATATTTGAAGGTTAATTGATAAGCTATAATAAGTATGTATGTATGTATTCAACTTGTCGACCTTAGTAAATATAACATACCTAAGTATATTTCTAAGTTTTCAATAGGAATTCAAACTGCATAATGCATTGAGCCACACATTAGTCTGCAACTACTTCATACCTTCATATGTAATATATCAAGGCAATGACATGACATGACATGAACCTTCCTTCCTTCCTTCCTTGAAGCACAATTGGATTTTTTAAAAAGAAATGATAAAGAGATATGATAAGACACAATACAATACAATACCAATGGTATCGTCAATAGTGTCTTTAATACCATAATATCAATAACTCATACTATGTACTTTTATTTTTTTGACAGCAGCTGTCGATTGGTCTACCCCTTTCTTCTTAGTTTTATGTGTTTTGAAGCTATCGTTAAGCATTGAATAATATCCCTTCAGTTCAATAAAAATTCACGTACATATTTGGCTAGCTCACCAATTTACATCGAGCCTTGAGTTCTTTCCATTGCTGAGAGATAGATTGAAAGTTGCCTCTGTGTCAAAACATAAAAAACTCCTATGTATATTTTGTCTTCTGTTGATTAATATATATATACTAATTCACTTCATTAGTAGTGTTCTGTACGTGGACTGGTTGAACTATACAGCTTTAGTTATAAATGTACATTTGAAGAAGAATTAGTACAAGAGTTGGAAAGGCAATTTGACATTCACCGAACAGATATTGAGCTAGCTTTTTCAAAGCAGCAAAGGTTGAGAGATAGAATGACAACAACAATCGAGTAATTATGTGATTTGTATATAAATACATAATATCAACATTCTTCAGTCTATGTAAGTAGATATTAAATTACTCTTAAACCATATTTAAAAAAAAAGAAAAAATGTTCATCTGTGAAGTACTAATTAACATTTCAGAAGAGTGGCTTTAATGACCTCAGAGAAAGAAGGTTGTTGTCATCGCTGTTAGATAAAAGATATAAAAAAAGAGATTGTTATGGAAGGAATGTTTTATACATATATATATAATTTGATTTTCAAGCTAGAATGAATATAAAACAATATAATGTGTATTGTGAACATATATGTAGTTATACAACATACAATGAAATATCAGTGGTGGTGGTGGTAGCAGTAGCACTGTTGCCAATGACAGTGCAAGAAGAGGGGAGAGAGAAAGAAAGAAATGATTACATTTAGGGTTAATTTCTTCATATCATAATCGTTTTGTATTGGACGAAGACAAGGGTACAGTTATCATTATTATCATTTCACTTGAATCACTACTGGCTGCATCCGTTATGTACATATATATATATATATACATATACGAAGCAATAAGATTGCCATAAATCGATTGAAGCAAACACCACTTTGACACAATGTATCATTACACAATAATACTTTTTGTATATTGTACATACATATACATATATACTTCAAAGTGTGTAAATATGTATAAGAGACCATTGTGTAAGAGTTTGTATATTTGAGGGAGAGAGGGGGATTTGCAGAGTCCTATATTCACTCATAATAGTATGTATTCAATACCCAACTATTACATAAAGGGTACATATTTACATACTAACGTAGGGGGACTAAATTTAAGAACCTTGTCTTGAATTAGGAATAATGGAGGAGTTTCATACCGCTTGGAAAATATTTAGTGGCGATTCTTACACAAAGCAATTGAAATCATGAACTTTAAGACTTTCTCTAATATAATAATACATTAATATGATTTTGTAGTCTACACATTCAAAACCTACTACAATCATATATTTATGTAATAAACTAACATGATATGAAGGTAAAATTTAGCTCTTATACTTCAAATTGCATAATATATGAAATAAGACTTTAAAATAACTTATAAAAGCATTGTTTTATCGAGTTTAAAGTTGATTTTGTGAACAAAATGCATGTAATTATGAAGGAGCTAAATAATACATATATATATATATATATATTATATAAAGAATATTGTATAATTTAGCTGAAATTTGTTATTTGACTATATACATCTGTAGTTCATAATAAATATTAACATAAATAAAGTAGTTATAAGTATATAAATGTAAAACATATTTATCAAAGATCTTCTCAAAAAAATAATGATTAATCATCAAAAGAACACACTTTTAGACAATTTCATTCAATAGTTGAATTTCGTTCCACCACTGCTCTGAATTTAATTTTGTGGTCATATTCTATGATGTAACAAGTCGTCTTACAATATTCATTTCTATGTTGGAAAAACCCTTCTTCTCAAAAAGAGCCACCCTAATGTAGAACCCTAACATTTAATTTATCCAAAGCTTTCTCCCCCCCCCCCCCTCTCCACATAGCTAAATAGAAGAAGGATTCAAACAAATGAATCATTATCTATTTCCTCACTCACTCTCTCACTCCTCAATGAGTGTAGTTTACAACTACTGACTGATCGCCATATGCACAGAAATAGAGATATTCTATGAAATATTGATAGGATCGACCCTCTTTTTTAAACACCCCCCCCCCCCTATTCATCAATTCATAATATTATACGTCATACACATACATGGGTATGTACATAATTGTCTGGAAACGTTTGTCATTATTGAAGAAGGATTTAAGTGACATTTCAAAATGTAGGCATATCTTGATAAATAAAAAAACCCGACGCTAATGACTTAATCAAACAATTAAATGGAATCGTGAGATTAACGACCTTTACTTGTCATATTTTTCTCTTTTAAATTAATAATAATAATAGTAAATTGTGTTGTATGTATCTTTCAAAGTTTTCTTTCTTCTCTGACATCTCACGACATGTTTCGTTCTTGAGCAAAATTTGAATTTTTGTCATATTTGGGAAGGGAAAAAAAAGAAGAAGTCTTTATACTATATCAAAAGGAATTATTACAAGTTATGATGACTTTGTTATGTAGATATCTTCTCTTTCTGTTTGCCGATTAGAAATAATAATATAATGTCATTCAATTCAAGGAGGAGGAGAATTTGAATGTGAAATTTTGTCATGCCAGGGATTGAATAAAACAACAACTGAGTGCATGTTTATTATATGTACAGACGTAGAAAGGAAAATTTTACTCTTCAAAGCATACTATGATTAAGTTATTCAATAATATGATATGTACAATCTACTCACATTCATACATTATTTATTTAGACATGAACTGGACAGAGTTTTTAAAATGTCTTTTTTTGTGTACTTTTAACTGACTGCTTGATGGATTTTCACATAAATATCAATAGATTAAATAACACTAATAATAATAATATTCAATATATTTACACAAAATCACGAGGTTTTTTGTTTTGTTTTGTTTTTCTCCTCCTTTTGTGTACACCTAGTTCTCAAGACTTCATTACTCCCTAGTTTAAATCACAATTATATCGAATTACATAATATAAAAATAATTTCTAATCATACTCTGTATTCATGCATTTATTATGCTCCGAGTCCAAAGTGCTTTGATTAAAAATTCAAATACTATATTGGTTTGATCCCATACAAAAATGACAAGAAAATTATTAAAAAAAGTTGAGTTTTTTTTTTGTTCATTGGAGCACCCCCATTTTCTGTGACTCAAATTATGTACCTGAAGAATTATCACGAGTCTCATTGATTCTTTGTTCAAAAAACTTCTATTTCAAGACAAATTCGAGCCCCAAGTACTGCAAATTCTACATGTTCGAAGCCTGTGTTCAATTTAAGTTTATAAAAGAATGTAATGTCTTGAGTATTTCAGCTCTTTTAAGATAGAAACATGATGGATTTATCCGAGATCCAGGTAATATGTAACAAACTGACTCAAAAAAAGATCTTTCATGCCCAATCATGACGACAACAAACAAATACAAGTACGCAGAAAACAGCTTTTCATAAGACTCGACACTAATCCATTCAAAGAATATGCATATAATTTACATGTATGTTTGTATGACTTCAACCTTTACCATCTATCAAAAACATCTCTCGCTTAATTTTATTTCAGACCCTAATAATATACATACTTAGTGTAGCTAATAAATTAACAATTATTTTTGTAGGATAAATTTCTACAAATTCTATAATTAGCCCACATTTCAGATCCCTAATCCATCCAAAACAAAATAGATTGTAAAAATCTAGGCATTTTTTAGGGATTTTAACCTCCTACATATTGATTTGATTTACTTCTAATTTTTACTGTTTCTCTTTGGCATCACGTTGTATTCAATAGTAGGTGTTTAGTTGTTGTTTTCATTTTTAAAGCCATTAGATCAAGTTTCCTTTATAAGATTGATTTTTTTTGGAAATTTGTCTAGTTCATTTGATAAACATATGACTGAGGTATGTATATGCCCCGAACACGGTCTTAAATCCGGTTTACCCTACAGGCTGTGACGTCAGTTCTATTGGGGGGATTTACGGAACATGTTTATGAAACACGGAACCTTTCAAAGAAATAGAGAAATTACATATCTATTGTAAATATACAATATATTATACGCCTAAATGAAGTGCTCCTTCCGTCTAATCTTTTTAAGAAGGATGAATCCTTCATATATTTATATATTTCATATATTTATAACTATGAGTCAAGAGAGGAAGTTTGTGTTTTTTTTTCTTTATATATATATATATATACATACATACATATTTTTGTTAAGACGGTCGTGTGGTGCAAGTTCAATAGTCATAGGGGGTAATTATACTAATATACATATAATATCTAATAAATCATTTGAATATCCTTAAACAGAAGACAAAAAACAAAATATAAAGACAAGTCTCTTAAAAGTGTACAATTTGTATATGTATACATTGATATACATATATAATATAGACTCTTACAATTTTTTTTTTTTTTTTTTTTTGAGATAGTCAATACTCTTCCTTAGTGATTCATAAACACTATTTATCACTTAGATAGCAAACATTCTCAAACTTCTATTCATCATTATTATAATAACAGCAATAATCATAATACTGAGTAACTGACTTTGATAAGGTATGAATGTACATACAAAAACACATTCTACATAATATATATAAAGAGTGGAAAGACTCAAATACATATATATTATTGTGTATAAAGTATTATATCTATCTACCAAGAGCAGTCCTTCTAGAGCGCATATATGAGATAACATATCATTAATTTTATCCAAAAAAGAGAGCTTTAGTCTTAAAATATTACAATGGCATTATCTCAAATGGACGACAGTAGAGAGAGCAGCTTTTGATGGATTTTTTAAATTATAGCTCTAACTCTTAGGTATCTAAGAATTATTGCTACACTTTTTAGATTAATTGACTCGAATTAGAAACATGAAAAAGACAATATTATCAATATGGTTTTAAAATTTTTAAATATGGGCCTTTAATTCATCCCTATTTTCACACTTTATCGCTCCCAACAACACTATTAGTCAAAAAAAACAAAAACAAATCCTCGAATCTTAAAAATACGGATAAAAATGTAAAAAACATTATGGTTTTTGCTTGAAGAATTTGAGGCTTATGGAGAAAAATCAAGGCCTTATTTAGAATAAAGGAATCAAATTCTACAAAGTTCAGCTTATTTTGATCTCAAGACATTTTTGCTCTTAACCAGTGTTCTCAAACCTGTGGGACGCCTCATGAAACAAAATGTTCGTCTTTGTACTTCTTTACTAATAGAAATGATATAACAACCCTAGGGTAATTTCCTGAATTTGATACATTTAATTTCAAAATCAATAATTTCCTGGATGTACTTGCTACATCAGCACAAAAATAGGCTTAGTTGTTTGGAGTATTTTGCGTGTGTACGTAAAGGAGGAGGAGGAAAAACTGGAAATAATAATCCATTTATAAATAAAATGTTGAAAACTCAAGTATTAATTGTATGTAGTGGATAGTTTAGTAGGGATTTGCTATTCATATCCCTATAATTTATTTATTATTCAGGAAATCTATGGAGCGCACACCTCAAAAGGCTTGAGCTTGAGTACTAAATTCAAATAATATGAACATACTGCATGCAATATGTTTATACAAATAACGTATAATTATAACTAATAGCTCAAGAATAGCATAACAAATATTATGTTATCACAACATTCTAGGTATATTCATGTACATATGTATGTATTTGTATGATTTGAATCACTTTATTTATTATTACTATTTTTTTTTTTTTGAAGGACGTTTGTCAAGTGTAATAATATTAAGATAATAATAACATCCCATAAATAGGAAGATAAGTTATTATAAATCTACATTTGACTACTACAAAGTCGTCCTTCAATTGAAGGAGGCCATGGTTTGTTGACGCTGTGAATTTTGTACATTTTAAAAATACAAATAAAAGTTAGGATAAATGAATTAGTATATAATATAACATATCTATGCATTTACTTATGGACATAACATGAAATGAGCAATTAATGTATGCTCCTATTGGTACTCTACATACTTAAAATAGGTCAATACTTTTTTATATATTTTTTAAATTTAAAACATACAAAATCTATCTGATCGTATTTGAATAATTTGACTTTAATTTATGTACCTTTATACATCGATTATGTATAATATTAATATGCAAAATTCCTTTTGATTATAATTATCAAATCATAACTATGATTATATATGTAAAAATTAGAATACATACATATATAATATTATATCCCTTTGAGGGCAAGTAACGTTTCACTTTGATAATCATCTTTGTGACCTCTTCCAAATGTGCTATAATTATTACAATTAATTAAATGAAATCAAACATTGATATTATTGGTTCATGTAGCGGTTAAACTACGATCCATGCTCTTTGGACCGCAGTTTGATTTGCATTATATATTTGCGTACGTAATATGCTTATGTGTAGCAATCTACTACAGAATAAACGGATTAGTATACCTGTCCCAGGCTAGGGCATTGAATACATAACACATGCCCCATATTATGAGGGGAAAAAAAGATTGCGCATCCATGGATATACATAATATCTACTAATAACTCGAAAGATTTAGTAACAATATCCGTACAATATTGAAAATGAGATTTTTAGCTTACATTACCATATATGTATAGTAAGTAATATCTTTATAACCTCTCCATATATGACAAATAATATACTATTAAATAATATTCAATATCTTTCATTGTAAATTCTACGCTACAAAAATGTAACACAGTTAAGTATAAATAAGTATCTTGATTTTGAAAACTTTAATTAACCCTCCTATTATCCTTGGGGTCAATTTGACCCCAATCAATGTTTATCATTCAAAAAACATATGTTGGTTTTTTTTTTACTCCATATTTCATGACTTTTCCTAATTTGATGGGGACAACTGATTAAGCGTAAAATTATCATGATAATATTTTTTCAATGTGCTGAACGCATATTCCAAGCATCGGTGTTCCTCTGGGGTCAATTTGACCCCAAGCTGTTTTAGCTGTGTAAAACTTCCCTGTCTCACTGTGTGACCTAACATCCCCACATCTGCAGGTGTAGATGGGAATACACATAATGGGGGAAACAATTTTCTGGAGGCAAATATACCTGGGGTCAAATTGACCCCAAGAGTAAAATGTGTTAGTAATATTTGAGAATAATACGAGGGTTAAGGATACTATCTCCAAACAATAATATTGCAATATAATCTTTTACAAAATGCAAAAACACACTGATACAATCCGTTTTGTTTCCTTCTGCTGTCTAGCTAAAGGTTTTTAATCCTCGCAAACATCATTATTCACACCTTACCAGAGCTCAACAATGGGGAAATGTTTTTTTGTTGTTTGTTTTAAATTTAGAAATGCAAGAATTTTGTCTCAGTGGGTATATATACTTTTGTCTTCCAAGAGACACAGAGGGAAAGACCAATTCTACTCCTATAAAAATATCATGTTACATTGTTAAAAAGGAATAATTATAACAATATGTATAGTCTCTTTTTTTAAAAAAAGGACTTTAATTAAAAAATTAATCAATAAAGGATTTGATATGCTGTTTTGGTTCATCTATAAATTGAAATATCTATGTCCCTTCTTCTATTCTTTCATTTTTTATTTTTTTATTAATTATAACTAATCAATGTGTGCAGGCATATATATATCAGAGGGGCTTTGACAGTTGAATGATCATTACGCTTGCTATTTGTTTAATTAAGGTCAGCATATTATAAGGAGAATTTGCATGTATAAAGTCTATGCAGTTAATTAAAACGTCAAGACTATATTTTGTTCCTTCTCATGTGTAAAAACAAAACAAAACAAAAAATATTAGCGGAAATCCTTACAATTTGCAATAAAAAGCTATCATTAAACCTCTCATTAGCGATAAAATTATTGTACATAATAAAACAACTTGAAAATTGAACTTTCTTTGAGATTAAATGTTCATAGTATTAGGAATATGTATGTCATTACTTTCAAAGTCAGAGTGAGAAAATATATAAATTGTGAGGTACTTTGCATAATGTATATATATATACAAGTAGGTATACATAAAAGTATAAAGAAGAAAAATCTAATGCAAACAACTGCATTTCTTACGGCAAATTTTAATGCATACCCCTGTTTGCACTTATATGAATAAATTGACACATAATATTATGGGCTATATAAACCTATTTTCTTTGTGGAAAATTCATATTGTGAGATAATGGCATGATGATGGCCATTAGAATTTCTATAATTTCCAGAATCTTGCCTAAATGTGTAACAAAATAAAATAATTAAGCTCTATTATTATGTAACATTTATGACATAAGGAAATAAATTGTAAGACTTCTTCTCTCAACTTTCAAACGTATTTTTCTAAGGGCCTATGTATATATGTATGTATGTATGAACTATTAAGTCATGGAATAGATAATAATGTAATCACATAGCATATGAGTCATGATAACATAGATAGTGGATGGGGGATCTCAATTTCTCAAGCCCAGCTGAGACTGAGACTCTTCCACCTGACATTGACTAGAAACGTCATACGTCATACATACAAAGAGGTGAATCCGCTCTCAAAAAGAGAATCAATGAATTCCCTCCAGATCCTTTCCGCCTGAAAATGGAATGAATTCAAGTCGGAGCCTTCTTTTTAAGATCGTACCTCAAAAAGAAAGGGAGAGCCTTGCTCTCTAATAAAAAAATAAAAAATAAATTCCGACTCAACAACCTTGAAAATCCCTAAAAAGAGTTGTTAAATTGCGTTAACATAAACAGAAATCCAAAGACTCTTACCGTTTTTGGATGGGGAGGTCTCTGTCATAGCTTCAATCTATTGGTTTAAGCAGAATGATTCAATATATATGGACTGAATCAGATTGAAGGCAATCATAGTTTTGTAAGATGAAGACTAAGTCAATGTCGTCCAATATGATCTGGGGATTTCTCTCTCAACACTAACCACTCAGCTATAGCACTTCGTCCTACTCTGTTCTTAGACTTAGTTAATTGAGTGGGTATAAAAAGGAGGGAGAAAGAGGAAGAGGAAAAAAAGAGAAGAATATGACGTCACATGACGCAATGAGTAGAGAGAAGGAAAGGGAGCGGGAGATTTGAATATAATATGAATTGCAGAGCTTACAATTTATAACAATAAGAAGTAGAATGAAACCATATAACACACGAGTTTCTGTTAAACAAAAATATATTTATTCATTAAATGAAATCAGTATAAAAAAATAATATACATTGTACCTAAAAATACAATAATAGTAATAATAATAATAAAAGCGGAAGTTGGGAATATATAATATTGCGTCTCTCTATATAATATAATATGATAATAATATATATATATATATATATGTATATATATGAACAATAATCTTATAAAAAATATACTAACTCAGTGTGATTATTACTTGCTACAAAAAAATACTTTAATAATATTAACTGAATGAATATTGATGTACAAATCAAGGAATTTTTGTATGGGTTATGGGTTAATAATATGGTTATTAAGCGTTTCATCGTCTATAGAAGGAACTGGGGATGGAGGGGGTCCACCCGGAGGTAATAAGGATTTATCAATGAAGAATGACCTCTCTGTATTTGGCGAAGGAGGACACGAGGAGTCTCGAGGAGGGGATGACTCTTCTGTGCTGAGTAGCTGCCGGGATTTAGTGTGTCCATAGGTTTCACTATCATAAACAGAATTAGCAGCAGAGGGGAAATGAGGTCGGATCGGTATGTGAGAATAATACTCCGACTCCTCTTCATTTATATCTGTAGAGCAGGGAGTCGGAGGAGGCGGGCGATTCGAAGAAAAATGAGGATGAGGTCTCCTAATGACATTGTGTGAAATGACGGATGTAGCAGGGGATGGATGAGGCCCAGCATAGGAGATATTTGGTAGAACTGACCCATTGTGGGAAGAGCTGGAGCTGGCTCCTGTTATATGACTACGATCATACATAATCCCAGGGTTAATAGGTAGTTTGAGAATAGGATCATTTGTGATGATCGTGTGTTGATCAAGGATAGGAGGGTTATTATTGTTTAGCATTGGGTTCGAGGCAGATATAGCAAGAGGATCTCGAGAGTCTATTTCGTTTTCCACTGCCAAACTCTTTCTTTTACAATAATAAACGCTGAGTCCAAAAACTAAAATAGACATTAATCCAACAAAAATGACAATAAGATAGGTGGAAGTATTAGAGGGCATCGAGGGCTTCGTAAGCATCATGTTCGAGTCCATAGATGAATCCTCATTACCTTCATTCCCAACAACGTTGCATTGGGGTAACATTTCGTCGGAGCGATCACTACAGTCAGAGAAGGAATTGCAAGTCATATTTCTCGGTATACACTCCTTACTCAAAACACACTGAAATTGACTACCAGGACAACAATTAAGCTCATCTGAATTATCAGAACAATGATTAATTTTATCACAAAGATGAGTTCCATTGATACATTGTCCATTTTGGCACCTGAATTGATTCACTCCACATTCTGGACAATCCATTTCGTCAGAATGATCGGAACATTCTGGTTGTCCATCACATCTCCATTGAAATGGAATACAGCTTGGAGTTCCCGAATTGCATGTAAACTGATCCGGCTGACACGTGGGTGGACTACCACAAGTTCTACCGTCAGGATTAAGAACAAGTCCCGGAGAACAAGAACATGCACCGGATGGCAAACACAAGTTGGAGCAATCCGAAGAAAAGCACGGATGATTTATCCTCTTTACAATGTTGACAGATAAAAGGGCACTCATGTGCTTAATGTTTGATTTTAAGATACGTTGGTGTAAGCCAGTACGTTTATCAGCAACATATAGACTCAAAATGTCACGAATGCCCCAAACTAAATATAGATCATCCACAGCAATAAAAACGGGTTCGTTTTTGTTCCTTGATTTTTCAAGGTTGATGAGAACTTGTCGCCGATTTCCTTCTAAATCTGATGATTCGATCCGTGATGTATCTACATCCACCCAAAATAATAAATTATCAGATTCATCTACTTCAATATCTGAAATTGAGCTAAGACTAGTATCGACGAGTATTTTTCTATTTTGGCCATCAATCGAACATCTTTCAATTCTAACAGGAGTATCCACATTCGTCCAGAAAATCAGTCTAAAGAAAAAAGAATAAGTAAAATAAACAAATTACATACTTTTGTTGTAAATAATTTTTTTTACCCTTTCTTGGAATGGATTTCGATACAACGAGGTTTGTCACCCATACTGGAAGATAAAATAACCCCTCCAGTCCATTTGTCTCCATTATCTAATTTTGTGACGTTAATTGAATTTGTCTTTTCACAACTCCAAAACAAAATTCGATTTATATAATCCACTGCTATATCGAAAGGTAAAAAATCCTTCTCTTTCAAACTCAACCAGTGTTTATCTATTAAAGTTCCATTGAGATCGTGAGCTCTTCGAATAGTTACAATCCTATCGTCATCCTTATTTCTACGGTTTCCACCGAGATCAATCCAATAAAACATCCGATCAATAGGGTCAAAGGTAGCGGATTTAATGTTACGTAGTCCTTTAATAGGTAAAGTGACATCTGGAACATGATGTTTGTCATCTAATAAGAGACGTGAGACTTTATTCTTTTGCGAATATAGAATAAATGAATTAGGTGGGAGACACTTGTTGTTACCACCCCGGGTCTCGTAATGTGATGGACACTGACAAGTCACTTTTCCATGGACAAAGAGGCAGAGATCCGAACAATTGCCGTTTGATACAGCACATGGATTTGTACCAATTTTATTTTGATCTTGGATCACCAAAATATCCATGACTTCATCCAACTTATTTTGTAAGACAATTCTCTCAGAGCCATCATTCTTGTTGGCTTTCTCAATGGTAGATTTGTCCCAGTCAGACCAATATATGGTATTTTTGTATAAGGTCAGTCCATATGGTTGCTTTATGGTGTCAGATAAAAGACGTGTGATAGTTTTATCAGAATCAATGTCCAGAGATACAAAGGCTATTGAGCTTCCATCCAGATCAGACCAGTATAGAAGAGATGTTGTAAAGTCAATTGTTAATCCATATGATCTCCCAACATCGTTTAAAAAAATGGATCGCGAGCTACCATCAAGAGCTGATTTTTCAATAAAAGGCTCTACGCCCCAAGAAGACCAATACATCTCCCCATTGACAGGATCAAGAACAAGAGAAGAAGGCGAATGCAAATTTTTCCAAATCAAACATTTCCTCTTTGATGATATACTGGAAAATACTTCAATTCGATTTAATCCCATATCTGTCCAATAAATATTTCGAGAAATCCAGTCAAATGCAAGTCCATCTGGAAAGTCTAAACCAAATTCAACAATAGCTTCTTGACTAGAGCCATTCAAGTATGATCTGGAAATTGCTTTATCTTCCACATCTGTCCAATAGATTCTAGCTTCTTCATTATCATAATCCAAAGCTGATGCATGTCTTATGTCTTTTAAAGGCAATGTAAATCCATTATGTTCAGGGTTACTTATGCTAACTCTACCAATGTTATCCTTTCGAGTATATAAAAGATAAGCGTCTGGTTTTTCACACGTATTTCCCCGGGAGGTAAGTTCATAGTCATTAGGGCAGGCACACACACGGCCAGAAGGTGTAAATAAGCATAAATGTGAACACCCACCATTATTCAAACTACAACCGTTATTCCAATCATCATTGGGCCGAGTAGTAGATGCTTTTAAACCCATGAGGCCCTTTAAATGGTTTATCAATATTTCTCGCTCCTCTCCAGAATCTTTATGGGCACGCTCTAAAGTCTTTTCTCTCCAATCAGTCCAATATACATAATCCCCCAAAACAGTTAATCCAAAAGGATGAGGTAGAATTTCAGATACAATGACGCGTCGTCCAGTACCATCAACATTGATAACCTCAATCTTATCTGTTTTTGCATCACACCAGTAGAGATTTTGAGCTTCAATATCAATCGTCACTCCATTAGGCCAAACAATCCCTTCAGAAACAAGGATTTCTCTATGGCGGCCATCCATCCAGGCTTTTTCAATTTTGGCAGGCTTTCCCCAATCAGACCAATACATCCATCCTCGCATTGGATCTAGAGCAATCCCTCTTGGTTCATCCAAGTCACCTGATACGACTACACGACGAATGCTGCCATTGTTCAATCTAGCTACTTCTATTCTATCTGTTCCTGTGTCAGACCAATAGACATTTCGCGTTAGCCAATCTACAGCTAAGCCATCGGGATGGTCAACTTCATCAATGATGACATCTGTCACTTCAGAACCATCTAATTTGGCTCTATGAATACCTAGAAATTGATCAGTCCAATATACATCTCCGAGGACGGGATCGTAATCAATGGCAATGGAATTCATCTCATGCTTTGAGCTTGAATTATTATCATCAAATTGAAGTGGAATCACTAGATCCGTCAAATCAGGGGTATCTAAACTAATTTTTCGTAGATCGTCCCTTCGAGCCATGAGCAAAACGTTCTGGAATTCCTCCGCACAGTTTGACTCATCAATCATTTGAAGACCCGTGGGACAAGAACAAGAGTATGACATGGGACTCGATAGACATAGATGAGAGCATCCTCCATTATCGATAGAACAGGGTGATGGAATCTCAGGAACTTCTTGTCTACTTGGCTCAAAAACTTTAATATCCATGGGCGTTAACTTTCCTCGAAGCTTTATTCGATCAATTGTTTTTGAGTTTTCATACCAAGTAGATATATTCATGGTATGGAGAGAACTGAAAATTTGAATTAAATTATATTAGGAGATAAATATAATAAATTAGCCGACGACTTACTTTGTCGTCCAATCTGTCCAATAAAGGGCGTTCCCTTTGAAAGATATGGCAAAGGGTTGAGGTAAATCATTCTTATCAGAATAATAATTCTTCTGATCTCTTCCCTCCCAATCCACTGAGGCAATATAATGCCATTTCGCCTCTATCCAATAGAGCAACCGATTCTCATAATCCAAGGTAATTCCATTCGGCCAACCCAAATTCTGATCTACCAATAGACGTCTATCAGATCCATCCATTCCAGCTCTTTCAATTTTGGGATACGTTCCCCAATCGGACCAGAACATGAGTCTACAAGAAGAAATATGAGACAATTAGCAAATGAGGGAAAAGGATTATACAAATATTCGAAAATATAATAAAAAGATACAAACCCATCTTTAGGAGATAAAACAATGGCTCTAGGTAAATCCAAATCCTCCCAAACCAGTACTTTTCTCTCCGAGGAATTTAAAACCAAGCTTGAAACTTCAATCCGCTTTGTTTCCGAGTCCGTCCAGTAAATTTTTTTACCGATCCAATCGCAGGCAAGGCCTTCAGGTTTGAGTAAGCCCGTATTAACAATGGTATTCTGAAAATTGTTGAATAAATGGAATATGATCTTTTCAAATATTAGGAATTATGGGCAAACAGCTATGTATTTTCCTTAGTAGAAAGAAAATATGTAAAATAAAAAAACAACTCATAAAAACAACAATATTTTTATTATGTACAAATTTCTCAAAATCATCTCCCTCCAACGGTCATAATATTATTTTATTAGACCGACATACTACAAAGGTGTGGGAGGAAAGCAAACCAATTTGTATGCAAAACACACCTTCATTTCGGATTGCTAAAACCCTTTGACTCAAAGACATTCATAATAATATAAATTGAATTTAATACCCAAGTATATACATATGACTTAGACTTAACACAGCGTTAAATTACTTTGAAGAAAAAAAAAAGGGGGGGGGGGAATCCTCGACGACCCCCTGGTGCGTTAAAATATAAAATATAGGTATATTATTCATAATTTTTAAAGTTTAAGAACCCATAAATTTCAACTTACCTTTTTGACACGACCTTTTTTTGTTGGATCAATTTTGGAACATCGTATAACCTTTGGTGCTATCTCCGTCCAACAAACAATACCATCCTTTAAAAAGAAATCAAAGGCTGTCGCATCCTCTAAATGCTGTAAAAAGAGAAAATTTATTTATATTAAAAAAGATTTCTGAAAGAATACAAAATAAATATTATACCTTTACTACAATAGTTGTTTTTGGAGGACCATGGGATTCATCTGGTGGGACTTCTACGAGTCGTATATCCTTTTTATTGGCAAAGAGAATGTAGGGACGACTCCAAACTCCTGAGAAAAAAAATGAATAAGGAATAATTTAGTGGCATCGTTGGGAGATGTAGAGAATGGAATTTATATGTAGGTAAAAAAAAAAAATCCCTTTCTTATTATTATTGGAGTATGTTCAATAATATTTAACGGTCACATTGAGAAGAACTGGTGGGGGAGCTAAGACTAATGGTAGTAGCAGTCTGTTCGAAGGTAGAAAAGAAAACAAAAAGAATAAATGACCGTCATAAATCTATTTGACTGTTTTATTAGGACAGCTATTCAGCAGAGGTAGGTATCTAAGGAATATATGTATATGTATCTGTTCCAATCCATACAGAGTTGATCCCATTGAGGATATAAAAGTAAGCAAAGTTGAAAAAATATTTAAATAAATATTCTGGGCAAAAGGAAGAAAGAAAGACTCTTTTCAAAAATTGAATTAATTATTTAACAAAAAATTATTGTATTAATAATAATAACATTATATGCACATTTATTCAGAGCAGATGTAAGTTTAAGGAGATTGACCCCAAAAAAATGCATCTTTCTTCTCTCCTCTGTTATAACAGTAATAATTTTCTTATTCTTTTAATTAATACATTAAACAGAGTTGAGAATGTATAAATATAATATATAAGTCCTCTTTTTTTCTTACAAAAGAGGACAACAACAAACATTCATGTACAAAATATGTGTGTAGTATAAACGGTCACTGCCCCATTGTACATACACAACATGTATTCATCAATAAATAAGAAACTCCCATCTGCATAAACAACACACTCCTCCTGCTACAAAGAAAGAAAAATCCATTTCAAGAAAATAATTAAAAGATTTGTAGAAAATGATAATAACAATAAAAAATAATATGTATTAAGAATAATTAATAGAGCCATGATTTGTACATTTATTTATTTCTAAAGAAATAAGATTTCTGTATAAGATATATACATATATATATATATATATATATATATATATATGTACACGTGTAATTAAAATGAAATCCCTTTCTATGGATCCTACGCCAAAAATCTTTATTCAAAACCTATGTACATATATTTTTCTTTCTTTCAATGGAATAATAAATTGAATGTTTGTAGGTTATTGTTGTCCGTTATTATTAAATAGGGAGTCTGCGATCTCAGAATTGACAAAATATCACATGTACGTATTAATATGATATTTAAATAAACAGATATTATTTCCTGCAATTTGTCAACTCATATTTATTTACATACTTGATTGGTTGTTGTTCTTAGTACAATAACAAACAAGGATGTCGTACCCTGTAATATTGTTATTCCTACTATACGAAAGATACGAAAATAAAATGTTGGAGTAGAGTGGAGTGGAGTGGAAGAAAAGGATAAACAGTATTCATTTGAAGAGAGAGAGAGGAGGCGTCGTTCTGTAGTGTGTTATTGAGAAAGGTAGAAAAATAATGGACGTCAAACGAAAATATATTTTTCTTCCAACATACAAAAACACACTCAAAAGGATTCAGAGATGAACAAAGAACTTATATGAAGATAGTTGTCGTTCTGACTTGCTAACTCTTTACTTATTTATTAGGTTTCTATCCATTCCTTTATCAATCTATATATATATATATCTACCGATTTGTCCAGAATTCTTTTCGTACTTTATTTGTTTTATGACTACTTTTTTTAAAGAAAAAAAAATAAATAAAATGAGAGGGGAAATAAATGCATCAAAGAGATGTGTAGATATGTATTGTAGTTTAGCTAGCTAGACTCGGGGGATGACATAATATCAAAGAGATACATAAATCACTAGCGCGTCTCTCTCACAAGATATTTGGATATCATAGGTAGGCATAGATAGATAGTCCAAAAATACATATAAATGCATCTCCATAAATATATAATAATCAGCAGGACAGAAAGAATTTGAAGAACATACTATCTTCACTGTATATATATATATATATATATATATGTATATAGTTGAAAGAAGGTAAGTAATGAGATGGGAGGAGGAGGGAAAGAACACCCACAGGTGGATAAAAAGACTCTTTTTTGGGGGGAGGGAAAGAAGATAGATTCGAGATTTCTTGCTTGGGTCGTCTATGATGTAAAATATGTATGTATGGTCAAATGACGAGGATCTCCTCAGGAGTCCCTTACAACACCAATCCCACTTGAAAGTGTACAATTCAAATAGGTAATAATTCAATAAATGAAGTATGAACAGAACAATATAAATTCATACGTAAGCAATTTTGAGAATTCCTCCTCCTACAAATTCATGTTTGTACATCATACATACATTGGAGGAGTCAAATAAGGGCTGTTAAAGAGGGAACTAGAAGAAAAGAAGAGTGAGAGTAAGTACGTATCAAATTTCTGTATGAAAGTAAAGAATGTGACTATTGTATGTATGTAATAGGATTGAATGTCATTTTGATTCGTGTATATTACTTAGTTATATACATATATTCAAGGAGCTTTGATGAGGCGTTTAATGCGATATTGAATCAATCTTCAACATCTTTGAACTCCTTTCATCTATTTAAAATAAAATAAAATAAAAACATAAAATAAAAAGTCTCTCTCATCGGTAGATTCTAAGGACTAAGTGATAAACTTAATAGTTTGGATGATAATAAATTAAAAACCCGTTTGGAAATGGATTTTTCAAAAGCATGTAGGAACCTTGAAAATTCTTTTGATGCGTACAATCTCATCATTAGTTTGTAGCTAAAATAAAAAATAAAAATGTAGTCCTTTGATTGGATTTGTGTGAGTAAATAGACACCTTTCGTGGGTGTACAAATCTACATGAACTCTCTTCAACTAATCTTTTTAACAAGGAGTTTCCATTCAAAAATAATAATAAGGGCAATAATTGTTAGTACTACCAGGATCCTATTTTTTTCCTTCATTAGACAGAGCCAATATAAAGAAAAGGAATTATTGAAAAGGGTTTTAAAAAATCATATTTTGTTTAACAAAAAGAAAATAATAACACCTGCAAAATAAATTAAAATAATTAAAATGACTAAAAATACTCTATGTCTATAAATACATAGGGAAATATTAGGTGAGGGAATGGCTTATTTGTTTGCCGGGAATGAATGAACGAATGAAAGAATACAAAAGCTCAGAGATCCTTACCCTGAGACACACAACAAATGAGGAGTAAAAGAATCCGGAGAGGGAATAACATTCTGCAATATCACGAGAGAGCAATCACTGGTGAGGAGGATCGAGTGAGAGATCCAACGGGGTGTCTTGCACTTGCTCTGGTGTTGTTGTCGTTGTTGTTGTTGTTGGAATCCCTCAATTCCGAAACCATTGGAGTAACAACATTCTCCTCCCGATTTGAACTCCCTGATTATTCTTAAAATTAATCACACGCTCCTTAAACGACCTGTCGTGGCGCCTCCTCCACAGGTCCTTTATACTATTTTCAAAGAATGGGCACAAGTGTGAATCTCCTCGAGGAATCCGTGAACTGTTATCCCACACAGCCTTTGATTTCACATAGATAAATAAACAACAGAGTAAAAACACATATGCTTCTGCATCAAGCTGAGGGAACCTCCTATGCGAGCGCGCGCCTCATAACAAACTGATTCTTTTCATTTTCAAAGAGAAGAAAAAAATCAGGTGTTTGAGCGCGCTTTCCTACTCGAATAGCTAGATAGCAGCCTGCTAGCTCCTATATTAATATCGCGCCCCCTTCTCTTCATCCTCTTCTTCTTCTTCCAATAATAAAAGAGCACTACCCTCACCCTTGTATACATCTTGATCATGAGACTTATGTAATTATGTAAAGGTAAACTTTTGTACAAAGGAACAAGGTTTCTTGTACGTAGAGCATTTTCTTCTTCCATTCAATATCTATAACAATAATAATAACAAATATACTAGTGAGGTGCTCAAATTTGTTGACCAATTAATTACCCTCTACATTAGCGTGATCTTACTACTCATAAATCATAATTCATAATCCTTACAAGGTTCTATTCGTATATTTTAGGGATGGGGCTTTTGTTCAGAAAACATATAGTTTTGTGATCAGAAAATGAAAAACGCTTGCTCTTTTTTGAAATTATGTTCATTTTTTTAGACCGTCGAGGGAGAGGAAACATCGACCACTAAAGGAAAAATCAAAAGATTATCTGGCAACAGTGGTGTATTTTATTATAAATATATGATATTATTGTGATGTTTTTCCTTAAATAATTTGTATTGATGTTGAAGTTTCTCCTTATCATAGCAGTAATGCAAGTTAAATATCCCCCCTCCCTAAAATCATATAATATATACAGACAGATAATACTAACTAGGCTATTATTAATAGGAATGTAAAAAATATGCAAAATGCCGCGTGCAATATTTTGTGGAGTTGGCACTTTTAACAGTACTTTTTGTTTTCCATAGCTGTTATCGTTCTTCCTTCATTACTGAGGGGAGAACATCTACAATAGCAAATACAATGTTAGAAAAGGGCTCATGTTCTCGTAATAATTGTTAGTTTACGACTAGTAAGCTGAAGATATATAATTTTCAGAAATTAATTTGAGTTAATTTTCTGCCTCTCATCTATGGTATATGTACATAATGTTATTATTTATCATTGATGTGTTCGTTTGAATACACATATAAAGGAGAATAGCAGCTTGTAGCTCAGTAAAACGTCATGACAGCTCAAGCTGCTTCCCTCTCAACATTCATCAAATTGTCAGAGTTACCAGGTTGATTTTCTCTTTCTTTTAATTTTACACACCCCATTTGCATACATTCCTAGCTATTAATTCAACAGTACCATAAGTTTGCTCCCGCCTTATTATCGCGCTCTCCTAAACTCTCATCCCTAGAAATGGGCATTTTGTTTAGGTAAGTGAGCGTGTCTACAACCTCTATCTGGTATCTCAGAATTCTATCGGCTCATTGTTATTTGACCATGTGAAATAGTACTCAATAATTGATGCAAACTGAGAGGACTGAAGGGCATTTGAATTTTAATTGTAGCAAGTTCTTGCATCAACGATACCGAGAAGACTGAATTCGATATTTTCCCTTCTTTATATTCAACATTTTGCCCATGTCTACCCATACCTATTGGCTATTCATATTCCTTACAAGGTGTCTTGTTATGTTTAGACATCTTGTTATTTGTTAAATCTTTTTGGATATGAATATAGTAAATACAGATTTTTATTTTTAAGAATGCCTCTAAAGTCTTCAACATTATCAACAAAATCCTATAGTGGATTTAAAAATAGTGTGACAAGAAACATCTGTACAAAAAAAAAGTCACTGCAGTTTAAATTTCTATCCCATGACGTATATCCAAATGGTCGAAAGGTCCTTAAAAATTAAATAAATGACTCCTTGGATGGTAAAAATAATTCTCTGAAGCCATGTACGAAGCATGGACTGACGAGGAATTAGACAAGGAGACCAGTCAACTTCAAAAATGTGTTAAGGAAATTCAAGACGTTAATATTTGGTTCAGTGATTTAAAATTACATTCATTTCAATTCACTACTTAAAAATATTTCTGAGGAACTCTAATTTTAAAGGATCTTGCAGATATCTAAGGTCTTTTGATAGAAAAATATGGTAAGAATACAAGCCTCAAACAAAATTGGACTCATTTGTTCTGGCTCAACGGATTTAAAAGTTTCCTTAAAAGACAGAAAGGGGAAAAGAGTATTTCAATTACAGCTTTCGTTACTCCAGATTTACGAGACAAGGGATTACTTTTGTGGCATTATTTAATGTAATTCCAAACGATAGTTTTCCTGGATTGATTTCATGTAATTTCATCACGGGAAGTCCACATCTTCAACGTCTTCATCTTCCACTCTAAAGATTCAGGACTCAGTGGTTTATTGACTCAATATGAGGAGAATTTTGTTCTTTGAGACAAGGATTCATGTGCAACTTCAATTCCAACAGCATAGATAAATTTATTGTTGCTGAAGTGAGAGCTTATATGAATAGGGATGGGATTTTTGTTAATAAAAATTACAATTTTGCGATATTTGAAAATAAAAAATGCTTTGTAATATTGCTCTTTTTTTAATTTATGATTATTCTCTGTTAGACCGTTAAGGAGAAGTGTCTACCTCTTGGGGGAAGAATTAAAAGATTATCACTAACATAAGTTGTAGATTTTATTAAAAATATATGATACTTTATTATATATGTTAAATATAATTAAATATTCTTCCTTAAAATTTTTAGTTTTTAGCAGTAATACAGGGTAATTCATGTTACCCTCCCTCCTTCAAATCATGTATACAGGCAGCTGATGTTAACAAGGAGTACCATAAGTAAAGTTGTAAATCCTATGCTATGCTGATATGTAAAATAAGAATCATGTAAAGAGATGTAAATCCTAAGCTTTGTTGGATTGTAAAAAAGAAAAAAAGAAAAAATTGACCTGGTAACCCTAACATTTAATAAATACTTGAGAGGAGAGATGTGTCAGCTGTAATGACGTTTTAATATATCAGCTATTCACATTTTTGAAGTTGACTGGTCTCCTTGTCTAATTGCTCTGCCAAAGATGGCGACCTTCTTGGCCAACCACTTATTCAAGACATTTTTATTTTAAAAGCGTCGCTCCTGGCATACAGTTATTCCACAAGGTTTCTTGTGACGACGTTGTCCTAACAGTCGGTCTCACAGGCTTTCTGGTAGGCTAACAATTCCTCTGTCTAGTTGATCTGGTCTGTTCACGAGTTGCACATGAACCCGTCCACTATCGGGTCCTCGGTGAACTAGAGCCACAACCTGGATGTTAAGAACAGCATGCAGCAAGGGATGTAAACGACCGAGAAGGTGTCCTTTTCCTCCTCGTGGGTGTACAGGGACATGTTGTTCCTGAAAAAGTTGTACCACGTCTGGCTCCTAAAGCTAGACTTAGACAATGTGTTGATGACCCTCTTGTGGTTCTTGACTGCTGTGTACTAGATGATGACCATTGTATTCTCCTCATAGGTATTGAGGTTGGTATCCATGGACCTGAACTGCCTGGTGGCGGTCTTCTTGCTGTCCATAACGTCGAAGTTGGCTTAGTACAACCTTTTGATCACACTGAAGTTGAATTAGGCAATTATTGGGGCTACCTCTCAGCTGAGTAGGTGGCCATGTTGCTGCTCTGGGTTGACTTCTTGTTGATATTCTTGACTATAATTTAAGCAAACTATCCTTGTATATAGGATGACGCTGTAGAAATGGATTCGATTTTTCAATTTTTTCCATAAGTGATTCTGCCAAAATAATCCCCGTGAACGGCCCACCTATGAAACTATACCTATAAGATATGGAAAAAATTACAACAATTTATCAATAGATCGCTAGAACAGTTCCTTTTACCTACGGAGAAAAATTAAAAGATGAATGATAGAATCTGGAAACATAAAAACAGTATACATCTCTTCCATATGCTTGATTGTTCTCTATATACGCCTCAAAAAGTCAATAGGCCTGATAATCCCCTCTCCCAAAGAAATATCTACGTAAACTCACTCCGATATGAGAGAGGATCATACGTATTGACCATGAACGAAAAGGAAATTAGAATCGGAAAGTACCTTAAAAAATGTTCTAATAATATTTGATTAATTAATTACTTTTCCTAAATTGAGTTTTCCATGTACCTACATATTCAATTATTACGATACTTTTTTGATTATTTCTTTGTTATCGTGTTTGCATGACTTACGTCATGTGATGTCACTATTCATAATTCTTAGAGGGTGTTGTGTTATTTTAAGACGCTCTTATTATGTTTATACTTATTAATATTTGTTAAATCCTTTTTGGACAGAAACGTATTAAATACTGAGCTCTTTAGAACGTCACAGTTAGCTTCGTATACAATTATGAACTTTGTAATTCTCCTTTTTTTTTTTCCTACCTTCTTTTTCTTCTTATTTTCTTTTTCTACTCTAGGTGTCTGTTTACATTTGTTTGAGATGTAAACACATTAATATAATATGTACATTAATGTTAACTTATGTTATTTTGAGCTTTGCTCCTGACCTTCTATTAGTTACCTCATACTTCATAGTTTTAGTGAAGTAAAAGATTCATTCAAGTGCTTAATGATTGTCTTGATCCCTCCTCCCTCCCTCTCTCTCTCTCTCTCTCTCTAAATAAACCATTTAATGACCAAAAGATGTATATAAAAAATTAAAAAAATTCAATCACGAGAATCTATTTATATTCCATCATAACTGGTTCTGTATCATAAGGAGCGTGGGAGTTATTATTCTTGTTGCATTTTTTATTTACGCTCCAAGCATTCCTGGCTATTACATTATTTATGAATCTTTTATATAATGGTGCAATAGTTTTCATATTATGATTAAATTACTAAAGAACATGATAATCTCCATGAAGGGGTCTGACAAATTTACAAATCAGAATGTTTGCACACCCCTACCAATTTCTTTTTATGTATTAAATTAATTAAAAAAAACCCACAGAAATACGAGGTTGAGTTAGAAGTGATGCCAGTAATGTTTCGTTGATTATTGTAGCGAATGGAGTTGTATGTATATTTTGATACCCTTATTTGTACATAAATCTTTAATATAATCTGATTAATTTGAAATACTGAATATATTAAATTGTATTGTCACTTTGTTTCAAACCGGATTAACAAAATTAAATCAAGAAAGACTGGGCAACTTCTATTTATAACTTAATATGGAAATTAATTGATTTTCTATCCATTCAAAAGGGGATGCCATCATAAAAGTCTTAATATAATTTATGTGGATATCATAAATAAACTTTTACTTATTTCATTGTTAGGGTATTATATTACACTTTATTAGTTAATTAATGAATGTTTCTAAAGTTAATTGACATGGCCAAATTCTGTGACCCTCAAAAAATGTTTTCTCATAAAAGTGCATCTATGCAAAAAAGGCCCAAAAAGTCATTGAAAATTGTTGAGAAAAATTAATTAATAAATGTATGGACATTTCGATTTCTTTTCTAAATCGTAATTGAATTGAACCTATTTGATAGCATAGCTGTAGGAGTCAAAGGGGCACATAGGGTGAGCGCCTTCCCTATTTTTTTATTTTTTTAAATCAAATATATGAAAAATTCAATTTTTAAATTTGAAAATTTATTCTTACCAGTGGCGTATCTGGAACAAAATGTTCAACATTTAGTGGTTCGAAAAAAAAAAATAGAGAGGGGTGTGAGTGTGAATGATATAAATCTTCAGATTTAATTGTAAATTGACACTTTTCACAATCATGAATAACGATTTTGCAATTTATCGTGATTTTTTTTTATTCCAAAGTACTATGAGCAAAAAATACCAGGAAATTTGAATTTATTTTTTCTTGGAATTTCGATAGGGATAAATGTTTTTGTTTTTTAAATTGACACTACTGTCATTGACGTTTCTGCTAAATTAAATGTCAAAATATCCATTAGTGTTTGAGGTACGTGTCCTTTTGTGAACAACTAATATTGAATTTTTTAAATGTCTGAAACATGATGACTAAAATGCAGTTTAGAGAAATGATTAAATGAACATTCCAGACTGTATTCTTTATACATTTTGAGAATCTGTGGTTTATTTTTCGAGAAACACAAACTATTATTCAAGAAACTGACCTTCCAATTTTAAATTTTAATATCAAATCTAAACTCAGGAGATATTGTACTATAATTATAATTGACTTAATACAAATATTGTGACTGTTTTAAAATTTGATAAAAAACTTTGGTACATATGCATTGCATTGGGGGGGGGGGGGAGTATGAAATTAATTTTAATGATTAAGTAAAGATTTTTGTATTCCCGATATTTTTTACCCACAGTAGGTTAACATTTTGGAACTACAAATCATAATCAACTAATTTAAGATCTTGAGTCCTAACATTTTAAAAGTACAAGATTTTATGTCATATTTTAATTTTAAAATCGTATTTTAGAGATTTGTAAAAATTTAAATAATACATAAGGTGAATATTTTCCAATGCTGTGAGTCGTTGTCAAGTCATCAAACTATTATATCAAACTCACATTATTTATTGCATAAGTGTCGTAACTTTGTATGGTGGCTTAAAAATTACAATTTACTTTGAATTTTAGTTAATTTTTTATTATCAAAAAATATTTCTTACTAAAAAAGTAGGTTATACAGAAATCATAAATTAGACGATAACAGAAAGAACATGATTCGGTTAAGCACTGATCGGTTTGCAGAACAGTATAAATGCAGATTTAAAAAAAATTCTATACGTAAATGTTTAATTGATTTTGATTTATAATAAAAAGGTCAACAATATTCTTGAAATAACTCTGAAAATTCAATTTTCATAAGGAGTAGAATCATAGGTGGAGCTTGAGTCTATTGGCTTTGGATTTCTCAACTAGTAAAGTAATTTCTATAAACTCCGCGTATAAGTAAGTACATATGTAGAATACATTAAAACGATGCCAAATTACATTATTAGTATCTACCAATTTTAACAATAAAATCCTTTCTAAGGGTTAGCTAATTTTAAAACATTGATTGTAAATTATAATTAATTAATTGCAAGGCTAATGTAGTCACAAAATTTTTAATATGCTATCAATCATATGTATGTGAGACAAAGTCACTTAAAGTCTCAAATTTTGAAGCCCATTAAGTCTTTGACGTTCATACCTGACCCATAATACATAGTCCTTATCAATGTCTCATCCTCAAATACATTAATCCAAATGAAAACTATTAAACTGTAAAGACTATTAACTCAATATCATTAAAAAAATGTTATTACTCTCAATGATCAACAAAAGGGCTGTCCTTTTTTCAAGGTAAAAAAAAAAATACATGACCTTGGATATTGTCCCTTTAAAATTCAATTTGTCCCATCCCTCACAGTGTTTGATCTTCCAACTTTACCGTTGATGAGTAAAGCTCCTTTGAGTGACCAACCGTTCTTTATCCCAGATTTAAAAAAATAAGAATCATCAAGGGTCAAAGCTTATATTCATATTCTTAGATTTATTGAATTCAAATAATAACTCAAAGGCAGTTAATGAAATTGATCAAGCTATCTGTCTTCGTTCTTAGAATAGAAAAGAACCATCAAGAATTAATAAATGTATCATGAGGAAGTTTAACACTACTTCAACATATGAATAGAAGGTGATTCCATATTGAAAAAGTTGACTTTTTGTTCAATTACTCAATTATGATTCTGGTTAAGTATATCAAATGTTTATACAACAAACTTACGTTCTATAAATGAAAGTTAAACTTATTAAAAGACAATTTTTTGCAATTTATATTTCAGTATGTATCGTGTTTCAACAGTCCCTGACAAACAAACTTAAAAATTGTGAATTTTTAAATGATACATTATTGATGGTCCTTTTTCGTTGTCATAGATTACATTTGAATTTAAACTTCTTTTGATTCTGACCAATTAAGAAGATGTATTTAATTGAGTAAATTGAGGAAAAATGATGATTTTATTTAGTGCCATTATATATGCATATATTTAATGTACGAAATTACCCGTCGATTTTACATACAAAAACCAAACTTACATTTTCTGGGAGCATAATAGTGTTCTTTTTAATGTTGTATAAAGTGTGTAATTAAATCTAGGACAACATTGTTAAATTTTGCATTTAAAAAATGACGTCATGTATTTTTTCAAACATGCATACGCCGAGAATAATGATTCAATTTACAAGATTCAAAGATATGATATTTTTTTATCGTTTAACAGATTTTTAACTAATATTATTCAATTACTTCTAGTTTAAAATTTTTACCATGAAAAATAAGGATTTTATATGGATCTGAAGTGAATGTGCGTTTTCAGGAGGGAATCTGATCCCGGACTCAAATTTTTCAATCTTTAAACAATCCTATTTCTGTTGTTAATGAAAATATTGGCTTGAAATTTTTGATTGACTCTAGTCTTACAATTGCAAGCAAATTGTGTAAAAATGAATCTAATCTATGAGATAGATCCTTTTGATAAATTGAAATGTTCTGAGTACAAGTGATGTTACTTGAGTTCATAGCTTCTTTGTTGTTATGAAGAACTAAAATCATAGGAGCTGGACCCGGGGTATCAAGTATCAATTTATTTTGTATAAAGTCCAGTTTTTGTTTGGTTATTTTAGCAATTTCTAAAGTAAGTCAAATATATATATTTTTTTTTGTAAATGGGAAAATTCAATAAAAAATCGATTTATTATCGCTAAATTAAAATATAAATTTAGAATATTAATTATATCAATGTTACCATAGGGATTTTGAAAATTTCCATCAAAATTGAGCATCACTTTTAATTTTTGTGTCTTTTCAATGCCGAAAGGGTCATTTTTTACTCAAATAAGTTTATTTTTCGGTTCTTTCTTTTGAGTCATACACTCATTGGAAAATGAATTTTCAATTATGAACGTTTTATTGTAAAGGCTAAATATGCATTATTTCTAGCTTGTAGCTACGTAATAAATTATATTTACATGTATTAAAGGTAAGAAATTATGGACAAAAATGATCAGTGGCGTAGCTAAAAATCCAGAGTACATAGTCAAGTTAATTTAGCTATTAAGTTTTTTATAATTGAGGGCATTTAAATTTTATGCAATGTAGATCAAGTTAATATTTTGACAAGCAAAAATATACAGAGTCGAAAGAAGACTCCGATGTGAGTCTACATACAAAATGTGATAACTCAACACAAACCCACAAATAAATGTTCAAAATTAGATTTTACATTGACATAGTATCTTATTATATTGATTCGTTGATACGTTTTGTGAGGAGATTGGAGTAGCCAGTGTCAAAAGAGTGAACAGTTAATCGGGAAAAACAAAAAACAAAAAATCATGACTAGTAAATATTAGCGTACAAGTGTAAATCACATTAACTGAAACTATTACCAGAGAAATTTGAAGGACGTTTGTTTTTTGGGCAGGGGTGGGAGGCTACAGCCTTCTGATCACACCAAGAAGAATGATCGAAATTACACTCTTTGATTCACAAAGTAACTTTTTTCCTAACAGAGAAAGACAAAAGGCACAAAATTATCTGGTAGTTAGACAATTCTTCACTTAATAGTAGGAAATTGCCCACAGTTTAATATCAGCTGATTCTAGCTCAACCAATAAAGGTTCAGAATACTTTTAAAGGGCTAAAAAAGTAGAAAATTGATAGTAACAGTATGTATAATACATAAGGAATTATTTATTTTTTAAAGGTACCAAGACTTTGAGGGATCGAAATTGAGACGAGATGTAGGCTGATATCGAGAACCAGATCACTACTTTGATCTGTAAAATTGACTACGCAACTAAGTATTTTTAAATAAATATGTACCTCTTTTTGTTATGTCATTTTTCAAATTAAAGCACTAGAAAAAGATTGGGAAAGACCAATAATGATCTTTTGTTCAAAGTAATTGCGTTCTATTTCATAAATAAAAGTTGTCTCTACAATAAAACGTTTTTTCGCTATGGTTACAAATTTATTTTTAAAACAAATGGTTATTTAAAAAAAGATATCCTTTAGTTTTTAGCTAGAATAGAAAGGCTCTATAAAGACATTTTGCCTAAAACGTAAAAGCATTTAATATTACTATTTCAAAATAAATGAACAATAATTTTTTATGAAATAGTTTTAATGATAAGAACGGAAATCTTTGCTCGTTATTCATTTAAAAACTTTGTATAATTATATTCCTCATATAGTTATTATATACGAATATACGATCACCTGTTTTATATTTTGATTAAAACAGGTGACACCATATAATAATCAAAAAATATATATTGGCAAAGTTTCAGGTCTCACAGAACATTTTTGCCAAAGAACTGGTCGTTTAAGTTTGAAAACGGGGCAATTCTTAAAGCCACCTAAATGCACCCTTTTTAAACGACTACTGTATCAAATTTAAAGCTATGCCCTGTCCTTTATATTTTATGAATCCCAAATGAAAAGCTAGGAAATAAATGAATATTCCATTTTTTTTAAAACAAATATATTCATAAACTCCTGGTGTTGCCATAGAACTACAAATTATACGTATCTCTGACAACTCTATGCTTTGACTTACGTTAATCAAATAAAGAAACCATCATTTAACTCATAATTACTTAGTATTCAAAGGATTTATTTAATATCCAAGGAGATACTTTGACAATTTTTTAGCACAAAAAACGGAATACCCTTCATAGTATATACATATGGATGTTATTTCAAAATTGAAATTAATTAGAGAAAATTGTTGTATTTGTTTGTTAGTTAAAAATGACAGATGGCAAAAAGGAACGGTTTTTTTACGTAGGAAGTCAAGAAGCAAATTAATTATAATTATTTTCATAATATTCATATTAACTCTATTGGATAGAGCAAATATTTAAAATCTGTATAATCAATCCAAACAGTGGGATTCTTCTCCAGTGTTGTGATCAAGAGGATCTCACTCGATGATACTAAGACAAGAACAATACGATACTACGTTTTAAGAAATCGATACTTAAAAATCATTTGTTTTTAGAAAAAAAAATAATATTTTTATCTACTTGCTTTGAGTCTTGATTTTGACCAATGACCAATACCTTGAAAAGGTCGAGATCTAGACAAGTCATTGAGAAATTGAGTTTGAGATGAGAGCAAGGCCGATTTCGAGAACTAAATCACAATTATTATCTATTTAACACATCGGAATTATTCAGAGCTCAGCAACAGCTAACTCGAGTTGAACCAATCACTACTAATAAGGGGCAAGAGCTGCAAGAACAAAAATTAACAGCTGACAAAATTGACTTTTTTTATACCAACTTTATTGTTTGAGATACGACAAGTATAACTTATTTATAAGTCATTACTATTAGTAATAACTAATATATAATAACTTATAAATATAATATCATAATGGAACATAACATCTTTCATTTCTTTAATGCACTTAATTTTTATTACAAGTTTGAAATATGTTAAAACATTTGCTACATCCCAAAAAGATATGCTAAATGCACAAGTCATTACTCAATGAATTCAAATTAAACATGTGAAAAGAGATGCACTTTTCAAAGTTTACACACAAAAAAAGTTGCATATAAAATATCACAGTTATGATCCCATTAAGAATCTGATAATATTATAAAGAGTGAAAGTTAATAATTGAATGTATTTTACTATGAGCAAAAATACCGGGAAATTTGAATTTAATTTTTTTTTTTTTTTTTTTTTCGGGGGGGGGGGGATTCGGATAGAGATAAATGTTTTTATTTTTAAGTTGACACTACTGTTACTGATATTTGTGCCAAATTACACGTCATAATATTCATTAGTGTTTGAAATAGGGATCCTTTCGTGAACAGCTAAAATCGAAATTGTCGTTTTTTAAAATGCCCCAAAGATGATGAATAAAATGCAATTTAGAGAAATGTTGTTGCCGACCATCAAATTTACAATGAATATTCCAGACTGTATATTCTTTTGAAACTTTGAGAATCTGTGCTTTATTTCTCTAGATACATAATCCATTACTTAAGAAAGCAAGCATCCAATTTTTAATTGTATTAGCATATCTAAACTCAGCCTTAATAAAAAAAATTTGACTTTTATGACAATTTGAAAAAAAAAATGTCGACATATGTGTATTGCATTGGGAGCGGGGGGGGGGGGAGAATGATATTTGATATTCATTAGTGTTTGAAATAGGGGTTCTTTTGTGAACAGCTAAAATCGAAATAATACTTTTGAGGGGAAGCAAATAAATTTTGCTTAAAATTAAATAAGTATTTTTTTAATTCCCGATATTTTTGCCCATTGTCGTAGATAAAAAAACTATCATTTTTTTTTCCTTTTAGTTTCTACCCTTCAAAGTCTTAGTCGCTTCATTGTCTCGGCTAGTTGTAAAGTCCTATCGTCTATTGCTTAAACAGTGTGCTCTCCATTACTATTGACTAATATAAGGGCCAACATTAACATTTAACTCAAACCAGACCAAAAGAAAAAAAATGTTCTTATATTTTTTAGAAAATAAATTTTTTTTAATCTAATTAGTTTGAACGTCCCTGTCTTGAGATCCTGACCGATTTCAAGAATCACACCACTAGTTTCATTACATTGTACATCAGGTACCATGGAGAGTAACCATCAACATTTCACTCATGCAACGTATTAATATCAATTAAAGTCAATCACAGAGTTCTTATTGAGTACAATTCCAACTTGAAGTTCATAACAAGTTTCTGCAAGACTTTTCAATACATTATTAGAATAGATAATTTATTAGTCTCATTCGTTACTCAGCGTTGAAGCGTAATGTAATATACTATTATCTCCTTCTTAAATCTGCTTTACTTTATAATTTAGATACTATTTGTGACTAGATACTTTCATAATAATAACATGTAGACATCAAAGTACATTTAACAAAAATTAACAGCTGACAAAAAAATATAGTGTAAAATTTTATATTTTTATATTCATATCGTATGTTTACTATGAAACTTAAAAAGGGTATCTGAGTCCATCTACCCTAACTTTAAAGACTTACTATTTATAGTCCATAATTGAATGGTTGGCAAAAAAATCAAACAAAAATATATCATTGTTTAAAATTAAATCTTAATTCCAAGATCTGCTCTTTAATTACTTGAAAAATATGCCAAGAAATCAATTACAATTTCCAATTTATTATTCAATTACCTAAATAGATTACCTACAAGAGCAAGTTCCTACCATGTGATAAACATAACATGTAATAACCAACATCGCTGTTTTGACAACAGAGCATTCTTTTTTTTCAAAAAAAATGTTTGTGAAATGACATTGAGATGAAAAACATTAAGAGTACATTCATCGGTCATCAACTTTAAAATAATTATAATTTTTTTTTACATTTTTCTCTTGAAAAACATCATTAAAAGTACACACAAACCTGTCTAGAGACCAAGCTTTTTGTTCGCTAGAAGCATTTTCTTGTTACTCAGCTTGCCTTGCTTTTCAACACTCCTGCTCTTATATAGGAGCGTTTTTTACATGACTTCGTCATTGTAAAATTTGGTAATCTTGGAGGGAAAAACAACCAAAAATTTATAAGAATAAAAACCCTTGTTTATTTTTTACCAAGGAAATTGGGATCCCTCTTCACTTCTAAACACAATGGCCCTCCAATTGTATATGAACTAAAAAAGAGCTTTAGCCTTAAAATATTTTTATGGCCTTATTTGTATTCGAGAGAGTTTTTGGAGGTGGTCTTTGCATCAAATTAAAGTTCAAGCTCTCTCAGCTATCAAACGAGTTATTTTTACACTTTCTTGATGATTTGACTCAAATCGTTTTAACAATGATAAAAAGACATTGTTAAAACGATTTAAAAATCTTTAAACATTAATCTTTGATTCATATAATATTCCCTATTTAGCGCGCTATTTACAGCACTAAGTAGGTATGTGTCGATAAACAACCTCGAATCTTTAAAAACCCGAAAAATGTAAACAACTTTATGGCCTTTGCCTGAAGAATCTGAGTCTGATGTAGAAAAACTACGGCTATATTTTGAATTTAGGAATTGATTTTATTTCGATCTCAGGACATTCTTGATGTTGAACAGTGTAATTGATAATTTAAATATTCACATCTACACAGTGTACCATATATATTATTAGGAATGTAAATAATATGCAAATCGGGCATATAAGAATCAAAGAAAGAGAAAATCAATGTGGTAGTTCTGACAATTTGATGAATGTTGAGAGGGAAGCAGCTTGAGCTGTCATGACGTTTTACTGAGCTACAAGCTGCTATTCTCCATTATATATGTATACAAATGAAGACATCAATAATAGATAATAACATTATGTATACCAAAGATGAGAGGCAGAAAATTAACTGAAATTAATGTCAGGAAATTATATATTTTCAACTAATAATTATAAGAGGACTTGAGCCCTTTTGTTTGCATTTTATTTGCTTTATTAACCTTAAAGCATGTATTCCTTCGTGTGATATCTGTACTATCAGGTAGATGTTGTTCTTCACTCAGTAATAAAGGAAAAATGATAACAGCTTTGGAAAACAAAAAGATCCTTCAAAAGTGCCAACTCCACAAAGTCTCGCACTTGGCATTTTGTATATTATTTACATTCCTATATATTAAGGACATCTTAGATACTAGTAAAAATAGCCACATACAAGCCCAAATATGGTCACTTTGGTCACATCATAATTTTGTGACAGTTTCAGTCACTTCGGACTCAATAGGAGTAAGAGAGTATTCGCATTGGCTACATGAGCAAACTTGACAAGATTACAAATAGTTTACTCAATTACAATTAGATTACAATTATTTTCTCTATACTGTTTTACTTTTATTTTCTGAATACTCAATTCTGATATGAATACAAATTTTGTAATGGTATAATACGTCGATACGGATATAATATGAAGACAATAGATAAATAGGGTTAAAGAAGTGATGTTCGTTCTATATACATCAAAGTCTGTCTTTGATTCGGTTAAAGACTGTCCAAATCTATATCTGTACATACAATTATGTATGACTTTAATAATATCTAATAAGTAACAAATCTACATCTAAAATAATTTTTTCTAAATAGTTATAATGTGGAACACTAGAGTGCTGTCGGATACTTCCTGGTTTTGTCATATAAAAAAATGTTTAAAAGTAAAAGGAAATTGGAAGAAAAAAAAACTAGATCTTTTATTAAAAGGGCTTTTATCCGTGGGAGACCTAAGTAAAATAAAAAAAGATTCTAGTTCCGTGGATCTTCCATTCCTCAATTAAAGTTAAAAAACGCTAAGTTAGAGATAGAGCCGTATCCAAAAAGTTGAATGCCTAGAGCTCTCAATCCACCAGGGAATCCCGTTTATTCGTGTTTAGTCTATTTCTTTCATTAATCTCTATCTATATAGTTAGACCCGGTACGCAAATCTCATTCACACGGTTTAATGTATCAATCAGAAGGTCTATAATTGATAGTGTTTTGTCTATGGTCTCCAAAAAGCTAGTAACAGTCCTGGCATCTTTTCCTTATGATAATTTTTAATCAGCTTTTTAAATCAGAAATAACAAGGATCATAGGTTAAAACCATAGTTGGACCTTGTGGTCAAGCCCCCCTGATTCTCAAGATTTAATAAATAAGATATCTAGTACCTATGTCAATACCTATATGATTGTAATTTAAATACACATCTTAGTTCCATAACCAGACATATATCTGAGAAGGGCACACTTAAAAAATAATGGATTATTAAAGACAAGAATCTAGGATGGGGTCTGAATTATTAATAGAATACAATAACAATTCTGCAGTTTTAATAATAGAATCAAACTATGGTTGCGTAGTTATGAGTGACTTCTGTAGATACAAAATACATTGGAAAAACGGTTTGTTCTTTTTTAAATTTCTATTCGTTCTTTGTTAAATCATTATTCATAAGTTATGACTCTCCTTTTGCAATTGGAAAGAGGATTTTAAAGCTTTCTTGATGTCTAAGACGTGAAAGTTTCCTTTCTAATATGTATTATAATATGTAGTCACATACTCTTTTTGACTAAAATACCATGAAATTATGTCTATTACAACATTTTAAAGAAGTGTAAGTGCAAATACATAGAGGGAAGGAATTTAGGTCATGACTAATTTTTTTATTATTATGACTGAGATACCATATTCCCAAGTTTAACTGTAGTTTTATTTATTTATTTCTGTAGAAATTCAAATTATTTGATTTACAAAGGATAAAACTGTAATTTCAAGAGAAAAAAGTCACACACAACTCTTGAATACCCACAAATATCAGTACTACAAGTCTTTTTAAAAAGTGATTAAACATTGCTACTAAATTTCCCTCAATACTGCTTTCTCTTTATACTCAGCCTGATACATGCATTCCTTCAATCATTTACATAGACTTAACATTAGTAAAAGTTTTAACAATAACAATATCAAATGTATATAGGCTTATACTCTACATCATATCAAATGCAGAGTGTGCAATGAATTAAGGAGGTTGCATTAAAGAATCGATAAAATCTCAGAGATTATTAATACAATTTATTACATCAATTAAATCATTATAATTAAACTTCAATATCCTAAATAATGATTAATGACATCAAAGAACATTGGAGAAGAGAAAAATTTTAAGTTTAAATATTGAAAGAGAGCTATTCAAATTACAAAGTGTTTTAAAACTCTTTACGCTCAAACTCTATGACGTTCGACCTAAAAAGCTTTTCATCCCATATCTTGCTGTGTTGAACAACATGTATTAGGCAATGTGTATATATATATATATATATATATATATAGTCCATTAGGAAGGTATTTATAAACAAGAATTGTGCTGAGTGTAATAATAATTAAGAGTACGATCCATTAATTATGTCTACATAATATACATATACAAGAGACAAATTTCACTCCTTTTTATCTAGTATTTAATTATAAGAAGTAAAATTATAATTTGAAAAGTTATCAAGGAAGCATTTTAAGAATTCCATAGTGAGTAAGAGTCTTCTGGCTACATGACTATGTTAAATCTATTTTCTTATAAAGAAAAAAGCCCCCCCAAAAAAACAATATGATACATTCATTTTGTCAAAGAAACTATTGACTATGAAATAGTTTAGTTGAGACTGGAATCGTGACTGGATTTTGGAATTGATTCCATTCAACTATGGTAGAAAAGGAATTGACAATTCGCAACTTTTCCAGAATTGTATTAGTCCTCTAGAACAGTGTTCGAGACAAAAACTCTGACAGTGTCTTGGATTAAAGTCATGACAGAATACCCAGAGAGTTAACACAGTGCTGAAAACCCTGTTGCCATTTCCAACATCCTGTCCGTGTGATGTGGGTTTTTTTGGAGTGACTGCCACCAAAACAAAGCAAAGGAGTAGACTGAACATAAACAACACACTGCAGGTGTCTTTGCTTGCTATTACCCCCAGAAGGGACTATCTCGTTGCAAAGACACAAGTTCAGGGCTTCCATTGATTTAGCGTTACGGACAGTTTTTGATGTTATAATAGGTTATATTGTTGGAGCAATGTGCTAATGAAGTTCCTTATGAGTACACAGTGGATTCACGTTTATTGTTACTATCAATATCTCAACCACCCCGGGCCGAAATAAAATTGTAAAGTGTTGACTTACGGCAGTTAGAAAAAGGTTGGGAATCACTGCTATAGAAGATTATCGTTCTAGAAAAATATATATTTGTTTGACTATTTTGCCAAATACATATAATTAATTATCTATGTATGTTATCTTTACGAACGTAAATAAAGAAAAATCAAGTATTCACCTTTGCAGTATGATGCAAAAACAACCAATGAAGCATATTTCCCACTTAAGACAACAAGAGGATTGTGTATTAAACAACAAAGTTTATTGAAGGCAGGGGTCTAAAATTGATGTCATAGTTGTGTTATTTTTATACAAATCTTTGAATAGACAAGGAATTTACTGATATGTACATGCTAACGCTCATAATTGTTTTCTCACAGTGCTTTAATGCGTTTCTTTTAATCATTCATACGCAAGGCGAGCGATGATCATTGTTTGTAGGTAATAATATCATATTATTAATATGTACCTTATGTGTACAAGGACTCACACTTCAACGTACGTACCACCTACAATCTCTTCTCCACAACCATCATAGTGGCACAACGCCTCATATCATCTCTTTTACTATGTATGTGTAATTCATATTGTGTCAGAAGGGATACTACTCTTTTGAGGAACGCTCATTCATTGTACATAATATTTAACTTTTCATGAAAAAGCCTATGTCCTTGGTCGGTGGGGGATGGGCATTGGATCCCCTCTGTCTAGCTGTGTCGTCTTCTTTCGGGCCCATAATAGCAGCAGACGCAGCTGCTTCCTCAATATATATATATATTAGTGATTGAGGAGGGGTTGTACTATTTAATATCAGGAATTCTATTAATTCAAATAGTAAAAACCACAGAATCTCTCCTTGTCATACCACAGGACTATAAAATACTTTTCAATTTCACTATGTGGACTCACTATATCGTATATTTCAAATAGTTAAAATATTAATTATTACTATCATTTGTATATATTCTATTATAGACATGACATGTTCCCCATAGGTTTTTAGCTGCCTCTTCTTAGTTACTTAAGTTATAGCAAATCCTAAGGGTTTGAGTACAAAATAAGAGAGAAAGATCAAGGAGAAGGAAGGGTCGGAACTTGGGGGGATCTTGGCTCATACATACTACTACCACACACATATTTATATATATATATAACTATGAATAATACTTGATAATTGAGCCTTAACCGTGTGTGCTGGAGTGTGCACAAATTAATTCCTAAATGAATGAATTACATACACAATGTGATAAATCCCTTTTATTTTTATAATTATTAGAATCAAAAGAAAAGTGAAAATTTTCTAAGACTTTTTAAAATTCTGTACATGTTATAATTGAAAGAAATAATTGCTTTATTGAAACAAAACAAAAAAAAGAAGCAAAAAAAAAAAAAAAATGAGGATGACGATCTGATATATTTCAAGTTATTTTCTTTTTTTAATATTATTTAAATAAAATGTGTGGCTTATTTTATTTAAAACACATATAATAAATAGTCTTTGTCGTTTTTCTCTCTTTCAAAAAAGTAAAATTAAAAAAAAAAAAAAAAAATCATGAGAAGGTTTATTTACAATATTCAGCTTTGACAAAAAATAATCATAAAAGAAATGTGAATCCATGGATTCTTAGGATTTCAAATAGGAAAAACAATCCGACAAACATAAAATAAGTATACGACACAGATTTTGATGGATCCAAAGCATATATATATATGCATGTATATGTGCTTCTCGTACAGATAAATTTCTTTTTCTGACACCTTGCCTCCTTCTTTCTAACAAACACATATTCACAATTTTCATGATACTCTTTTTCTTTTAATATTTTAAGTAAACTATTTATTTAGTCTTTTAAGAAGTTTAGGAGAAGTGGATCAATAGTATATGCAATTATTATTAAATATATTTATTAATTGGGAAAGCTTTTTCATCGCGATTTCAGAATGAAAAAAGGCGCCACACCATTTAGGGGAAAAAAAAAGAAAAAAAAGGTTGTTTTCAGTCACAGAATGCTTTGATTAGCTCCATTTCTTCTTGTATTAGTTGTCTGACTAAACAAATTTAGAAATTAAAATAATAAGGTATAACTTATAGAACGATACTGTAGTGCACAACACTAAAAAAAAGAAAAAAATAGATTCATGTGGAAGTGCCTAAGACCTTCTCTTACTTTTACGTTTCTTCTTGTAAGAGAAGTGTATAAAGGTAAATTGAACCTAATGAAGAGCCCTAGAGAGTCTTTTATATTTTCTACCACTAGCACGGCCATTTTCGAGAGCCTGAGCTTCCCCATTCATTGTGTGAGATTTGAGGACATCATTTTCGTAGACTTTGACACTTTCTACTCCGTTGTCAAAGATTTTCTTGGTGGTAATTTTTTTGCCATTGACGTAGCGAGTCGAAGTGGATGAGCTACAGATATTGGGTGCTCCTCCATAGGAGGTACTAAACGTTTGAATACTTGCTCCTCCGCCCCCTCCACCGAATCCATCCATATTGGACATGGAGAGTAGACCGCCCATGCCACCCAACATACCAAAGGGAGACATGAGATCAGTAAAAGCGGAATGAGTTTGAATGATGCCGTGAAGGGGATCGTGTCTGTGATGGTGACGACTACGTTGATGGTGATGATGATGATGCTGGTGATGTCGCCGGGTACCTCCAAGAATGTTGAAGGGATCGAGAAGCTCTTCAAAGGGATCCGAGGTGCCGAAAAACTCTCTAAAGACATCGTTGGGATCACGGAACACGAAGTGAGGGAATCCAAAGATCATGTCATTGAGATCCTCTCCTCTGAAGCGATGATGAGTCTGGGAGAAGCGTGGAGGTGCACCATCCTTCCCGTAGGTGTCATACTCACGACGCTTCTGATCGTCGGAAAGGACTTCGTAGGCTTCGGATATTTCCTTGAACTTTTTAGTAGCTAAATCTTGGTTCTCAGGGTTTTTGTCGGGGTGCCACTTGAGGGCTAACTTACGGTACGCCTTCTTGATTTCCGCAGAGGAGGACTCCTTTGAAACTTCCAGGATGGCATAGTAATCCATCCTAATACCCTGAAAGAAGAGGCGAAGATGATGAAGGTGGATTCAATTGACGTCGTCGCCTTTGTTCCACTCTCAAACAGAACAGAGATGAGCCAAAGTAAAAAGAAGGAGAGAGAAAGAGAGAGAGAGAGAAAAAAAAAGGGAAAAAAAAGAAAAGATCCATACATGAAGCAGTGTGAACGAACGTACTCTAGTAGTACTACCTACAAACACCACAGAAAAGAGAAAAGGAGAAGAAAAAAAGAGAGTCTGCGCAGTCGCACACTACGTATCTACAGTCCACATACATACATACGAACTCCTGCTACTAATTCCTAGCTAGCCTAGAATCAAACTCACTTCAACTTATCCCAAATACAGCATAGCACTTATTTTCCTTCTTCCTCCTTCTTCATCATAAATAAATATGGACTTCTTTTTTTGAAACTTCCTTCTTTCCGTCAGATAGGAATATGATACGACCGTTCGTACCTAGTCGGAGCAGTCAACGCTGGGGGTAGGTTTCAGTGCAGCGCTAGGAGCTCATCAATACTTCGTACGCTGTACTTCTCTCTATGCAGTGTAGATGAATGAGCCCTGGCTCCAACAGCAACAAATGAAGACTTGATAAATTGCCCGCCACCCTTTACCGTATACATAAATAAATAATTGATTATATTGAAGGGGGGGGGGGGCTATTATAATTATCTAACAAGAAGCATAGACTCAGTCTCAATAATCGCAAGGTACCTATTATTATTATAAGCTATCTACATATATAATATGTTATTATTGTAAACCTAATTCTTCGAAGGAGGAGGAGGCCACTTGTAAGGATTTTCAATGCATCAGCAGTACTAATAATATGTATAATAATAATAATAATATTCTGGATGTTTCTTTATGTACGTATGTAGGAGGTGGTGAGAAAATGGATGGATTTGATTATCCTTGAGAGTGTGTGAGAGAGAGAGAGGTAAAAAGAAGAGAGGATCCCTTGACTCACACAAGTCATGGAGGAATAATTCAACATATTAAATACATGTGTGATTTTTATTAGTTATGTAAGGGTGTTACATAAGGTCTATGCTCATTTCAGATAATATTACTACTATACATCAGTTTTTAATACTTAATTATTATGATTGTAGTTTCCATAAAGCTTATAAGAAACATTATAAGAAAAATAATAGGTAGTATAAATGTATGTATGTATGTAGATATCCCTAGCCAAAACAAAGGTCTATCATCATTCTCTCTCTCTCTCTCTCTCTCCCTGCAAAATACAACTCCTACATGAATAAAATACTTACAATAAAACATATTCCATAATGACTCATAGTATTCCTTCTCGAATACACGGATCCAGAAGAGAGAACTGCTCTCAAACATCATCTTACATCTTTATATAGTCTACTTTAGTATGTAAATCACTCCAAATCAAGTAGAATCTACGTCATTTCTTCCCCCCTAAATGTCAACTAAGAATCAAATATATATATTATTTCAAAATCTCTATACAATTACAATATATATTATTCGATGTCTAATTTTCCCTTCTTTTAATTTATATAGGTAAATTAAGTTTGTTTGTGCACACAATATTTAGTATATGTAGTCATGTACAGAAAAAACACTTTTTTGTTTGTATTTTGTTGCTTGAACAAATCGACATTTACATAATGTTTTCACTTCAAAAAGCAAACCTTCCTTGTCCCGTTTCTCAAAGACTGGAAATGGATGCTTTATTTAACCAGGGTGCATTAGACTCTAGTGCTAAACATACATTTCTAATTCCTTCTTTACACTTTGCCGGATTCCTTTTTTCCTTTCTGTATAGAACTTCTGTATATAACTAACTTTAACTATAACTATGTATGAACTCTACTAATCACATCACTAACGTTTTTGTCTTTTTTCATTATAATATTAGTTCATCAAAGCCAAAATTAGTCTACTCTATAAGATATGATACATTGGGGATTTTCATTTCTCTTATTTTTAAATTAAAGGGGTTGTTATGCAATAAATAATGTTTGTAGGTAGGGACTTGTAAGATGAGTCAGAAGGTGAGTATTTTTGGGTCAAGTGGCACACTTCTAAAATAAATAAATTACTTCATGTAAGCATGTACAATATAAATAAGTTAGTTTAATTAATTATTATTGTTATTACGTTACTAATCATCTGCTATTTAAAGGTAACTCCATGTTGGCTCCCCTGATAGTTTAAAAGGCTACATATGTAGCTTCAGCTGTGGCACTCCCATAATATTATTTCCTTTACTTTTCTAACTAAATAAAAATGATGATCATATTAATAACAAATAATAATAATAATAATACCCTGAGTATGTAGGTAGTATATATGTACATATTCAGTGTAAAGTATTTTCTTTGCTCATCCATGATTGGAGGAGGTAATTTAGCTGTATTTCTTTCAGCTGTTGATGATTTCTTTTTTTCTTAAGGCGGGTAAATTTAAAAATCAAAATAGGGAATAAGTACAATGTTTTTAAAGTTATAAATAATATGTAATTGATTTTACTAACTTTGATTAGAAATATTTATTAGTAGTATATGAAGTATAACATAACCTTTGAATATCCCAATATTCATTATTTCGAGCTTTAAATAAACAAAAACAAAAAACAGTCTAGTGCTCCAATCCGGCTATCTCTACAATTAATAATATCAAAGTACTCTTAGTCAGTTGCATATACATGTTAATCACTGGAGTTGTCGATCCATGAATTATTGTTATACAGTATCATATCTATACCGCTTAATCAATAATAAACCAGGTGTATAATTGAGTCAAATGAGCCTATGAAATATTTGCCAATATGGAAGTAAGCTTCCTATTCTTTTTCCACTCAATGTACCGTACCTCATTGAAGTCGGAGTAATTGTGTGATAATTATTATTATTATTTCCGCAGAGTAAGTTATGAATTATACAAAGCATGTTTATTATATATACATATGTGTGTATCTAAAGAGGCTTAAATCCGCGTGGCTGGCCCTTCAAATACCTTGACGTTGGGCAGATAATGAATGAATGCAAATACTTGATATTTATTGACTCATTCAAACATGGAAAATTGTGTTAAATCCCATATGAAATAATATATATAATTCAAAATAAAAGTGGTTTTTAAAAGTGAGCAATATACAAACACAACCTTAGGCATTTCGTGTGGGTCAAATAAAACTTAGGATGTATGAATATGTATTATACTGACAGACGTACATAGGTGTATGTACGGAAATGTAGAACATACCTACAAGTACACCCTATACCGTAACATATTATGTAGACGTATGTTATACTTGATTATATTATAAAATGAAGGCCTATTTGTGTAATGGATATGGTAATTGTATTGTTGTGTCCAATGTGACTTTAAGACCTTATAATGTCTTATTATTATTATTATTATACGTACATTGTAAATATTTGTATGTATTCAATTAAGTTAAACATTATCTCCATTTATTGAATTGTATGTAGTATGTACATACATTCGATGATTTTTCTAGAACATTCTCGAATGTAACGTTTATCTTACTATACTTTTATTCCTTTGAGTGTCAGTGTAATAATTAAATTGCTTTGTTACGTATCAAACTTTTACAAATGTACAATGTATCTTTTAAATGATACATTTTACAGATACACAATACTATTAGTCAGCTCCAAAGAAGAGTAATTGATTGCCAATATTAAGAGAGTACTAGTCTTTTTGTTTCGAGTTAAAACCGAGTCAGAGGTGACTGTTTCATGAACCATATGATAGTTAATTAATTAATAATTGTCCAACTCAAGTCCGTGTCGTGAGTGTGAGTCCTCCTGAGTCGATATAATTAATATTAATGTTCAATCAAGTAAAATGGTGTTTAAATTAGAATTATCTGAAAGAGAAAATATTTGTGAGTTTCGAGTACTATTCATGTCTTCATCTTTTAACTTTGAGTCCTGGTAGAATCTGGTATCGCAGCCAGAGTCCCCATATTTGTGAGATAGGAAATAAGAATCGAGTCCCACTTAAGTTAATTAAACTGGTAATTGAGACTCTAATCAGACTCAAAGTAAAAAGAGTAGCAACTGGACTAGTACCTGACGCTAAATGATTCAGATTTGAATTTGAACCTTTTATTTCAAATTATTATTTATTTATTTGATGTTTAAATTACTATTGGGGTCAAAGAAGCAACTTTATGACCTAAAAAGTAACAAACTCATTCTTTTTCCTTGATGCAAGATTTAAGATCCACTCTTGCTCCAATCTCAACTTGTAACACCCTTAAAGTTCCTCTCTATGTTTTCTATTTTAAATAGTTTTTTCGTAGTTGATTTGAGCTTGTCTCTTAAGACTGGAAACTGGATTTGAGGTAATACTCATAAAATATTATAACATTTATATTGATCAATGTACAGTTGTAGTCAATTCCCCAAAAGTCATTCACTTTTATGAATTATAGTGATTCAACGAACTGAGGATGTGGACATTTAGAGAGGTATCTTATCTTTTTATGTTCAATTATACATAATATGTATCTGTGGTGATATAAATAACTGTTTATAATTTGATAATAATAATTGCATAAAACCCTTGTCAAACTAACACACTACTTCAAACGTAGTCCATAATACAGAATCAACCTTTTGCATTTGCAATTAAAACATTCGATTCAAAACCACAATAGAATCCGCTATGAATATCATGCATTGACAATCAGAATTCACAACTTTAACATTTTGGAAGTAGACATTGTTTTAGTCATAAAATTATTCAATGTGTTTCAAAAAAGGGGTTCAACTCTGAGGAAATGTTTATCAAATATGCCTTGAATGATTTCATGAGGCATAAACATGCAGTCATAAAGTCATGATAAGCATATTTGAAGATACTATAAATATTTGTATCCAATTTCCCATATCAAATCAATATTCTTACCTCTTAAAATGTAAAAAAATAAGTCAGAAAGTATGACAATCCATTAATTATATTTAACCAAGGAATCATTGTCATGATAGACTTGGAATAAAGACAGAGCAAACCCTCATAAATATTCAAATACCGCTTGTAAGCATTTAACAATGATATCCTGTACTTTTTTACAATTCATGATGAAACTCCAAGGTTTAAATGTGATTAACTAATTAATTATGAGTGTGCTAGTAATTGATTCCATCATAATTATTCGACCTCAACTAAATAGTTCTCTGTTTTCATGAATGTGAACGACTTCCCGTTAGATCCCTATACATGATGTAGTAACCCTGTTAATGACCAAAGCAGAAGGTGCAATGAATACAAATGTATTTGTTACATCGATGTAGAGTTAATTAATGTCTGTCATTCTAATTCATGAAGACATTATTGCCCTTGAAACATTCATATATGAAAAGAAACAAAAATCCGTATTGTTCGAAACGATATGCAATTATTTCAATGCGTAAGGACTCCTGATCCTTACGTCAAGTGAGCCTGTAATTGTTATTTTTAAATGTGCATAATATATGTATACATTTAACCTTCAAATAAATTAATGAGTCAAAATAAGGTCAGAACGAAGGGAATATCACTTATAATATGTACATGGAAGTAGTGAAATTACGGATTGCTTCCATTTGAGTCAGTGAATAATTCTAAATACTGCCTTACTTTTTTAGGACATATTATTTTAAGATAGACATCTTTTTAACTATAACTTTAAATTAGGATTTTGTCCATCAACAGCCGTATATAATTACGTTTTTCATTTCTTGCGAGTGTAAATAATACTATTCAGTGTTTATACAATCACTGGGTAGTTGAAAAATTAAACCAAATCCTTGACTCACTAGTCAAATTTCAATGCATCATCCTTCGGCAATGACCTTATTCAATCGGGATCATATATTAGCATCAAAAAATAATTCTTAGTAATCTATGACAACTTAATATCGTATTGTCAATGTATTTTAATGCATACCATTGTTTATCGTACCGCTCCATCCCATTTGAGTTTACAAATATAGGAATCCATATCTCATGATGACTTACAATCTGCATTGCTGATATAATTATATACAGTAATACCCCGTTAAATACGGATTTGATCTGTTTTAGTTTGCCATACAAGTGAAAAGGTTAAAATGTTTGAGGAACTAATTGCCTAGATAATTCGGGGTATTGCTGTATGTGCCTTCCACTTTTCTAGTAAATCGCTAATGACAATCACGGTTATTACTACTGTAAAATGAAAGATTTCATAGATGGAATGAAAGGTTTAGAGATTGTGAAAATATAACTAAATAAAATAATATTTCGTTAAATGATCAATGAATAGTACTTTAGTTAAGTATATAAAGCATTTTCACTGACATCACAGATTGCATAATAAACCGAATGAGATGGGGACATATACAGTTGTATGTACTTAGTCGATATATTTATGGAATAAAATGACAAATTTTCCAAAAAAATATAGTAAAGAGAGTAATAGATTATTTGATAGAGGGTAAAATTGAAGTTCCTTTAATTCTCAGTTCCCTTGTGACATTATAAGTTGCATGACAGCAATACACTTTTTTCCTACATTTTATAGACACAAAGATTTTTATTCTTATAAAATTTGGTTAATGATGCCTCTTTCAAGATGGCAGACTTCCAGAATGAAGACGTCGCAGGAAAACACACTATCTCTAATAAAATTAATTCTCTCATCAAAAATATTGTTTTATCTTCATAGTTTTCATATCAAATATGTCTTTTTTTTGTACTTGATCATAGATGAACACATAGGTTTTTTTTTTTTTTTTAAATAACATGATGGCGAACATTACCAGACACCTTATTGATTTGGAAACAAATGTATCTTTCTATACAAAGTCATTAATTGATGATGACTCAGTTGAGGCCTCTAAATATGATACTTTTACTTACGAAGTATACATCAGTAAATATAAGAATGTAAGTACAACATACAGACATACATATAATAATGTAGCTACAAAAGAACGAGACATTGAACATGTTTGAATAATTGATTGTCGATATTTTTTTTAAATGAAAGAATTATACAATTATCAGTAGTGATGCTCAAATAATGCATAAAGATGAGGCTAAAAATGCAAGAGGCCCCTTGTTCTACGGAATATTCATCTGGTCTCTCAAGTGGTCCTCCATTTGCGTATTCCTCTTGTTGGTAAGGAGATTCTTGAAGATGCTGAAGGCTCTTTTATAGCTCATGAATGTCATGGGGGAGCATCTGAATCTAGCTATGATGTTGGGGCCCTCATTCAAGTCAGGCACATTTCCCCTAGAGAGCACTGACTTAATCATACTCATCTTCTCATAGACTGGGTTCTTCTTGAAGATCTCCTACAGCTTGTTAGTAAACTTGGGGATGGTTAGACTTTCACGGATCTTCTGAATGATAGACAAGGCTTTGTCAAGAGAGCGGATTGATGCTCCCCTCCTGGATCTTGTAAGTTGGTATTGATCAAGGTAATAGGTCAAAAATGCAAATGAATCTTATATAGATAATTTGGACATCACTATCAGAGTCTATATTTTTATTTTTAAATAAAAAAACAAACAATTATTTTGGAATACAAATTTATTTTTTCATTATACGTAATCATTTGACATTGATAACAATATTCCTAACTTTTAAAACAATCTCTAATGAGAGAGGATAATCAAAAAAGATATGGTCCTGTATTGACATAATATTAAATGTGGGAAGATAAATAGTGATGTGTCGATCCTAATTGAGGACAGCAATCCAGTCACACCTGTCAGTCCCTCCAAACCTTCTGCATTTAAAATACTAATAGTGCAGGAAGAATATTAAAGTTATAATAATTAATTAATTATAAGTAGAGATGGGCATTTTGTTTAGGTGAGTGAGTGTACCTGCAATTACTATTGGTATCTCTTCATCCAATCCGTTGATTGTTATTTGAAATTATTAAATAATACTTCATAATAATTGATAGAAACTGAGAGAAGTGAATTTGAATTATTTAATAATTTCAAATAACAATCAATTATTGCAGGATAAGGGACAAAGTTTCTTTGATATTATTTTTTAATAATAAAAAATTGAACTACTTATATTTGTAACAAGTTCTCACCTCCAGAGAAGACCGAATTGAAATTGATCATCAAGGTAGTCATTTTGTCCTTGTCTAGTTATAACCTACAAAAATTTCTTAATTCTTATTTTGGAAGGGGGTGTTACGGCCACGACGATCAAGAATTAAAATAATTACAAAAAAGAACAGTCATGCCAACCGTTTTTCTTTTTCTATTCATAAAGCTTTAATGTCCTTTTAAAAAAACAATGCCTATGCCAATGCTCTATTTTCAAAATTTAACTGTTTTTTTATTACCTTTTTTTGGTAATTGATTTTGTTTTATTTTTGCTATTTTGTACCATCAAAATAAATAAATGAAAAAAAGTCAATAAAATGTCGACTGATTTGATTTACTCTGTTTTTATGATTCTTTATATTTACACTATCAAATAAGTATGAAAATTTCAATTTCTTAGATAAAATATTTTTATTTGCAAATTTAATTTTAATTTATTGAAAGATGGGACTATTGCTCTGAAAGGAGTGATATTGATTTGAGCATACAACCAATATCAATGTACAAAAAGGGTTTAATAGCATTGGCACTTTTGTATCTTCAATGGAGGAAGTAGAGTGACTGAGAGCCCTACAAGCAGCTTTCTTGATGATGAAATAAGATGAATTACATTTAGTTTTTTGTAGGTTAATAAACCATTGTCTAAGGAGGCAAGCCTTTGAATCAATAAATTAGTTTTTAATTTTCAGAGTATAATGTTATGTATGTTAACTACACTGTTTTATCCCAAAAGTGAGGCATTTTATCATTTTAAAGTCAATGCTAGCCTCTTTGTATTTTTTTACATACTAACTTATTAAACATGCAAACAATAACTTATTAAATTATTTGACGAATTATTATAATTAATGATTAATTAAAAAATGAACATTAATTACACTTGAATATAATTGTTTGGAATCTCATTTTGCTTTAAGGCTACTTGATATAATGAATTTATATGTACATGAGACGGACGAAGGAGCTCAATTTTTAAAACTGTGAAAGATATCAATTGATTTTAAACCCTTTCCTTTCAATATTCAAATACACGTATATATGTAAAACATGTAACTTAAGGACTGATACAACACTAATATAAAGTTTCATCAAAATCGGTTCACAGACTTTTCCCCAAATTATAATTAGAATAAAATTCAACTCCTCCAAGTTACTTCAAGTTTGAAAAGCCTTCGTTATTCAAATTAAAAATGGGTACTCACTAACAAAGTATTACTAACTATTATGTTTATGCTTGCTACATGCTTTTAATCAATTAGAAAGGGGCTTTAAATCCAACGAAACGTGTATCAAATAATAATAATAATAATTTTTGATAGTGAAATTGAGAGTAAACTATTTATATACGGATTATGTAATGCTTCCCCTTTTATGAGGCCTGTCTTTTATTCGAGAGTATATTTCTTAGGTATTCATGTATAGGTATAAAAGCTCTCCTAATGTTTATAGACCATATTTATGACTTTTTTGTCCATTATTGGCTTCCCTATATAAAGTTAGTATCCCCTCTTTTTAATGTCCGAAGAAGATCAAGATCCCTGGGAGCATTTATCCTTTCTTCTCAAATTTTTAAACATATTTAAAATGTTTAATTTCAAATCAGGGTTTTTTTTTTTGAGATTATAGCTCCCCCACCTCTCAGTTCAAAAATTGTTTCCCACAGCACTATGTAATATTATACTATATACTACTGTAGACAAAAAATACCGGGAAATTTGAATTTAATTTTTTCTTTCATTTCGAAAGGCGAAATGATTAATGTTTTAGTTTTTAAGCTGCCACTCCTGTCACTGACATCCATGTTAAATATTCTTTAGTATTTGAGATGCACGTCCTTTTGATAGCTGATACAATCGATTTTTTTGTTTTTTAAAATGTTTGATTAAAAATTGCAAATATAACAGAAATCCTAGCGAAAATTCATTGAAATAAAAGTTGTAGATTTTATGCCACTAAGTAATATTGCAAAAAAAAAACTTTCAAACCAATTCGGTGGTTCTTAATGTGAAGTTTGAAGGCGATCAGATACCGCACTAGTTCTAACCATGAAACACCGAATGGATTTGAAAACTTTTTTCCCCAATATTACTTAATAACTAAACTCTTTTGAAAATTGAAGAAAAACGTTGGCACATGTGCATTGCATGGGAAGGAGGGGGGGGGGGGTTGCCCCTTCCAGGGGAATGAAATGATTTTTTGATGATTAATTAAGGATTTTTTGATTTGTATACAAATTCCCGATATTTTTTGCCCATAGTAGTAGGCATAGTTTGAAATTTGCACTAGGGTGGTCTTGGTTAAGAAATTTATATATTAGGTAAGTACATATATTAAACATTAAATACAATAAATTTTGAGCATCCCCTCAGAAATTGTATTTAGTGTTCCAACTCCTCTGTTAATACATATTATAATATAGATTCCTATACTACGTGTTGTTCATCCTTTCATCCTGCGTATTGAATTTGATTGTCTTATGATCAATTTGCCAGAAAACAACAACCATAAAGAAGCAATCATTAGTCCATAAATTAACAAAGTCACGAAGGTATTTTTTCAAAAAAATGATACATATGTATATTGTAAAGTTATCAACAAGTGATGAACTCGACTGATAGCATTTATTATTAATTAATTATTTTCATTCAAAATGCGTAATATATTCTAAATTCCTTTATTTTTGGCACGTCATAATGAATCATTATTATTCAAAATGAATATTTTATTAATTAATTATTATTATTTACTGATGAACCAAATTAGAATCATTCCCTTTTCTTTCTCAGTATTATTTTACTGTAATACTCCTGCAAAAATTCCATATAAATAAATCTCATTGATCTTGGATCTTTTCATTTGGCATTATTAGGACTTTACTTAATTTATAGGGTCATTTTAAAAATGAATTAACCTACAAAACTGTGTTGGGCCGTAATGTAGGTACTATGACCTCACCACCTAGTAACGAGTATGTAAATATATATTATTTTTCCTTAAGGGTATTACTTTTACAAAGTAATAATTTCTTCTTCTCCCAAAAATAAGAATATTTGTTGTCAAAATGTATTATTTTAAAATGTGATTTATTAAAACAAAAATTCGTCAAATTGCGAATTTTTTTGTTTAAAGTCTTCTTATCAGTTTGAAATTATTCTCTAGTTCTTTCATCTTTCAAATAATAATTAGAACTAGAAATAGAGTAAAGTAATATTAATACTTTTCCTTCTAATTAATAAATAATAATTCAAGAGTTCAGCTGGAGAGAATGATGTACTTGGCTACAAACCAGTTAATTTCAGACCGTTTTTCTTTCTCAACCTTTTGGAAGAAAAGTTGAGAGATACATACACTGAAGAGTACAATTTGCCAGGGCAGAAACTTTTTAATAATAATTAAAAGGGCGTAGAACAATGCTCGGGAGATGAGGGCAAGAGATTTTGAGTATGGGCGGAAGACAAAATATAATTTGTTGTTTCCCATACAAAAAACAAAAACAGAACATAACTAGATTAAATATTTGTAGTCAGGCATGGGTGGCCTGCATCGAATATTATATTATTATTTGAGAGGTGGACGAGACCACTGCAAACAAGGTAGAACTTGAAATCCCTGTTTTATACAGTTCCGGTTTTAGAAGAGGTGGGAAAGAGACACTGGGTACAAATGCTCATTCCCTCACACTCTTAAAATTTAGCTTATTTATAATCAAAAGTTTCTTCTCTAAAAAAAATCCTACCCAATTTGTCTAAATCAAAGGTGTCAAATATACGGCCTGCATGGAGGTTCAATCAGGCCCGCAGGATAATTTGAAAGTAGATCAAATTATTAATTAAATATAATTCATGAATTATCCACTAGGGGCACATGTTAGTCTTTCTTTATAAGTCTAATGTAATCTCATATAAAGTTCATTATTATAATTCTCACTACCAGTTACTTAAAGTTTGTGCAATTTTGTCAAATGTTTTGTACAAGTGCTGTTCAAAAAAATTTTAGTCAAATTTTACAATGTCCTTGTTCTTCATTAAATCAAAACAAAGGGAAGACATGATATTTTGGTTATTTATGGATAATTAATAATGCTATAATTTTAATGGTCCGGCCCATGACGTCTACCTAGGGGTCGTATGTGGCCCGCGATATGAAATGAGTTTGACACCCCTGGTCTAAAACCAAACACCTCTAATTATAGAATTCTAAAGCCGAGACTACCTCCTACGTATTACAAAAATACCAAACCAAAAGATAATCTAAATTGGTTTAAAATAAGGAAGTCGAGGCTAACAGGAAACAATGTTTAATTTCATTCTTCTATGAATATCAATTTACGTATGAGATAATATCTTAATTTCCTGTCAATACATCAATTAGTACATCATCATTATAAATATGTTGTTGTAATCACATTATGTAACCTTATTTAACTCTAAATTTTTCCACTTTTTCATATGAAGAACAACTTTTCAGACTACAAATACATACATAATATATGGGGTAATTTATTTTTTGTTTCAGAGGGGAGGGGGAGCAAGCTTAGAAATTTAATGACAATTAGAGTATTTTTAACTGACGTCATTATTGTGGAAGTTGGCCATCTTGGAAGAAAAAATAAACAAGCAAATTTATTAAGAAATTAAATGATGAATACCTCCCGTGAATTTGGCACAACGAGCTTTTTGAGATAAACAAAAATACATTGTATTCTAAAAAATAACTCTGCCCAAAATTAAAAAGTTGACAAGAAGAAAAATGCAAAAGGACAATTTTTAAATTTATATTTTCATTTTTGAGAGTCGAGGTTGCGAGTGCTCAAAAAAGCTCGAAATGTTAGATGTCACAAATAACTTCAACTTTACCGCCTATTAGAACATTGCAACATGATAAGAGATATACATAATAATTATTGTGACATTGTTCAAATTAATTTATTTCATTGCCGAACAGGGTTCCAAAGGTAAAAAAGCTCGTCTTCTTCCAAATAATCTATTACTCTCTCTACTATATTTCAGAGCCTACATATTTTAAAAATATGATATTACATGATTATACAATCCCGTTTACATAGTGTGGCCAATATATTAACTATTACTTTAGACCAGGGGTGGACAATTATTTTTCTTCAAGGGCTGAATGATAAGCAGAAAATATTGTGGAGGGCCAGACCAAAAGTTTAAAATCTACTTTTAGTTAGCTTTCTTAAGTCCAAGAAATTTTTCGCGGGCCACTCAAAGTGGGCCTGCGGGCCGAATTTGGCCCGCAGGCAGTACAATGCCCGGATCTGCTTTTGACTGTACCAGATATTTTCCTCCATCTGGAGCAAAAGTAATTGTATAAATCAAGCCATTTCATAGGGATTTTCAGTAGAGTATGAATTTGATTTTATTCTAAACATCATCGTTGTTTTTCTCTAGCATAAACTTGTAAGATACAGCTGGTTTTTTTGTTTTCATTTTTAAAGCCATTAGATCAAGTCTCCTTTAAGATTTTTAGAAAAATTGTCCATTTTATTTTATAATTAATAAATGGCCTCACTTCTGGTATATAATAAAATCAATTTTTAGGGAGTGAGTCTTGCTAAGAAGGGCTTAGAGTTAATTCTCTATACACCCCTGATCTAGGTAATTTGTTGCATTATTTAGTACCTCTATGACGTCATAATTCAATTAACAGAAATGATATCATGTAATTCTGTATTAGCCTATAATATAATATCCACTCACACATCTATAAATAACCATCCTAAAAAAAATTGAATCATCGTAGATAACTTTTAAAAAGAACACTTGTTGTTCCATTTGTCATTGTATATGTGTATTTATTCCTGGAAAATATGTAAAAAAATAAAAATGCATGTGTGGATTTTACATACCTACATAATAATAATAATAAAAACATGTAAAAATACGCTATTTCGCATGTGGGTTGCATCATTATTCGTTATTAATAGTGATAACTATTTAATGACGTCATAAGAGTCTAGAATAAAATAAAATGGACACACCAAGTAATTCAAACTATAAACTATACTTTATGTAAGTATCTAGTTACTGCTCCGGACTCCCATTTTCTGCTGTGTATGGTCTTCAAATATTGCAAAAATTGAATATCAAATTGAAATGTGTCAAATGGTGATTGCAATAATTTAAGCAAATTTGAGTATATTTTGTCCATAAATATAATATATATATATATGTACAATATTATATAGCTAGGGATGAATGAAAGGCTCAAAGAAGTTCTAAATAAAGGTTACTACTCTAAGTCTTAAGTCTAAGAATATTTTAATCCATTGACATTTGAAATATCATACCTAAATAGTCTCAAAACTTTTTTCAATATGATGAACCAAACTTGTTTGTCAATTCTTAATCGTTGTATTAAATATGACTTTATTATCAAATGAAATGAATTTGAGTTTCAATATGATGTCATATTTTCAAGTGTTTGATGATCGGAGAACTTGGGGTTTTGAACTTTACTTATGACTTATGAGTTGCTCCTCTTGTTATTTGCTATTTTAAGCCTATTACAAAAGGCTTCTCTTCTTATAATAGTAGAAATTAATCATTCCAAATGATGCATATTTTATCTTAGCTATTCAACATAAGCTTATTTTAAAAGACATAATTTATCTTATGCAACTAGGCACCACTTGATAAATACAAGGATGAAACATAATTATTTTCAAAAAGAATCATTCCATCCAGTATGGCTCAATAAATGTTAAAAGTACCCATAATAGGTATGTTACGTATCTATATGTCTTTATACCGTGGGCGCCAAGGTTTACAATTGGATTTGCTTACAATTCACATTGACTTTGTTAATTGTTCTCTATTGGGTTTCAATTTTTGAAACAAGAGATTTGTTGCCTGTAGCAACGAAGAACTCCATTCGAAAAAAACAAAATCCTGCATCATGGTTAGTGAATTAGTTAAAAAGGCAATGTCTCATCATTACAATCGAATATACTATGTGTTTGTGCATGCACATAAATTCCCTCAACAAAAGCTTTAACATAGACATCCTAAAGACTATTATATCAGTGTATTAGGTAGAAAAATTCCAAATATATATATGTATACTGTTTAAACAAAGAAATGAATGTGATTTCCCGTGGGGTCAAAAAGCTCGTCGTGAATGCGTAGTGAACTCAACCTGTCAGAATGACATATATAGCTTTTTGGGATAAACAAAAACACACATTGTATTCTCCCTTCAGCTGATTTTTATCATTTGACTCTTTTGATTTAAAGCAGCTGACTCTACGTGCTATGAACTCGTAAAGGGTATTATTATTATTATTGATGATTTTGATGTATAAAAGATATATTAAATTGCGCACCCTTTTTTTGAATTTTGTATGTACAAATATTAACGATTGATTTGTATATTGATAGAATATATAAATGCTTAGTATATCTATATTATAACTCTACCCAATATTAAAAAGTTGGCAACAAGGAAATTACAGAAGGGTCGCTACCAGTTGTCTTTCCAAATTTTCCCTTTTGTGAATCGAGGTTGGGAATGGACAAAAAAGCTCGACGTGATTATAGTGGGAGTAGTAAACATGCATATTATATGTATATATGTACATTGAGAGGATTTGCAATATCTTGAGGCGGCACCTACGTCTCTCAAAACCTTCCTCTCTTGTTTGATTTTCCACCCGATTGACATTTATAAATTATTTTTAAATCATATTATAAATAATATATATATATTTCACTTAATTTAAAGTGAAGGATTGATCATATTCATAAATAACGAATTTAAACGTGCTCTTAACATAAAACGAGTGGTAATTTAATCCACGAATGACATTGTTTTATCCTACAAAGGATATTTATTATATTATATATAAATTTATATAAAAAGTGTTTCTATTTAGAGATGAGATTTACAATAATAATAATAATCATCATCAAAATGAAGTTGCTATAAGTTGAGCCTAAAACAGATGTGGCTATTGATTGTTATGGCATAAATATTTATATTATTTATTCTTCACATCATATACATATAATATATGTATGTAGCTAAGAGTTAGACTGAATAATTTGATATGAACATATTTTATTATTCCGAGTTATGTTCATCGACGAATATAAATATTCCAATACGTATTGTTGAAGAATATTAACGTTTATGATATGTTATCATTATATAATTTAACCCCTATAAATCACTCAATCTTGAGTTCTTTATAATGACCTTAAAAAAATATGTATATTTGAAATGACATAGTGATAAAAGGAACTGTTTGTTTAAATAAATTAACTTTAAAGTATATTTAGTTTTCTCATAATATTGTACTTTAATATTGCCATCTGGATTCAATAAAGGAACTGAATGTACCATGCGGGGATGCTCCTCTGTAATAATAATTGTAGTATTCATCTTTAAACCATATAAACAAACATTTTGTGTATAATAATAAAGCCCATGGTCTATTTTCAGGATGTTTAACATTCCAGCAAAGTCCTGTAGTTCAGACAATTACTATCATTATATATTCGTAAACATGCAACCTTCTATTCATTTGCATTTCATCACTAATAAGGAATCATTTATGGATTTATCAGAAAATGAATTGATTATTACAATTTCATGATCAGAGCACAGAAAATAAAAGGAATATTGTGCAGTTAAATCACAATAGACATTGTGATTCAATTCTTTGTTGCAAAATGTATAACAATAATCACAATTATTATTAGAATGGAAACCACAGATATTAATTTTTCATAAAAGCGGAACAAATTCTAATTAGATTACTAAGTATATATTCGGTTGACTCATACATTATATTTAGAATTCGATGAACTTCCGTAAATTTTAATTCCACCATTTCTGCAATCTTGAATTTCTTCCAAAGATGTGGCCTTCAGCCTTTAACTAATTGGCATGATGACTCTTAAAATTAGAGTATTTCATTTCATTTTAACCTGGAGGACGAGAAATTGAAGATGAGGCGTGGACTCGAGTTCTGTAACTCAAATTTTTGTTCAAAAATCGGGAGTTGGCACATCTAAGCACGTTAAAAAGCCCTCTTACCCTACCACTTGAGATAACTCACTAAAAACATCACATAACTTATGCTCTTGGATAGAAAAGTAATTTAAAAAATTAGTAATAAATGTGGAATATATTTAGAATATTAACACTCGATCCCTTCGTTAACTTTTTGAATCAAATACAATTTCCATATAACGATGTTAAATGTCCATTTTGATTACTTAATCAGGATAAATTTTTTGTACCATTTCCCTAAGTGGATGACTTCCCTAGTAGATGAGACAGGCACATTCACGTACATCCATGCCCCATTTACATTCATTCCTAACTAATTAGTAGGTCCAAAAAATTAAATATACCTAGTTTGATTGAAAGTTTGGACAATACAATTGTCCAGGCGCGGTTGAAGACCTATCCTTCCTTTATATTTCAGGATGTTAAGATATGCCACTTGTTGATTTAGACACGATTCAACAAGAACAAACAATTAAATCCATTTCCTGGTCTCACAAAAGTTGCGATAACATTTCAGATGAGTCATGATTCGAGTGAGAAATTGATTTTACACTAGAATGCATGGACTTTAAGGAAACAGGGCTTAAAAAATCAACTCAAAAACTAAAATCATTCCATAAACATTGATGAAATATCCAGTAAATACGTCACTAAGAAAAACAAAAAACCCACTGAATGAACGTTCATATTCCTAAAAATCTCCACAAAACTCAAATAAGTACCCACAGTAAACAAGAATACTTTTGGCTAAACATTAACTTTAATATTTATATAATTCAGAAACCAAAAGAAAAACCATTTACAAATAGTAGGTGTTGGGTCTCTTGGCTTTGAAGAGAGATCCTCCAGATTTCTGTACCCTAGAAGGCAATGGGAACCGGATTTTGGAGTCGTGCATCTGTTTAACGAGAGGTCTTCTGCAGACTGAGGAGTGCACTGGCTCAACCTTGATGATTTGGATTGAGTGAGCGCGGGCACGATGACGAGCTCCCATATCACGGTAGCATTGAGTCACAGCGTCTGATACGTTAAGATCACGGTACTCACGGTACATGTTGTGTGTTCCGGAACGGGAGTCGTATCTGAAATAGTATGGAGGAGGTCATTAGTAAAGGGTGTTTGTCTTGACTCCCGAGGAGGGAGGGAGGAAGGAGGAAATGTTGAGTTTGTCCCGATTACTGGAATGACGTCACTCATTACTGTGAATATTTACATACTCAAGAAATGAAGTCAGGTTACAGCAAATCAAGATCCATCAAGGTAATCTCACACGCCAATGACTCAATCTCTCACGATTAAAAACAACCGGTAAAGTTGCCGGACAGGAGTGAGCCCCATCCCGTGAGAGGATCTAAGGAGCGTGTACATTTCAAAGACCTCATTCCACTTCAAAATCACTTCGAATACTAAAACATGGGACTAAATAATCACCTCAACCAGATGCCAAAGTTCTTGATTCTAAGAGGCCTCTTCTCCTTGATCAATTTAACTGAGACGATTTCTCCAGTAGTCTTTTTGAACTTTCTGAGTTGACGGAGAAAGTACCAAAATCGAGACTTGGCGACGACATCGTCAGGAGCGAAGATTCTCATACGATAGAGGGGAGTGACTTGCTCCTTCTCAGTGGGCAATTTGCGCCCGATCACGCAGTATTCCTTCAAGTTACCCTTGGCTCTCATCCTGAAAAAAGATCTTCTCGCGTGGAAACGCTGACCGGAAAAGAAAGAGGGAAGGAAAGAGAAAGAAAAAGTAGATGAGGAGGTAGGGAAACAAAGTCACGCAACCCTTTGTCAGGAGAACCAACTGAAAAAGGATTCATAGCCTTTGCATTCGGAATGGATGAATGGAGTCATTCATCCCATTCGAAAAGAGAGAATTATAATACGATTCAAATAATTATTTAGCATATTCATAAAAAAGGAGGCATTATATTAGTACCTCAGTAGTATGTAGGGGGTAGATACTAATTATAGTAAGGCCTTATAATCCTTCTGAATTCGACGAGGGTGCGTGGTATATTTGATACTAAGCAAATGTAGCGACATTTTTTTTTTTTCGAAGAGTCGTTTTATTTATTCACGCATTGGATATTTGGTGTTAGTACATGTAATTTTGACTTGGATTCAGTCGAATAATAATTATATTATCATAGCAATATTAGTCAATCAGATATTTAAGGTCATAATGTATACTTTCAAGAGTATATATACTTATATAATTGAATACAATTCCATTTTACTCAAAGAGAAATTGGGATTCAAGATTATTAAATTATTTTTAGGGATAATTTATGTTATCAAATTGATATGACTACACATTATATAATGATAATCATCCATTTTTAAATTTAAAAATCTTCTTTCTCTATTTCCCCCTATGAATATATACTATCTATGCATAATTGTTAAGGAACATGCTTAAGGAAATGCTTCTACAGGAGTAAGTAAGGATAAAATATTTTAAAAAAGAAAAAAATTGAAAGTTAAAGCTTTTGGCTTGAGGGGGAGCAGCAAATGAAATCTATCATTTTTTTAATCCAAAAATATATTTTTATATAGTACGTGTACGAGTGGAAATTCATTTGTACAGATGTGTATGTATTTTTAATTTTTGTAAGTCGACTATGCCTGACTATTATTATTTTAATAATAATATATCCTTGCATTTTGACGTTTATGAAACAGGAGAGCACACTCTCTGACTCTACTTATATGATATTAGATATATCTGACTACATGTAACTTACATGCCTCTCACTTGCCTTGATGATGAAAAAGAGAGTTTATTGTGTAGTGGCATTGGCTTTAGTGAACCTAGCATAGTAGTAGAGACGTGAGTTAGGTACATAGAGCATATTGCATACATAAGGAGAGATAGACGACACATTTTACACATCATTATTCCTCATCATTAAATACACATAATATTACAACTATATAAAATACAATATTCAACTCCTGATAGTTCCTTCATTGCTCAACTTCTTACTTCTTCTTCTGAGTTGACGAGGAGGAGGAGGAGGAGAGAAGCAGCTGCAAACTAGCGAATGCGTACTACGGCAAGGATAGATTCATCATTCATTGTCATTGATAGATTACATGGTGTTGTACTTCGTCGTCAGAGTACAATAAGGACACTATGACCATCATTCCACGATTTCCAGCCGCTCATCATCACCACGGACCCAGTTCACATGGGATTCACCGTCTACGTCATCCTGGACCCATCATGATGTATCAGTCCCATCAGCCCTCAAGAGGTGAACTCCATCAGCATGCCCACCGCATTCACCATCATCCTCATCCTCCCCATCATCATCATCACCACCATCATCATCAGCCACAGCATCCTTCCAATTATCCTCCGCCACCTCCAGCCTCTCTCCACTTCCATAGTCATTTCCCTCACCACTCCAATCCTCTCACTTCCACCACCACCACACCTCACACTATTAATTCTCTAGTGCATCCCCCTTCTTCCGGGATACATAATCCGCCCCCTCCACCTCTTCCTGCTCCACCCATTCTTCAAAAGCCACCCCTCAAAGGTAAGATCTCTCTCTCACACTCACTCATGGACATGACTAACTTTCACATCATCTGGTTCAGAAAAAACTCCCATGTGTTTAATTAATGAATTAGTCCGATTTAACAAAATTAAATACCAATATCGCTTAACGGATGAGTCGGGTCCATCTCATAAGAAGAACTTTTCTGTGTTACTTAAGCTAGGAATGGAAGATTCTGGTGTGTATGAGGAGTACATTGCTTCAGGACCTAGTATAAAGAAGGCTCAACATGCGGCAGCTGCCCTGGCTCTAGAAGAAACAAAGTTAAAGCATCCAGTTCCTAAAGTGAAAACCGTGTCCAATGGTATTATTAATATTTATAGTTCAAAACTTTAAAATAGTATAATACATGTATTTTTTTTTTAAATAACCATTTCTAGGAATATTAATGCCCACTGTGGAATTGAACACATTGGCAATGAAGAGACGAGAACAAATCCAATATGAACTTATCCATCCATATCATGACCCTAAGTGTCAACGAAAGGATATGAGAAGGTAACTTGATTCATATTCATAGCATCAAGTTTTATTGATTTGCTCGTTTTATGCCAAAGAAATGGAAAGAAAGCAACAAAGGCTGGTGATAAGAATCCCTCCTCCCAGGATGCTCCCAATGATAAAAGATACGTCGTTAATTTGAAAGTTGGGGAACGGTTGTTTAAGGGCGAGGGAGTAACTCTCAAAGCAGCGAAGCATGATGCAGCCTATGCAGCACTGTTGATGCTCAAGGTATTTTAATTTGAAATTGAATCAGTGCATTCATCTTCTATATCTTTTTCTTATTCAACCAACACAGAATGCACCAGCTTCATTTAGTAAAATTGAACTTGATCCATCATCTGCGCCTTTCATCCCTGGAAATCCCTTGAATAGTTGTAGACCAAGCAGTGAACATAAATCTCCCGTTTCATTAGTCCACGAAAATGCACTTAAAAGGAATTTATCAGTGACTTTTCGAGTTGAACGCGAGTCTGGACCACCTCATATGAAAACATTTATCACAAAATGTACCATGGGAGAGTTCTCAACTGAAGGGCACGGGGAAGCCAAAAGGGTACGGAGGGAAATTCTCATTTTCAATATTTTTCTTTTTTATATTTTTTGGTTTTAGGCCTCCAAGAAAAGATCCGCGGAACTCATGTTAGAAAAGCTCAAGACACTACCTCCACTAGCCAATTGCTCCGTATCCAAACGATCCTCAAATAATAGTAAAGTTCATAAAAAGAAGACCTTATCCTCTGCTAAACGACGAGCAAAAAGTCTCGTCAAGCTACAAAAATCAGAGTCTGAGGATTCATCCTCAACTGTTCATCCCATATCTAGACTAATTCAAATCCAACACGCAAAAAAAGAAAAAGAACCTATATATACTCTACTGGAGGAGAGGGGACGGAAACGAAAGCTGGAATTTGTTATGCAGGTCAGATATTTTTTATGGAGATATATTTGTATATATTATGTATGTAAATGTTTATAACTTTGAGGGCTATTGATGAAGTTGTACCTATAAAGTGTATACATCAACTCAATCACGAGGAAGTAATGAATTTTAAGAAGATTGAATGCGTATTTGCTTTATATGCAAATCGATTTGAGTGTGTCGTAGTTGCAAAAAACAAAAAACAAAAAAAAAACATACGAAATAATCTTTTCTTTCTCTCTATTTGTAAACAAGTTTTAAGATACTTATTTCCTTCTCTCTAAAGCAGCACTGATAAATTAATAATAGTATAATTGCCAAATCAATATTGAACTCTTCCTTCTGTACACAACATTGATGATAAGCTATTTTTTTCAATTTTAATCAAAAATTTCTTATAATACGTGTAGATAGTTTTTGAAGGAGATATCTGAGCCTTTTCTTAGCAAGGATTAGTGTTATATTTGCCTATCTTATACTGTAATAAATATGGAAGTGTACCTAAAGTTATAAATGTGAATTTAGGACCAGAAATTAATTAATCAAAATTATTTATGTACATACATAGAATTGTGCATAGAGAGAAACTCTACTGCAGTATTGCATATATTAATGCATTTTAATGTCATTCTATGAATGTGATATGACACACCTAGTACTGATGATCAAATTTAGGCTGTATATGCATAATAGGTATAAGTAGCCTGTAAGAATAATCTGCCTTAGAAATCAAGGTCATCCTTTTTGAATGCATCCATTGGTATGTCTCTCCTTTAATCTTTTCCTTCCTTAAAACACAAGTACAAAGTAATGGATGAATGTTAAACATTTGTACATTATACATAATATGTACTTATTCAATGGGATTACGTATATACATACTCATTAGCATTGCTCATGCACTCTATGTCAATCTACGAACCATGTCCATCTGTTACATTTTTTCCCCTCTTTCAACAGCTATGGGTACAAGAATGTATGTATAGTCTATACTGAAGTAGGTGTTTGACACCCACGTTCCGCCTTTACAAATACAAAACCCATTCTAATCGGAGGAGCATGTCCAGTTGTTGGTTTTCATGTTACAAATGGTAAATGTAACCATACTTAAAATGTACACATCATTGATGATAATCAATAGACACCCACACGGTGGTAAAGACTGGGATATAGGTTTAATTTGAGGTCCCAAAACTTTTGAAACCATTTTCATACTCCCTATAATCTGGATTTTACTTTCCCAGATGGGTAACGTTTTTTAATGTAGAGTTTATTAGGGTTTTACCTTGATCCATCGTGTTTTTTTGCTAGCGTTAAGAAAAAGTTCAAGGATGAAATACGGTATCAAGAATTTATTTTATTAAAGCAACGAGACGGATATAGGTCTCAGCTATTTATTTGTCAAAATTTTATTGAGAAATATACATAATTAAAAAACTGACAGTAAATTTTGTGACTTATCTCGCGGAAAAATTGAAAAATATAGTTAAAGAAGTATGTTTTTTATAATAAATCAAAAAACAAATTCAAATGATTTAATTATGCACTAGAATGTAACAGAGCAATAGCTACAAAAAATGTTTTATTGACTATCCGTGAAAATAAATATCTCATCGTTAAAAATGGAAATTAATATACTGAGAGGGAGGCAATGTTAAATGTACTGGGAATAACGCTCATAAAACGCTTATTTATCGGCCGATTTCCTTTAAAAATTTAAATTAATGACAAACAGTTGACAATTATAATAATAAATATCAACTTTCGTAGAGTTGAATTTGACTCAATTATCTCTTTGTCTGAAAGAAATAAGCTTGATTTGCAATCTTTGTCTACTCATGAGTTAAGCTTATCTTTTTTTTTTTTTACCTAATAGCAAAATGATTTTTATAAATCATTTAATGTTTATTTTTCGTCACTATCCAAGATAATCTTAAGTGTTTGCTTAGGCCCAAGTTTTTTGTAAATAAATGAAAGAAAGAAATCACTGGAGGTGGAACAAAATCATAAAACTTACGAAGCTCTGATCCTTGACCCTTAGTCCAAAGCATGTCTCAAGTCCTTCAGTATCAAGTCTTTAAACTCAAGTTTTAGGTCATTGAAGACAAATCAAAGTCGACAAATGATCCCTTATTTCTAAAGTCATATCTTTATTAATTAAATAAACGGATAAATTAAATAACGTTAGTTCCTGATGTGACTTGAAGCATAAGTGCTCGCCCCAATATAATCCAGATGAGAATGAAAATATAGGAACATGAATAGATTTATCAACAGATGTTAGAAGTTTAGGGCCTTAACTCACTGTGAATTTGGAGAAATTAAATTTGATGATACTACATCATATGTATACTGACAAAAAAAAAATCAATTACTAATTTATCTATAAACTGCAAATTATAAGAACATAATGTGTAGTTCATTCACTATATATATAAAGTTCCAGCTTCATAAATTATAATTTTCCTATATATTGGAAACAGATATTTCGTTGCTACAATTACTTTTCTTTTTTTTTGACGAGTCATCCAAGTTTAGTTTCAAATCACTGATTAAATTATTATAAGTTCAATTTTAAAGGTCTTAAAGCCTTCAAAATTTGGCAAGTTGATTGTCAAATCATCAAGTTAACAACCTCAGTTTACTTGCCTCTCTCATTATCTCTTAAAGGTTATGTTTCTTAATTATTCTTAGTTTGAAATTGAGGATTCCTTAAATCCTTATATTACGTAGTGAGTTTTTATTAGGTACTTTTGAGGCATGGGACTTTATATAAAGAATTTTTATAATAGGTCTTTAACAGGGATTGCCAGTTGAGATAAGTTTTAGGATTTGATAAAAATTGTCAGGCGTTTATTTGGGATCTCAGGATTAGTTTGAGAAATGCTTGAATGAATTACATAAAAGAATATTTTGTTGTTGAGTTAATGTGAAGGATCGAGGATAAGTAGCATCTATATATTTTATTGTCTCGTAATATCTGAGTAATAAGAAATTACCAAATAAATTATTGCCTATATTTATGGTTCAGGGAAGACATTGGAAATATATTAGATCAATTTCTACGTAATTCTTAAGAAAAGATATACATTTTGAATATGCAGGGTTATTCATAAGTTTTACGTGAAAATCAATCATACAAAATTAAATTTAAGAAATAGTAATTTTAAAAGTTCTAGACTATATTTCCATGTATATTTTTTTATAAATAACTTATTCAATATAACTGTCATCGTTAGGAATGTAAATAATATGCAAAATGCCGCGTGCGAGATTTTGTGGAGTTGGCTATTCGAACAGTACTTTTTGTTTTCCAAAGCTGTTATCATTTTTCCTTTATTACTGAGGGGAGAACATCTACCTGATAGTAAAGATCTCGCATGAAGGAATACATGCATTAAGGTTAATAAAGGAAATAAAATGTAAGCAAAAAGGGCTCAAGTCCTCGTATAATTACTATTAGTTAAAAATATACATATAATTTCCTGACATTAATTTCAGTTAATTTTCTGCCTCTCATCTATGGTAAACTTAATGTTATTATTTATTATTGATGTCTTCATTTGTATATATAAAGGAGAATAGCAGCTTGTAGAGCTGTAAAACGTCATGACAGCTCAAGCTGCTTCCCTCTCAACATTCATAAAATTGTCAGAGTTACCAGGTTAATTTTCTCTTTCTTTTTATTTTACACACCCCATTTGCATATTATTTACATTCCTAGTCATCGTTAGTCACTACGTTCAAATGTGTTTGGTCATAAGTTACTCCCATGTCTCTTCGGCGAATGGACAAAGAAATTCCAAATTCTGGTAGGAATGAACCTTCGACTCTAGACCATAACCCTACACAAAATAATCGAAGGGGTCTGTATTTGAAGGAGGCCATAACGATTTGTTCCATATCAGAATTGTTTCTTTCAACCATTCCTGCGATTTGCAACCCCTATAAATTTGAGCTCCATCTTCCTGAATGTAATATTTTTTGAAATGGTTGAACAGGAATTCAGTTTAAGTCAATCAAAACGCATATTAATTAAGCACTAAAAAATTTAATGCCAATTATGCAAACATTAAAACTTATGAATAACTTCTCCATGTGTATGTTTAATAAAGAAACCATATTTCAAATCTAATTTAAATTTGTGAAGACAGATCATTTCTTTTATTCATCAAAATTCGTTCTCTCATTCGTCACATAAATATATTGTATATATAATAGGTATATGAGACAACTTTTTGTTCTATCCGAGTTTCTATATTTAGGTATATTTAACTCATTACTAATTTGAAAATATGTAGAAAATGTTTAATGAATGAATAAATTATTTTCTGAAATGACAAAGTATATTCATAAACTCCATATGACATAGGGCATATCTCTCACAAATGTAATGCATATTAAAAAAACCAAAGAACAAATTATGTAGTAACGTGTATATATTTCTTTAACATCTTCCGAAACCTTAATATCGAATTATACACAAGGGTTAAATCCTGAACGGTAAGTGGTATAATTAATTAATATTCTGTATACCCTTTGACAAAGCAGCTTAGTAATAAGCTATAATTCCCACTCTACTACTAATGAGTGATCAGAATTTTCTGATTTTTTGAAATGAAGAGTCCTTTTTGTTTTTTATATGTAATAATGAAGACATGAAGCCAATTTTTCTGCGTATCAACATGATACATATTATATTATATATATAAAAAAGTTATCAAAATTTCTGAGATAGTCTATTATCAAAAAAAATAATCCTATTTTAAAATCCCGTTTAAATTTATCAAATGTGCCAATTTGATATTCTTATAAGATCATTAATGTAACACTGATAGAAAAAAGTTTGGGAAACGTTGGGATCAATTTTAGTTGAAATATATCTTTAAAAAGCAAAGATTTCCCGAGGAAATCCTATAAAAAACAATAGTTGGGAACCTGGAAAAACAATCTCTAGTTTTTAACCTTTCATAAAAGCTCTTAAACACCAATCAGTTTGTAAAAAATAAGAAATATTGTTTTGAGTCTTTTAAAAAGCAATCTGAATAAAGGAAATACCTAAAATTGCTACGTGCCTACCCCAAGACTCAATAATTAAGTACATAAATAGAGGTTTACTTTTTTCAGGGATAAATGTATTACTTTTAATAATTTATTTTGAGTCTTGTGGCACTATTTTGACCAAGAAGGAATTATAATGTATCTACGTACTTCCAAAGATACATTGATCTTGTTTATAACTGAATGATTATATTAGGAGTAGATAGTATGAGTTTAAATTTTAGGATTTATCGATTTTGAGACAAATTAATGTTAAGGGGAAAATCTTATTGAGATTTTGTTTTGGAAATGAGTACAACCTTTGTTTAAATAACTAACTTTTTTAATTTAAGAGTGACAGGAAATGGATTTTGAATGCTATTTTAATAATTATTTATATTGTTTTAATTGATTTTTTTTAAAAACAAAATTGACTTGTCATGGTAACAAAAAAAAAAAAAAGAAAGAAGAAAAAGAAGGAAAGATGAACAGAGGGGTATCCCCATTATATTATGGATGGCCATAATTTTATCTTTGGTATAGGTATCTTGCAACCTCTCCTACCTCCCCCCCCCCCCTACACACACAAAAAAATGACTCAAAATCACCTGGTAGGTAATTAACTAATTTGAGTTTAACCAGACAACGTTGCTAATATAACGTAAAAATATTAATAAGGGGAAAATAAGTCGAAAAATTGACGGTTGACAATAAAATACGTAGAATGCAAATTTGACCGTTAGGTAATGAGACAACTCTGGGACTATATGGAGGAGGACTTATAACTAGGGATGGGCATCTTGTTGAGGTATGAATCAAAGAAAAAAGGACAAAACGCATATATGCATGACATAAATGGCTTACTTTGTAACTTTGAAAGACAAAGTCATTTATGAGTATTTTTCAATATTTTTTTTTTTTTAGATTAGGAAATTTACGTCATTGCATTGGTATTTGGTACATACCAATAACAATGACATTTTTTTCTCATAGACAAATGTCATTGTAACTGGTACCAAGAATATTAATTGCTATTAGACTAACAAACGTTAAATAATCCATGTAAAAACCATGACAAATTTTAATTTATTTCTTGTCTTGAATGTACTAATTATATTCTCAATGTATGTAATTGTCCTCCTTACATAACAAAGACAAGTCTAATTTTGGCCTTGTGAGTTTGATTATTCTTTTCTGACGTATAATTATACACAATATACATATGTAATAAAAATAATTGTTTTAGTTATCGTATCTGGAACGAACATCTAAATATTTGAATGGTACTTGACAGATCAAATTTTCTAAAGCAAGTACTAAAGAGATATTTGTTAAGAGAAATTCCCCACTTTCATATTGCTTAAATAATATAATATTAGTAATACAGACTAACAAAGAAGTGTTATGTGTTTTTTTATATCTGATGATTCAAAAGGTTAGTTTTAGACATGTTTTTAAACATGAACACAGACCTTGTAAAAATATTATTCAAAATGACTTGGAAATTAATTCATACCAACAGTTGTACATACTAAAGGTTTTATAAATGAGAAGGATACAACTATATATTTTGTGTCAGCTCTATTGATTTGTAAATTATTTTTCTACTTGGATCTATTTCTTGTTTAGTAGCAGCTAAACTATTCTTTTACATGTTGCTTCAAATGACACTGAAAATCATATTCTTTGTTGTTTATCTCCCATTAACATTTTCATCAAAATCAAGTTGATTGGATATAGAAACTACATACATTATTTGATCGAATGTTTAATCATAATTTGAGTTGGTAAAAGGGAATCTAAAGGTTCACTACTGATAGTCGTAAAAATCCGCTTTTTGCTCTTTTTAAGTTTATTATTTTTGCCTGTTAGTTTTATAGAGCCGTAAATCCTAAGAATGTTTTTAGTGGCTAGCAATCTGTACTGGATTTTTTATTTTTGAAATATGTCATCCATCATTAGGGATGGACATTTTGTTGAGGTGAGGAAGCATGACCGCAATTACTATTATATGCCTCTGCATTTAATCTGCTGATTGTTATTTGACAATATTAAATAATACTCAATAGCTACTTAACATTGTAGCAAGCTCTACACTTTAAGAAATAGAAGACTGAATTAAAATTGATGATCAATGTAGGAGTACCAACTGATATTCTTCTTTCCTTCCTTAAATTCAACTTTATCTCAACATTTAACCCATGTCTAGGCATGAATATGTGTTAATTTCCTCTCAAGGATCATCAATATCTTTCCTAGTAAGCTGAAATAATAATAAAACGTCATGACAGCTGACGCTGCCAAAACATTTATCAAATTGTTACCAGAGTTACCAGATCAATTTTCGCATCTTTTTTTTTTTTTTTTTTTTTACATACCGGCAGAGAATTTAGAATTTACAGTTCTATATGTACATAGTTTACAAACGTATAAAAATGAATCTTGGAATTCCTGGAGACTCAACATTCGAGTATTTTAACATGTATTAGTTGTTAATTACTCTGTTTATTTTTGCCTTAAATTACGAACAACCAAGGATCAATGCAAATAATTGTTATGGAGTTGGAGCGGATTAATGCCCGTTACATTAACTTAAATGTGATAAATGGATTTGTTATACAGACTAATTGAGTTACGAGCTCTGTCACGGAACGGATAAGTTATGATATAATCATTTTAATTCCTTCAATTCATCATTAGTATCAATTATATTATAGTTATGTATTATTATATGTATCTAAATATTTGAATTAATCACATTTATGTACATCTGTCTAAATTATTTTTTGTTCCCTCTGATGCTTTTGGATGTTGAGGGTTTTTTACTCGGTGGCCGACTTGAGCTACTTGTTCCTGCTCTACTCCTTGCACCAGTCCTATTACTCCTCCCTCCTCTAGATGATGCTGTTTGTTTCGACGGCGGTGGAGGTGGTTGAGCTGGCTCTTCCACCAACTTCTCTTCTTTCTTTTTATTCTCTGCATTCAGTATCCGACTTCTTTCCAAGTCTCTCCAAAATGCACCCTCTGTATCAGCCATATCCGGATTACTCATAGATTTTTGAATGTTTTGTAATTTGTTGACTCCCTCATTACGCCATTTGGATGACCAATCTGTGACTGAAGAGTCGTAGGGGCTCGGAAGAGGCTTTCTGTTCTCCCACCAACGAACAGACAAGAAGTAGATTATTTCTAAGAGGACCATGAAGGAAAATCCGATGAAAATCGACATGATTCCTCCGATGACCCCTAAAAGATATTCCCAGATAAAGAATATCTCTCGAACATATCTGATACTTCGACTTTTATCAATCATTATCTTAAGCTCTGTGTTTGCACCATTTAATAGGTAGCACGTATTTTCTCTTGTATCTACGGACACAACGTCATAGTCAGTATGAATATCACATGATTTGAGACATGAGCAAGCATTCTTCATGGGAGCCCTGTACTCGGGTCTCCAAAGTCCAATTTTTTCTATGCTCACAATTGCTATTGATATGTTCCTAGAAGCGAATCCTAGAGTTGACTCTATCTTTTTGAGACAAAGTCCCTTTTCCCCAAAGCAAATTTCATCTGTTGAATTAGACTCCAGATGCCCAAAAGTCCACCAGGGTACACAGCCACACACTAATTTAGAGACAGTGATCTCACATGCCCTCTGACATGCATCCTCATCAATGTCCTTCTCACATCCCCTTTCACTCAAAGAGGAGTACCAGAGAGTGTTTTGGGAGGTGACGAGAGTTCTGCTAAATATCCTTGCTTTAAAGGACCGTTCTCCAATGATCTCCACTGGCTCCTTTGATGTTTCGATAAAGAATTCATGATGAGTCCTTCCATCAGACACTTGAGAGCAGTCACCATTGGTGAGGGATGGTCCCAAATAGAGTTCCAATTGAATCTCAGGATTCTCTTGTGTCGAGAAATCTCCCACTTCCGATGAGTATTTTGTTGTATTGTCCTTCTCACGTAGTAACTCGCATGTTTCAAACTCTGCATCCGTTCTTTTTAGACAGATGGCGGATGTACCTTGTCCTGAATCACAGCCCTTTAAAAATGTTAAGTCACAATCCTCTAAGATCCCACCACTACCGTCTGACTCATGAAATGAATGGAGATTATTGCACTGAATGGATGCAAAGAAAGGAAGGAGTTGGGGATAGCGTCGATTTGAGAAAGGAATACTCAAAGCGTAGAATGCTCTTCGATTCACTAGCCCACAATCAAATCCCTCATTTCTACAAATTAAATCTGCTTCCTTATCTGACCAAGTAAGGCCTTTATCATCACAGAGAGGAACATATTTTTCTGGAAGAACTTGTATGGCAATGAGTGCGTTGGGTGTATCCATCACTTCTAGCTGCTTATAGTCCACTGAGTCCAAAAACATTGTTTTTAAGTCTGTTTTTTCATTTGAACACAAAACAGAGAAGATTTGAGAGCACTCTCCCTTATTCCCATGATCCCCCCACTCTCCTAATTCACAGTCAAACACAGATGCCTCGTGACCCTCACAATGGATCTTATTGAATACAAATAATATTGATTGTTTGGGCGCACCAAAGATATTTGGAGGGATCTTAGTACCGTGTAGAAATCCCTGGGATTTACATATAACTTGTGGAACGTTTACCATGTCCTTTGAGTCACAGATGTATCCCTCTCTACCCGTCGTGTCGATGATTGGGTAGCCGAAGCTTATGTTTGGATATGAGTTATTTGGTATGGGATTATAGAGACGAAGGGTGAGAGGGAATCCAGGAGAGCACTCTATAAAAACAGACTCACAGGAAGTTGGACTGGCATTATGTGTATGTGAACAATCAAGGATATGAGCCTCCTTTCCTGTGCATTTCGTATTCGTATATCGAGAAACTGTTCCTTTTGTATCAGTGTAGTTTCTTATGACCTTTCCAAATTTCCATGAGAGCATACTACAAAAAACATTGGCCTCTTCATCCTTGAAGTATTCAGAGCAGAAGTAACTCTTTTCTGAGTTACTCTCAAGTAGATAGGGCTTTCCACGAGTTCGCAACCGTGAGTTGCTACCCAGTTGAAGGCCACCAGAGTCGCATAGTAATGCAATGGGATAGGAACGTTCACAAGTCGTTAAATCCATTCCATCCCATCCTTGGTAAGAAGAAGGGCAGTCCTGGAGTGCATCTTCTTGTCCTTTACATGATAGTTTTCCAAGGATGTTGGTGGCTGGGAATGCGGGTCCAACATTCATAAAATATCTGTAATATTTGGAAGATGATAAATATTTGGTAGGAAAGTGAAGTGTTCATGTTAGACAAATAATGTAGGTGATAGACCTACATACTTGCATGCATGCATAAATAAGTTGCAACTCCTTCCTTACATTTAAGTAAATATTGACTTGTACGTTTATGCATTTTCTTTTTTTTTTGCACTCAATCTAATAATATTTTTAGTGCTATATACAAAACATACAATATGCACAATATATGTATACTCATTCAACCTTTCAACTTTTTTCACTTGATATTTTCTTTACTATGCAAATAGTATTGACATTTGAGTTAGAATGTGCTATTATTGGATAATTATTGAACTCATTCACTACTTACTTTTGACCGCCCGAAAAACCAAGAGATTTACACATTACTATGGCCTCCTTCCCTCCCCAACTATCTCCACAGAGGTAGCTTTCCTTCCAATAAGATACATTGACAATCGGATAGCCTACTCTTTTGGAGGATGTTCCACTTAAACGTAGATTGACGTCTAATTCCTTCCTTGCCTTTGTCATTATCTCTCCCAACTCTGTGAATTTATGTCGCTTTCTTTTGGAATCCTTGGTATTTAGGTCGATATTGAAACAGGGACCTTGAGGATTCAGCTCTTTCCTCAGGGATGCACAACAATCAACTTCTATCCCAGACACACTGCATTTCCTCAGTGTTTCACTGCAGGAAGGATATGAGAGGAGTGCTCCCTCGATCATGATCCTTTGTAGAAGTTGTCGCACTTTGAGTGAGCTCTCGTTAACCCATATGGGACTCCTTGTCGTAGGATCCAATGGATCATATTTCATTGAAAATACTTCGTCCCAATTCTTCCATAATACAGTCATCAAGGGTATTCGACTTGATAATTCCTTTCTTTTCTTGGATGCAGAGTATGTTGAGGGACAGAACGTGATGCTGGGGTAGTCTCCTTCCCCGGATTCCCCCTCATCAATGACCGTGAGTACGCGTGGGGCTCTATAATAAAAGTCCGCTGCCCTTACACTAAAAAATATCCCCAAAATGATAGCAATGACGCAAATGAGTCCCCAAAGAATGCGTTCCGCTAAATGTTCTCGGCAGTAGGTGAGGTATTTAAAGCCATGCAGATTTGTGTGCCAGGTGAATTCGCGGGCTGTTTGTCCGAAGGAGTGATTACAGCATCGGTCCCTATTCTCTACAATATCCTGTTCATCAAGGATAATGTAGGGATTGTAGTTTTCTTGGTTCTTACGCGCTTCATGGGCTCTGTGTAGATTCCTATGAAGAGTCAATATGAGGAGATGCTCAATAAATATCCACTATTCTACATATTGTCACCATGGGGACGCCACAACGCTTTTTGAATCACAATGAAAAGGATGTTGATTCATAATTATGTGGTCATAATAAATAAATACATACATATGTATGTAAAACTGCTTTCCACTCTAGAAAGGGTTCTGGCGCCCCTGATTATTGTTACTAATCTTACCTTAGAAGGAGTAGATCCTGTTTGTGCATGCCACCGGGTATGCCCCATAAATGATCAAAGATGAATCGTCTTTTGTTTTGCTTGCTTATAGGAGCATGCCAAGCGGATTTTGGAGGCCAGGATTTGACACTTCCAGATCTAAACTTTCTTCCTTTCTCTTCATCCTTCTTCACCACTGTCATGCTGGCAACTTCCTTGTAGACAAGTATACATAAATCCTACATTAATATGAAAAAAAAAAAAAAACACAAACTGTGACACGATAGAATTACAATGCTTAATCAATAATTTTTGTGTGTGCTCTAGATTTGTGCGAGTTAAAACAGTTATCATTGCATTACATTTGTAATTATTAATTATTCCTTGAATTTCGACACAACATATTTTAAACTGTATTTTTCCTTTCTTCATAAATATAAAAAGAAAAAAAGTATCCTTCCAAAAACACTATGACCAACGAAATGAAACAACGGACTGAAAGTCAAAACTGCGATAAAGCGTAGGAGTTGTTTTTTTCCTTCTTTTAAAAAGCAGGTTACTATTATTATTGTACACTTATGTAGAAGAGAAAGGGGGTGGTGGCGTTTAGTAGGGGCACGCATGTTGTAATTAAAAGTTTTCAATGATGATTTTTCTTAGATAGGGGGTGAGGAAGGGGAATTCATAGGGATAGGAAATGTGGTAATTGTGGCGACAAACAAAGTTTTCCTTAATTGAATTTTCTACCTTCTGGTCTTCTGAATTCACTTTAATTACATACATACCTTGTTAACGAGGAGAAAAGGGTTTCTTTTTTTCACCTTTAACAGCGTACTGCCCACAAGGGTGTATACATATTGTGTAAAATCATCCGGTTAAAATAATTTGAACTTAGGTTGACTGTTATTTAGTAGATATATATATATATATATATATATATATATATATATATATAAAGGATTTCATCATTGCTACTAACTGTCCATAGCTTTTTGGTTTTTAATTAAACCTTTGGAACATTGCCCTTTGTTAGGATTGATACCCATATTAGTATATGTATAACGTTAACTCTACATAAAATGGCTGGGCCGTCACTTTGACTGTTATTTAAATTGGATTTTTTTTTTATCATAAGTGTTTTTTTAACTTTACAGTAAATGAATACAGCATTCATTACTTTGTAAGTATCAAATCAAAGACTTATACAACGCATTTTGATATAGTTTTATATATTGCGGTCAAATGAATTTATTCTTGGTATATCTTTAAAAATACTATTTTTAAGGGAATGTGTTACCTAATTGTACCATTAAGTATTAAAAAAAAAATAGGAATAGTCACTTTGCTCAAATACACAATTGGGTTAAAAAAAAGTATAATATATAAACGTAGTCAAAAAAACTGTTTGGCCCTTATATGTACTATTAAAGGCAGTACCTAACAAAAAAATAGCCTTAAAACCTGATGTTAACCTTTTTGTATTTATTGATCTATCTGAATATATTAAAGACTTCTTACACAAATTTGTGGACTTGAATTGAAGGTTCCAAAGCCTCTCTTAGTGTCATGGAAAAATGCATTATTAAAAATCTGAATTGTTAATCACCTTTTTATGATTTTATCAACTTACCCTTTTATCCCTTTGATCCTTCTCGTTTTTCTATCTTAAACAACTAAATGAGAATATTTTGTGCAAACAAGAGATATTAATAATTGTTTCAAAGGAAGGAAACACATATGGGAACTGACGTGTTTCCAAAATTTCCTTCTTAACTGTAGCAATTTTTTTTCCATGGATACATTAATTATTTACTTTTGAAACCTTTTGGAAAAAAAAACCCTACCAGGCACGCAGTAGGCTCCACTCTAGTATAACTTATCATACTATTAATAGGAATGTAAATAATATGCAAATCGGGTGTGTAAAATAAAAAAAAAGAGAAAATCAACCTGGTAACTCTGACAATTTGATGAATGTTGAGAGGGAAGCAGCTTGAGTTGTCATGACGTTTTACTGAGCTACAAGCTGCTATTCTCCATTATATATACAACAATAAATAATAACATAGATGAGAAACAGAAAATTAACTGACATTTATGTCAGAAAATTATATATTTTTAACTAATAATAATTATACGAGGACTTGAGCCCTTTTTGTTTACATTTTATTTTCTGTATTAACCTTAATGCATGTATTCCTTCATGCGAGATCTTTACTATCAGGTAAATGTTCTCCCCTCAGTAATAAAGGAAAAATGATAACAGCTTTGGAAAACAAAAAGACCTGTTAAAAGTGCCAACTCCACAAAATCCCGCACGCGGCATTTTGTATATTATTTACATTCCTAACTATTAAACAGAGCCTTCTCTATGTTAAAAAATTATGTAATGTTATATCTTTTTGTTAAAGTAGGTAATTTGAGGGTTTTAAATTGACCAAATCAGCTCCTTCACAATATATTATGGGAGAAAAAGTTTTTTTTTAGTTACTTAAGTATTCTGCAACAGAACTGTGTCTCTAGTATGATTTGTGTTGTAACCTCGTTAAACGAAATACAGTCAGTTTTCACCAAACCAATTTCTGATATGAGAGGATGAAGTTAAAAAAAATTGACTACAATTTGCTTTTTGAGAAATTTTAATTAATTATTTGATTTTTTGGTATTTATTTTCTTTTTTAAATCAGTGATGCATTATGACTGGTACATTAGGGATTTTGTCTTAGAAAATCCTTGAGAGCACAAATTCAAAATTATTTCATAATAGATGCTTCATTAAATTAAAGGTGCAAAACATATTGAAGAATCACTCAGCTTATAGTTTTTTTTTTTACAATTTATGCTTTGCAAATGATGTGTTAAATGTGTTTATAGTAATTGAATGATGTAACATTAAGGTCCCAAATGTTCTGAATATTGAAACTTTACTACAACAACATACGTGTTCCGTGTTTCTTGTTTCTTTTTATAGGTGCTTGATTAACTATAGTCTATCATATATTATGTAATGATAAGAAAATAGGGACGTGGAAGAAACTCACACATTATTTACGCATTCCTGGGTAAATGATTTCCAAAACATTTCCATATGGGCACAAATGCTCAGTATTTGAGATAACATATGTATTTCTGGAACGTTTAAGATGCTATATGTATATTTTTAGTGTCAAAAGTTACATGGATTCATTCTACATAGTGATGTATGAGATAACTTTTAACTTGCGAGTCGTGTCGAGTTGTATATTTCACAAGTTTTGTTTGTTGTGGATCATGTTTTTTGCAAATTCCACAAAAGTGGGCCTCCCTTTTGCATGGTTTCTATGGTATCATTGTCCCTATTCAATTTTATCCACCCTTGTTTTAAAGAAACATACATGTCTAAAGCTGTAAATCCGAAGGATTTTTTTGTGTGCAATGTTTTTAGTGGATAGCAATCTGTACTGGATTTTTTATTTTTCAAATATGTCATCCATCATTAGGGATGGACATAATCCCTAATGAGGCATGACCGCAATTACTATTATATGCCTCTACATTTAATCTGCTGATTGTTATTTGACAATATTAAATAATACTCAATAGCTACTTAACATTGTATCAAGCTCTACACTTAAAGAAATAGAAGACTGAATTCAATTGATGATCAATGTAGGAGTACCAACTGATATTCTTCTTTCCTCCCTTAAATTCAACTTTGTCTCAACATTTTGCCCATGTATCATTATTCTTTAATTCTTGAGGGGAGAATATGCAGGACTGACCAAGGGTAATGGAGTAATATGCGCCGTCTAAAAATGATAATTAATTAATTAATGAAATGCCTAATCGAGTGAACTTAGAATCCTTGATATTATAATCTTTTGATAGTTATATATATATAGTGTTAATTTCCTCTGCAAAAATCTTCAAAGAGTGAGAAAATAGCTGATATATGTAGTAAAACGTCATGTTTTTCTCCTCCTTTACATTAATAAAATCGTCAAGGTGCACGACTAGTTTTTTGGGATCAACAAAAACACACTGTATTCTCCCTTCAGCTGATTTTCATCATCTGACTCTTTTGATTTAAATCAGCTGACTCTACGTGTTATGAGCTCGTAAAGGGTATTTTTATTTTTTATGATTTTGACATATAAAAAATATATTAAATTGTGCGCCCTTTTTTTGAATTTTTGATATACAAGTATTAACGATTGATTTGTATATTGATAGAATTTATAAATGTAGCGTATATATAAGTAATAACTCTGCCCAATATTAATAAGTTGGCGACAAGAAAATTACAGAAGGGTCACTACCAGTTGTTTTTCCAATTTTTCCTTTCCCTTTTGTGAGTCGAGATTGCGAGTGAACAAACTAGCTTTACGTGGTGACGAGGTCAATTTTTCCCTCTCTTTTTTTTCTTCTTCACATTCCATCAAAACTTAAGATTATCATCTCTAACATACATATACATGTTTATTGTACGTAAATATATTTGTATCTTCTTATCATGTATTTGTTTTGTATCCTAGTTATGAGTATGTTCTTGGAATTGAATTCCCCCCTTTCATCTTCTCATTCTTCAAAGTACATATTATATTATGTATATCATACTTGTAATATGTTGTATGAATGAATGTACATAGAACAAAGTTCTTTCAGCTGAACTAAAGCAACAACTAAAATATATATATATATATATATGATGTGGTTTGGTTCTGGAGATCATTAGTTTTAGTCTTGTTCCCTTAAAGCCCTGCATTTTTTTATCTTCCTTGTCAACTCCTACCCTCTTGAACTATCTCCTGTATTATTCTCATCTGATGTTGCATTGTTTCTAGAATTTTGACGTTCCATCCATAAGTATGACGTCATCATGCATCAATTTCGACGAAGATTGGGTCATACACATATTAATTAATGTTTTATGTGAACCATAAATGCTTTAGTTCCCTAAGAATAATAAAAATCAACTTTTTTTTATTATAAGAAAAGTACTTTAAATTTTTGCTGAATGATGAATTCTGGTAGTTCAAAGAAGGAAGTACTTCAACATAATCCAAGGACGTTTTGTAGAGAGTGCTTTTTAAAATTTGCGTCATTTTTCAATGACTGATAAGAGGGATGTAAGAAGAGATGGATTGTATTAAGAGCTGATATAATCTTAGTTTCCTCATTCTTCTCTTTGTCTTTTAATGGTTTGTTGGAAAAAAAAAGGAAAAAAAAATCAGTTTACCCCTATTCAAAAATAGTACATTTTTGATAGAAACATGAAGTTTTTTCCTCACAACAGAATTCCATAAAAATTGGACCAGATCAACAATAATAATAATATAATTTGGGGAATTATAATATCAGTTAATATGAAAGGTAGACTTTTAAATGAACAATAATAATGTTATTTTTTTCCGAATTGTACTCAATTCAGAAAATGAAAAATATTTTTATTTCCTCCAATAATAAGCTAATTGAAGAAGGAATTGAACGAAAAGAATGTTTTAAAGTTTAAATGTTTTATGTTTTAAAATAATTTGATCTCAATTCATATGTTTTGTAATTCTCCTAAATCTGATTTTTGTTCAATTTTCAATGGAATTCTGTTGAAAGAAAAACCCAAAAAACCAAGCAAAGTCATCCGTCTATTTTCATAGAGAGACGGTGACTTTTTTTTTTGTTCGAGAGTAGATTTTAATTTGTGTTTGACCCAAACTTTAAGAAATTCTGGAATAAAGAGAAAAAATTCTTAAACTATTTGGTTTTTGTTCGTTCTAGAAGACCTTCAAAATCCAATTCACTTCTTAGATCCCCCTATACACATTCAATTTCAAAGTTATGTGTATTGTACATAGATAGTTGCTTTTGCATATAAAGGAGTCCGTCCGAGTATTTACTAGTGTTTACTGTCTTGACAAATGCTAAAAGTTGTAATAACGTTGACACCGAAGTCAAGTGTTCGAAATGAAAAGGCCATTTTCATGATTTTCCTCTTTATTTTTTTTTAACGACTAGTGAATTAGTTGCAAAACGTATGTACATACATCCATGTAATTTAAAACCTGCTTTTCCTATCGACTTGCTTATTTATAGGAATGTAAATAATATGCAAAATGCCACGAGCGAGATTCTGCTTCCCTCTCAACATTCATCAAATTGTCAGAGTGGCCAGGTTGATTTTCTCTTTCTTCTTTCCTTCAAGCCCGATTTGCATATTATTTACATTCCTACTTATTTAACAGTCCGTATTTGATTATTGTCCCTCACTTGTCTATCCATCCATTCACTTATTTGTGTTAGGTATGATATTGAAGCATGCATTCTTTTGGCATTCCCTGTCAATCAACCTTCTAATTTCAGTCATGTAACGATTACTGTGTGTTTATTTATTTTATTAGTTTGTAGTAGGGAGTTATTGTGGTTGTTGTTGTTTTTCCTTCCAAGAAGGTGAAATATGGTGACGAATATGACTGTATGAATATGACTCCCTAACTTTGTAGTAACTACATATCTTTGCCTTACGAACGTAGTAGGTAGGTATACATAGAGCGAAAGAAAATAAATTTATACATAGGTATATAAATATATATATACATATATGTGAAGAGAAAAGAAACGGTTCTTACTGAACGCGTCTCTCTGTTGTGAAGGAATTCCCTTGAGGGCCATTGTATTGTACATATGTACCTTTTTAGTTTTATGCGTGTTGTTCAAGGTCTATATATATATATATATATATATATATATATATATATAAGTAGGTAAGTTATAGAAATAATCCTCAATCACCCTCTGATGACTCCTTATAACCCTTTATTTCCAATTGTCTGAGTTGTTAAGACAAAAGAGCAAGTAAGAAGGATTCTTCTCATCAAAAAAAAAAAAAAAAAGAAAAAAGAAAAAAAGAAGTCTGGTGAGCCGTCAAATTTTGTTTTATTTCACTAATTCATTATTAGTAACCTTAAGTTTCTTGGATATACATATACTGAACTGTTTGAAACTGTTCTACCTTCTACGACAAACTATTATTCATTATTTTTCCATAGGAGTTTATTATTTAAAGAGCCTTGAAATAAAATGCAGATTAAAAAATTGCAGTATATTGCTGTTATATATATTTTTTTTTATAAATTTAGATTTCTTTATTTTAAACTTTTTTGTTGTTGCGAATATACTTAAATATATACATATAACTTGACCTATTATGAAAAAAAAGCGTCAAGTAACACATATGTATATTGACGCAGTTAAAAATATAACGCGCCCGTCAATTATTATCAGTAAAGAAAAGGAAAAAATGGAGTGAAAAAAATTGTTTTTTTTTCTTTATTGGCGAATTCACACATCGATGACAAAGGATATTTTTTATTTACTCTTTTCCTCCTTTCATTACACTCAAAAAACAAAACCCCAAAACAATCAATATCATAAATATTCGGATATCGCTTCATATATATAATGTTTAATCTGCGTCATCAATAATGTGGAAATTCCTCTTAGCACATAGAAATCTGTGTATCTCAATTTAATTAAAAACCCGGAATATAAAACCATTTATTGACCATGTCGAGGAAATATTGAGATCCTCAAATGTCGATGCTTATCATTGATTTGTGTATTTTCTGGGCTCACATTTTTTTAAGCACTTATATTTTGTTCCATGTCTAATGAGTTGTGTATGTATGATTTTTCAGGTAAAGGTCGGAGACTTGTCTGCGGTGGGTCATGGATCAAACAAAAAATTAGCCAAACGTGCAGCAGCGGAAAACATGTTGGAGCTCATGGGGGTTTCAATATCATCAAAGGACAAGGAATCTTCTTGTCAGGTGAGATTACAAAAACTCTGCAAATATGTTTGTAGTACATATTTTGCACAATATGGAATCTCATGAATTTCTTCACAAGTGCAATTGTGTTGCTCATACATATTATATATCTACATAAGCTTTATCAATTTGTGCATGAAAAAAAAAAGTTAAAAAAATTGTCTGTCATGATTAACATCATACATCTTATTCCTTCTTCATAAGGGTGCAATTTGTTTTGACAAGATACATACATACATATGTTAACTATGTACTATGTATTAGGGTTCCATATAAATAGATTATTTATAATCTAATTTATGTACACGCAAATACTTCTCATTCTCAAAGATGGATGAGTATGTACATATAATATCTAGGAATGTAAATAATATGCAAAATGCCGAGTGCGAGACTTTGTGGAGTTGGCTCTTCGAACAGTACTTTTTGTTTTCCAAAGCTGTTATCATTTTTCCTTTATTACTGAGGGGAGAACATCTACAATAGCAAATAAAATGTAAACAAAAAGGGCTCCAGTCCTCGTATAATTATTAGTTCAAAATATATAATTTCCTGACATTAATTTCAGTTAATTTTCTGCCTCTCATCTATGGTACACATAATGTTATTATTTATTATTGATGTCTTCATTTGTATATATAAAAAAGAATAGCAGCTTGTAGCTCAGTAAAACGTCATGACAGCTCAAGTTGCTTCCCTCTCAACATTCATCAAATTGTCAGTGTTACCAGGTTAATTTTCTCTTTCTTTTTATTTTACACACCCCATTTGCATATTATTTACATTCCTAATAGTATCCAAGTCAATACGCTTGAATTACTTATTATTCAAAAGTCAACATTCGCCCAAAACTTATGCCCAAAAGCAACACTACCTATGTGGCTCATCAACGATAAAATGACTTGTAATATCAAAAGGGAGTCTATCCAAGAATACATAGATTTGTATTCTTCAAGTGAGTAGCCATGAATAGAACATTAGACAATGATAATACTAACATCAAAGTGACCTTGGATGACCTCGTGAAGATCATTTAATCTATCCCAAACCCCCCAAAATTGACTATTTCCTGAAACTTTTGACTCAAATTCAGCCTCCTTCAAATAAAGTCAAACTCAAGACTCCCAAAGCTATTCATTATGTATATCTACCTATATATTGGTTACACTTCTTCTGTTTTAAACAGTCAGATGAGAGTGAAATGAATGGACAATAACGCCTCTAATTAAAGTAATGTAAGTAGCTATACTTCAGGTGTTGTGTATCTGCGGGAACAATACACTTGGGAGCCCAAGTATAATACTTTAGAGGTAATGCTTTCTTTCTTTCTTCCATCTTTCTTTTTTCTTTTTTAAAAAAGGGTACAACTTAATTAATTGTAGCATTAATTAGTTATTTAAGTTATTACAGAAGTCATGGAAGGTCAGAAGTATCATTGGGATTTTGTCTGTCTATTATCTCTGAGGGAGTAGTGTCTTCATGAGTGAAGATTTCCCTCTTGAATGAAAAAATATTCCCATTGCTCAAAATCCTGATCGTATGTTTTTGAATGCCATTGCTATCATGAACATGCACTTAGTATATTTTTGAAATTAACCTTCTTTCTTTTGAGAAGTTTTTATTTTCTGCATATATATATTGCTCATAGTTAGGAATGTAAATAATATGCAAATGGGGTGTATATAATAAAAGAAAAGAGAAAATCAACCTGGTTGTAACTCTGACAATTTGATGAATGTTGAGAGGGAAGCAATTTGAGCTGTCATGGCGTTTTACTGAGCTACAAGCTGCTATTCTCCTTTATATATACAAATGAAGACATCAATAATAAATAATAACATTATGTATATTTACCATAGATGAGAGGCAGAAAATTAACTCAAATTAATGTATGGAAATTATATATTTTTAACTAATAATTATACGAGGACTTGAGCCCTTTTTTGATTACATTTTATTTACTTTATTAAACTTAATGCATGTATTCCTTCATGCAAGATCTTTACTATCAGGTAGATGTTCTCCCCTCAGAAATAAAGGAAAAACGATAACAGCTTTGGAAAACAAAAAGCAATGTTCAAAGAGCCAACTCCACAATATCTCGCACGCGGCATTTTGTATATTATTTACATTCCTACTTATAATCACTCTTATGCTGACGCACCAAATATGTATGTATGAAGAAAATATTTCAATGCGTGTTAGGAGTCCTCTTACACTTACCCACCATGTAACATTGGTAACATAAATTGATTGGTTAATTTAATTACTTTTAGCATGTTCAAAAAAATAAATACATTGTAAGTTTTTTATTTTATGGTATTTTCCTTTAAACTTTTCAATTCCCCCCTCCATTCCCATGCTAATCGAATTATTTCATGTATTTAATATATATTCACATATGTATACAGGTATATATATGTACCTATTTAACTAAACCAAAACTCAATAACTCAAATTAGACTACATTTATTTAAAAAAGTATCTAATATTGGGATGTCTCTCACTAATGAGTATAAGAAATACTTTTAAAAAAATGTTTCAAGTTATTTTATACTCAAAGCAAATCATGGAGAGATGATTTCCTTGGTGTACGTGCGGGTTTTATGTTTATCATGTTTTATACATAGTATGGATGTGTATTCATTTTGTCAGTTAGTGAAGCCATACGGAGCATAAGAGAGCCCAAAACTTCATTTTAAAATCCTTTCATTTCATGGTTTACATGAGATTATTTTGAATGGCACAATTTGTCTGGTAATTGCTTCCATTCATCATAATGTTTCCTCCTCATACGATGTGCATGATGCTTGAATCTAGCATATTATGAGCATATATATAGTATATTTGATGCTGTCTTTGCTGTAGAGAGAGAGAGAGCCTATAGCCATGATTAGACATGGGCAAAATGTTGAGATAAAATTCAGTTTAAGGAATATTAGTTGGTACCCCCCGCTACCCTGATGATCAATTTGAATTTAGTCCTCTCACCATCATTGAGTCTAGAGCTTGCAACAAATATAAGTAGGAATGTAAAAAATATGCAAATGGGGTGTGTAAAATAAAAAAAGAGAAAATCAACCAGGTAACTCTGACAATTTGATGAATATTGAGAGGGAAGCAGCTTGAGCTGTCATGACGTTTTACTGAGCTACAAGCTGCTATTCTCCATTATATATACAAATGAAGACATCAATAATAAATAATAACATTATTTATACCATAGATGAGAGGCAGAAAATTAACTGAAATTAATATCAGAAATTTATATATCTTTAGCTTACAAGTCGTAAGCTAACAATTATTACGAGAACATGAGCCCTTTTCTAACATTGTGTTTGCTATTGTAGATGTTCTCCCCTTAGTAATAAAGGAAAAATGATAACAGCTTTGGAAAACAAAGTACTGTTAAAAAGTGCCAACTCCACCAAATCTCGCACGCGTCATTTTGCATATTATTTACATTCTTAAATAAAAGTAGCTATTTTGTATTATTAAATATTGTCAATAAACAATCAGCAGATAAAATGCAGAGGCACCAGATAGTAATTGCGGGCGTGCTTTCTCTCTCTCTCTCTCACTCTCACCTCAACAAAATGTCTACCCCGAGTCATGAACATAATGAAGCTTTGTGAAAATAACATGGGCTTTAGATAGCACGAGAAATAAATAAAAAAAGGTCCCAAAATTACCGGATTCTCCTTTCCAACTATGTTTGAACTATTCTCCTTTGTTCACTCATACTAATTTGTATGCAATTAAGGGATTAGGTAATGTGAACGTTTAGATATCTAATAACAAGAACAAGAGAAGGCGGTAATTGACAGCTGACCAAAAAATGCATTGGAATTGTTCACACATCGTTATACCATAAAACATTATTGTGGTTTGTTGTCAGTTGTGTATTTTTAGTGTAGTTCTCTTTCCTTTATTTGTGTTTTGATGAACGGAACCATCAAATAAGCTCTTGTTAAGCTCTAGATATGTCGTGAAGAATAATGTATTCCAGTTTTGGAAGAATGGATTTATGACCTACTACCACTAACTGATTTTGAGTCTTTTTTTTCCTGCTTGTTTTTAGAGGAGGAAAGGTAGCAAGATACAATAACTGGATGTGAACAAAATACTCTCAATCCTATGCATATAATACAAATAATTCGAGTTTAAACAATACTACTAACAAGTGGCAAGGGATGTATGTAGACAGTTAAAACATTGCGTATGTTTTGTGTATGCCATTGTTACAATAGAACATCTTTTTTTTTTTGAATTCTGCTCTCTCTCTCTCTTAGAAAACTGTCTCGTCCTACATACCTCACTCACCTGGTTTGTTGATTCTCCCTCTCTTTTTGCAATATACCTATGTATGAGAGGATTTGATATTATCTCCTTTTTGCAAAGGAGTGAATATCGTGAGGAATCTCCAAGACGCAACTTTTTTTTTTTTTTTGAGGGGGGGGGGGGGAATCATAACCATCACCTCTTCTACTCTTATTATTTCTTCCTCTTCTTCTTCTTCTCCTCCTCCTCCTCATTATTATTCTCCCTCTCCTCCTTCTTTTTCCTCTCCTCTACCGTTAAGGGGGACTCATGCTGTGATGATGAGGTTTAACATCAGTTCACTTTTAGTATCCTCCTCTGCATCAGTCCACTGGTGTTGCTGTTCTGAATCCTAAGTAGTTCAGTGATATTTGTTTGGTTTTTTTTTTTTTGTTTTCTTTGAGGAGGTCAACCTTTTTTAAAGTCCATCAAAGATGAATCCTTCCTCATTTTGCGTCATTCATATTATTATAAAGAAGAAAGAACTCCTTTTTTGCTTCATGATGATGATGATGAAGTGTCTCAATTTGTAGCTCTTTTACTGCACTTTGACTACTTACTATAATTATTATTTACAACTACGGATTAGAAATTACTAGCCACCACCACCACCCTCCTCCTCTTGACCTTTTCCTGCTTTCCTTCTATTTTTTCATTCAATTACCAAATTACAATACAAGTCTTTCATTCGTCATGGATCCTCGACGGGAGCAAGGTCCAAGTGTGCCAGAAGACAGTGTCATGGTATTTCATGTGACTCAGAATCTATGAATTCGAATGAATTTACCTCTACCCCCTCCTTTAAATATATTTACTTATTCTTTTTTCAATTTCTTTTACTTTGTTTTTCGTATTTTTTTTGCTAATATATTTTTAAACATATATTTCAATGAAAATGATTGGTCATGAATGCAAGTGGATGTTGAATGAGCATGCATTATATTACTTACTTACCTTTATAACAAACTACTTCATGAAGTTGTATCTGTATCTTGAGGGTAAAGCCTTTATCTCACTCATGATCAAAGGAATTCAAAATAAATTCAGGGATCTTCAACTTTTTTTTCTTTTTTTTTTCCAGTTAAGGAATTACAGAGTATGAGTTGTATATGTTCATATTCTAAATATTGTCAAGGGTCACATGTGGCCTGAGGTCATCCATCAAGAGTTGAAGACCCCTGATGTATTTGCATTAGAAAATCCATCGTTCACTAATGTTTTTTTAAAAAATAAAAAAAATGTTTATGAGCCTTTGAGTCTGTCTTAACGACTCAAAAAGCATGAAAAACGTGCATTAGCTTTGTGTTTGATCTCTTTTGATGTAAGCATAAGGATTTTGACTGTCGTCATCATTATAAAAAATATGTGGGGAACGAACATAAATGAGCAAAGCTAGGGGAAATTAATTTTTATATTTAGTATATTTCTACACTAATCCCAGTTGGAGGACACTTAACTAAAATACAAAATTCAACTCAATTCGCTCTATTAAAAAAAAAGAAGAGCACTAAAATTTAAAAGTCTTTACTTTATTTTAAATACTTTAGTTACGGATATAATGCACTGCATGGTAGTGCGCCATTTGGCTTTAAATGTAACAGATGAATCAATTTTTGTATTTGCATGATCAATTACTCTAATCAGAGTCCAGAATAGGAATTAAATCCAAAAGTGCCTGCCCTTCTTAATAAAGAGAGGTAGACATTATTTTGTGGGCTAATTTATGTTTGTTCCGCACGGATGTGCATTTTGTGCCTTAATACATACATATATGCTCACTCATTCCACGCGTGCCGAATGTGCCTTGTTTTATTTAAAAAAAAACCCGAGTTCTGAACACGTGTTTTGCTCTCTTGATGCTTTTTTTGCAATTATTCAGAATCTTCATTCGAATTCATTTATTTTGACCTTTCTTTTTTCTTTCTCTCTTACTGTTCTTTTCCTTCACCCTGCCACAGAATGTACCTATTGTGACCATGTGTTGGGTCACATTTTTTGCTTTATGTTTTATTGTCTTCTTGGTCCTCTCACTCTGCTCTGAGTCCTCTTGTGCCTGCTGCAAGTGCTGCAGATGTTGTCAAGGGGATCCCAACACGGGTCGCGACCTAAGAGCAGCTAAAATTAACGCCATATCCAAGCAGGAATACTATTGCTGACATCCTGTCCCTCCTCAGGCATTGAAAACAAATTTTGGACGATTCCCTTAAACATTACTACTACGTCTTGTGTAAAAAAATAATTAAAGCATACTTAGGTATGTATTCTATAACTATTCAAGTCAACAACAACAATCAACAAAATCTAAAAGGCTTCAATTCTAATTCTATTCGTTTTCTTCTTCTTTAAAAAAATACTCATTATTGTGTATACAATTGAATGTTCATTCCAAATCGGGTTATTATCAAATACAGAGAAAATGGAGGTCAAAAAATTATCTTTTTTTTATTTAAAAAAAATGGTTTTTGTTCAGGGTTTTTCATTATTTTTAAAGCAAAGGGAAGAATTCATTTGAAGTGTCAATATTAATTAATTAGTAGTTGCCGAAATAGTCTTCTTTTATGTGGACTATTCACTTTTTTCTTGCACAAAAGTGGACTTAAACTCATAAAACGTATACACTCTTGAAAACCAGAAGTTTGTTATAAAAAGACTAATTAAAACTCACGGTTCATGATTAATTATTCAAGTAGTAGAGGAAGGGAAAGAAAGTTGATACACTACTTCCTCTTTAGCTCTTATTAATAATATTTTTAGATGTGAATCCACTTATTGATAGATGTTTATGTTTTCTTTCATTGTGTATCACATTGAGATATATAAAATAAGAAACAATTTACATTTTCTTTTAAAAAAGACCCAGATTTTGGTCTCTTTGTTAAAAGTGAAGAATCAAAAGGAGGTAGGAATTTTTGTTATGATTTTACAAAAACTGTTTATTCTATGTAAAAACACTACTAAAGTTATATAAAATTACTATCAATCATAAAATAACACATACATTTGTAAAATGAGCAAATAAACAAAAAGCCAAAAAAGAGAGAGTTGATACATGTGTACTCTCCCTTTTATGCAAGAAAAAAATGATTTCATAAATTAGTTTAAATATTTTTTTGTGTGTAAATTTGCAATGTAGTTGCTGCAAAAAAGAAGCAGAGACAAAAAGTAAAAAAAAAAAAAATTATAGAAAAGGAAAATTACACAGGTCCAAAATCCTAAGAGGTGTAAATATAATAAAAAGTTATTTAGTTTGCACACTGATTTCAAATCTGTATTTTTTTTTTCAAGAGTCCGACGGTTTAATTTTGTGAGTTCAAAAAGGATGATCAAATAGTGTTTTTAATGCGGACTACATTTCTAGTTTTTTTTTTTTTTTGACTTAAGGGGGATCCTAGTGGCGTAGGCCCAAAAGTCAGCCGAAACATTTGTACTTCAATAAATCCTTGGATATTTCATAAAATGGATGCCTTAAAGAGCTGAGACTCACAGCTTTCAAATGAGATGTCAATCGCTCTATAGAACCTCTTAACCAAGAAGAAATCGTCCATCCAAATTTGTAAATTTTCATTCAATTTCGATCAAAAATCCACTAGAAATCAAAGACTCAGGGTAGAGTTACAATAATAGGAGCACGCAGAAGGATATCTAAATCAGCTGAAATCCTGCTGCGCGCAACTACTTAAGTCTACAGCATTTGTTTTCAGTAACTCTACCTTGAGTCTTTTATTTGTAGTGATCAAAAGTGTATGAAAATTTACATATTTAAATGGACGATTTCTTTTTAGTTAAGGATTCTTATCGAGCGCTTGACATCTCATTTGGAAGCTATGGGGCTCAGCTCTTGAATGCATTCTTCATTAATCCATTTCATGTAATAGCCAAGGGTTTATTGAAGTACAAACGTTTTGACCGACTTTTGGGTCCATTTTTGGAAAATGGGCCAAAAAACCTCAAAAATTAGGGTTTTTTTCCCTCAAAAACCGTTAGATATTGATTTACAATTTGCAAAAATCCACAGACGAAACTAGAATTAGATATTGAACCTAAAAGATCTTTGTTGACATTGACTTGTGTTATGGCCAATGAGAGTCTGTAGAAAGACAGAAAGGAAGTAGTAGCAATGTTATATATGCCTCTAACTAACTATTCTACTCATCAAATCCATAAATCCCCAACAGATCTTCCCTCCAGTGGATATTCAGTATCTTCATCATCACCACCATTGCTGCTGTTGCTGTTGTCGGAGTCAGTCCGGAAATAATCCATCAATCAATAATCCCACACTGAATACTAGCTCATGCAATGCAAACACTATCACCAACATCAACAATAGCTATGCTGGAGCAAATCTTGGAAGTCATCATCGAGGACTTCCTCCATTCTCCAATTCCAATAAAACCCGCATTATAGATAATCCATCATCCAATTCGGTCCTATCCAAAAATAATGTGAGCAACAACTGTTCCGCATCACCCACCGCATCCATGGATCGAGCTAAGAGATCCTCTTGGACATCCCGCATGCCTTCTTTTAATTCTGACAACGTTGTCATCACGGGTCTATGTCCAAATTCGGACAATAATGATTTTCGATCCTCTGTTTTGTGAACTATTTCTCTGTGGATCAAACCAATATCTTACTTACTATTATCTTACTTATGCATACATATGTTTGTAGACTCAACTCCTCTTGTTGTACAAAGTCTCGTATGTATTTTTAAAGACTCTTAATAATGATTTATATGATCATTCTTGACTTTTATACATAACTATTATTAGTTACATTCATACGTAATATTTATACTCCTGTGCTCTTCCTTGGTGGTGACCAGGGGAAGGGTGAGTGTAAAAAGAAAAATGCTGATTGATCCTATTCTTTAATTATTTCTATGTATGTATATGTAATTTATAGCTGAACTCGATTACGAAAGAGGAAATGGAGGATGGAAGTGATGAGAGCAGGCAGCATACGCAGATGAGTGCCAAGAATAGTGGATCTAGTAAGAAAAGCGTTCCTGGGATATTGTATTTAGATACGAAGGCCTCAAAGGTAAGGCCTATTTTTCTTACAACATTCATACACATGCATGTAATGATCACTTTAAAGGTATTTAATTTCAAATCCTTTCCCCCTCCTTGTTTAGATGAATGGAGGAGAGGACGAGACGTCGTCAAAGCATTCTCAAAAGTCTATCAAATCTGACTTAGTGACCAAGTCCAACAATAAAACCAATCTTGTCAACAACAAACCTGCCAATAGTAATAGTAACAACAACAACAACAACAATATCAAAAACAACAACAACAACCACTTCAACCTCAATAGTGCCAATCCCGACCTCAACTTCCTTGAGGATGACGGTGAGGCTAAGGTGAAGCTTCAAAAATTATCTGAGATTTTTAAATTCTCTGTGTCCTACACGGATTTTCAAAAGAGAGGGAAAAGCTCATCCTCATCTTCCTCAGAGTATTTGACCCTCGTCTCCCTCTCCATGAAGCCTACTCAGGTCAGTAGTAAATAAATACATTTCTTTCTTTCTTTCTTAAATGTGTGTCCTTCCCCCCCCCCCCCCCCCCTTTTACACATCTAATGTTTGTTTGTAAAATTTATTCCAATTTGACGAATAATACTAATGAATATATTTACTATTTACAAGGAAGATAGTACAATAAACCTCAATTACACTAATCAAAAAACATAAAAGACAAGTCTGTCTATGCATTATTTAACATTATAAAATATAATATATATATATATATATATATGACTGAATTAACATTGTAGATACATACACCAAAACCATTCACAGTTGTCATTTCTTTCTCCTTTACGAGTAATTGAATAAAGTTTTTGAGCTCGAGTCAAGATTCCTTTTGACTTGGAATCATCGTTGTCATTATTGATTTTGAAATCCAGTCATGTACAAAAATAAATAAATAATGGTACTTAAATATTATATTAATTTGAACTAACGGGATGTTTGTGAGTTTCAAGTCCTCAAGTCTTAATAGGCCAAGTTTGTATCCTTCCTCTATGGAGTTTGAGTTATATGAATCTTCTTTAAGGTAGTTTGAATCTGATTTACGGGTACTTGTATATGGTAAACACAAAGGAGTATTTCCTTCTAAATCAGTTATATTGATTTGTTTTGACATTTATTCAAGGAGTCATAATTAGGAATGTAAATAATATGCAAATGGGGTGTGTAAAATAAAAAGAAAGAGAAAACCAACCTGGCCACTCTGACAATTTGATGAATGTTGAGAGGGAAGCAAGTTGAGCTGTCATGACGTTTTACTGAGCTACAAGCTGTTATTCTTCTTTATATATACAAATGAAGACATCAATAATAAATAATAACATTATGTATACCATAGATGAGAGGCAGAAAATTAACTGAAATTAATGTCAGGAAATTATATATTTTTAACTTTTAATTATACGAGGACTTGAGCCCATTTTATTTGCTTTATTAACCTTAATGCATGATTTCCTTCATGCGAGATCTTTACTATCAGGTAGATGTTCTCCCCTCAGTAATAAAGGAAAAATGATAACAGCTTTGGAAAACAAAATGTATTGTTCGAAAAGCCAACTCCACTAAATCTCACTTGCGGCATTTTGTATATTATTTACATTCCTAGTCATAATAGCCCAAATAAAACCCTTGAGAAAAGAGAGAACTTTTTGACATTTACTTTGATTTGATGGTTCTACATATATCATGATTAAACATTAAATTCTATAACAAATAAGTTGTTTTTTCATTATGATTATCGATTTTTCTTTTATTGTTTTTAATATTTACATATTTTTTATGTAGACATCGGGTGCTAATATAATTATTATGTAGATGAAGAACCGCAAAATCTTTTTTTTTTTAAATTATTATTGTTGACTTGTGTTATCTTCAAACCCTCACATCTCATATAATTATTTATTTAACATTTTTTATTACAAAATATACAAATACAAATTATAAATACTTACAGTAAAGACAAGATTAATCACCATGACACCAATGTTTCATAGTTATTATGTAAAAAAAAAAAAAAAAAGAAGAAGCTTGTGGTTGAATAGATTAGCTTAGGATTTGTAAGCACTTTGTTGTTTTGTATAATATCACAAATTAAAAAAAAAAAACAACTCTTTCATTCGGAGTGGATGTGGCTCTCATCACCATGAAGAATCATTTTCAAGCGACATTAGAAAATCTGAACTTGATGCTGTTTCCATGGCTTGTGTGGACTAATTAATTAATTAATTAATTATTATCAAAAAAATCTCCAAGAATTTTCTTTTCTGTACCTTGCTTTTAGTTTCATATCCTCAATTTTCATCTGCGTTTCTTTTTGATAATGTTTTAGAAATTACTGACCCGGTTTGCCTATTTTCCGGGTGATATTGTAAATAATGAATACTGTGAAATTTAAGTAATTTATTATATATATATATATTAAAAAGAAAACATGAGTTGTTCCTAGTCTTACCCATATATTCGTGAAAGATAAAATTTATTTATTTATTGAAAAGATATTTCTACTAAGAATCACCAATAGGCACTTGATTAAAATAGCTAATATACATATTAGTACTTGTAAAGCATTTAAGTAAGACGTTAAGACCCATCACCATAGAAATTGTACTTAACATAAAAATAGTAGACATCTCATTCTAGTTAAAAAAAAAATTAAGACCCAAATTCAAGAATGAAAATTGCCCTCTTTTACTATTATGGGCAAAAAAATATCCTGTATCATTTTTAAAAAAAAATCTAATCATCAAAATTCGTTTCATCCCCCTCTGATGCAATGCACATGTGTCAACGTTATTATTTTATTTTCAATTCTCAAAACAGTTTGCAAAATTTTGATTAAGTCAATAATTACAATAATTTGGTTTCAACAATATTTCTCTACATTGCATTTTAGTCATCATCTATCCTACATTTTAAAAAACAAAAAAATTCGATTTTAACTACTCACAAAAGGAAAGACACTTGACATCTCATTTGAAAGCTGTGGGTCTCAGTTCTTGAATGCATTCCTTATTCATCCATTTCATGTAATATTCAAGGAGTTATTAAAGTACAAACGGTTTGGCCAACTTTGGAGCTTACTCCCACCCACTTAGGTTAAAACACAGACTGGAAAGGACATTTGCATTAAAAACACTAGGGGATCATTAATTTTTAATGATCAAAATGAGTATCCATCTAGGCTTAAATTGAAGTTGAAATGAATGTGAAAATGGGCCCCAAAGTAGCTCAAAAAGTAGGGTTCCATTTTTTGAAAATAATAATTAAAGATTTGAAATCAGCGTGCAAAACTAAAGAACTTTTATTATACTTATATCCTCTTAAGATTTTTTACTCTTGACCAGTGTGTGTTCAGAGTATTATGATTAGAGTTTTAATTTTGTAAAAAGTTGTAGTACAAGGTACGATGAGGTTAAATCTATAATATTGATTCTATTGCTAGAAGGTTTCCAAGCAATGTACATTGTTGTTTATAGGTATATATATGTCCATGTATATATTTAATAGCATGTTTGATTTCTTTTGTTAACCTGTCAGTCAATTACCCCCCTCCCCCCTCAAACATATTAAATATTATACTCATAGAGCAGTATTTGACGTGTACATAATAAAGTTTATTGTTTAAATTCACCTTTCATTTCTTCAAGGAATTGTAATCATACATATATATATATATGTTCAACATCAAAACTGCATTTGCCATTATATGTATATTTTACTTTATACGTGGAAGCCTAGTCTCTCACTAGTCTATTATATACTTACTCATGAGTATACTAAAATCATTTGTAGAAAAAAAACTCTAGACTACTAGACATAGCAATTATCTCTCAATCATTTCTTTAATAATAATAGTAATAATAAAAAAAGGTTAACATCTAACTGTTAATAGTACTTCGCCAAAAAAATTTTCACACTCATGGGAATACCGGGAAATTTGAATTTAATTTTTTTTTGGGATGCCAATAGGGAGTAATGTTTTTATTTTTATGTTGGCACTACTGTACCACCTGACATATATACATATATGGCTAGGAATGTAAATAATATGCAAATCGGGCTTGTAAGAATCAAAGAAAGAGAAAATCAACCTGGTTGTAACTCTGACAATTTGATGAATGTTGAGAGGGAAGCAGCTTGAGCTGTCATGACGTTTTACTGAGCTACAAGCTGCTATTCTCCTTTATATACATATACAAATGAGGACATCAATAATAAATAATAACATATTGTACATATACCATTGATGAGAGGTAGAAAATTAACTGAAATTAATGTCAGGAAATTCTATATTTTTAACTAATAATAATTATACGAGGACTTGAGCCCTTTTTGTTTACATTTTATTTGCTTTATTAACCTTAATGCATGTATTCCTTCATGTGAGATCTTTACTATCAGGTAGATGTTGATCTTCCCTCAGTAATAAAGGAAAAATGATAACAGCTTTGATAAACAAAAAGTACTGTTCGAAGAGCCAACTACACAAAGTCTCGCACTTGGCATTTTGCATATTATTTACATTTCTATATATGGCAAATTACACATCAAGATATTCATTACTGTCTTATGAAGAGCTATGTGAGGAACTATCAATCAATTCAATAATTAATATAATAATTTTAGTTCTTAAATTCCGTTTTTTTTTTTTTTTTTTTTTTCAATGATGGATTCGTTTACAATTCCCTTTGATTTTCTCCCTTCAGGTATCACATGGCTCTGGAGAAACTCCTCAAGAAAGTCAAGAGGATGCAGCCAAATCTGCCCTCAATTTCTTATCAGAAAATGGATTAGAAGTGTCTTCAGTGAGCCCTTCCCCAAGTGAGAATGGGATTAATGGGAGAAGTGATTGTAGTTAAATAAGGACTGGAATAGTTGTTTACATATCTACCACCACACATGATGTGATAGTTGCAACTTAAGGATGTAGCCAAACATATAAACAAACACCATTATTATTATATATCAAATACGAAATATAGAGAAGGATGTTGGTATTTTGGACGACCTACACATGTACTTTCACCATTCTTCTCCTGCTCCTCTTTGGCTTCATTGCTACTTCATTTATTATTATTAGTAGTAGTATCACTATTTTGGTTATAGCCACAAATTCGAGTCGTTTTATATCATAAATCATTTTGTTTATCTTTCTCTCTCTCTCATTGTTGTCGTTACTTACTATTATTATTAGCTGTTCTTGTTGTTGTTAATTTATGTAAAACGTTGTATGTATGATTGTATTTATGGTGTCTTACTCTCCTTTTACTTTATCATCCATTGCTTGCCTACTCACCTTGCCGGTCAGCCCACTTAATAATGGAAGCTTGGGGGAAATCTCCATTAGAGCAAACTCATGTATTTAGAAGAAGAAGAAGAAATATGTTGAAAAAGAAAAAAAGAAGAATAGTTTATTAATTACAAAAGCTATTTCACACATTCCCAAGATTCATTCTGAAATAATTATAATTATTGCACTGCTACTATCATCACGGAACAACATCAAACCTGGCATAGATATTTACCAATGACTCAAAAGAAGATGTGCATACAGTTCATGTAGAATCCTATGTATGTATACATAATAGGAACGACCCATCACAGGATCATCATCGTCTTCTTCTTCTTCTAGAAATATTAGTCTTTTTTTGTTTTTTTTAAATTATTATTTAATTTTTTGTGTTTTTGTAAAAATTTTCTTTGTTTTTAATCAAATCGTTTTTTTTTTTTGTGTATTATTCTTTTATGTTTGATGCATGTTTTTATCAGTTTTTAATTCTACGTATGATTACATTCATTTGATGCATATATAATTATATATATATATATTTATAGTTTATACATTGTTGAATTAATGTAGAATAATGAAGGCAAGCAAAAAAGATAATATTCGGAGCATCTTTTTTTTTTCATTGTGAGAGGTAGAGATTTGGAGTCTACATACCTATGTATGTTACCTATTTATTTAGTAGCCATGATCAACACTATGTATGTGACAGTCGGAATAAATGTGGCTTCTTCTTCCATTATACTTTAATTAGAAAGCCATTCTTCTCTCCCCGCCGCCGTCTCGATGCCCTCTCTAATGTTTTTTTTCCCCCTGAATATCATTAGTTGCATCCTTTTTTCATATAACTCTAAATCTTCCCCCGAAAGGGGGCTTTCATCGGAGTTTCTCCATTAGCTAGATGACATATTTATGCAGTAAGTAATAGTGGGATGCTGTATGACATGTCATCTCTATCAAAAGTGTCATTTTATTAAAGCTTCAAGGATTTAAATTGACATTTGAGTCAAGTATTCACGTGGATGGGATGAGTTAATGTGGATTTCCTTGATGAAAGCTGAACCCACTTTTAGTTCTTTGAATGTTATTACATATTTTGTTGTGGGCTGGTTAAAACTAACAAAAAAAAAGAGTACAAAATGCCTTTTGCTCCCATACGATTCCTTCATCATGAATAATAAACAATAACAGACATTGAATCTAAAATAGATACTTACATGTTCCCTAAAGATCTCATGTCAAAGGGATATCACATTAGAAAATTAAATGATTTTTGGTACGTGGGCGCTTAGTTTTAAGAAAATAACGTGTGGGCGAAATTTTAGTTTGTAAATATCAGTCATTCAGGAGATATATATATGGTAGACAAATGATTCAAGCCCTCTTCTGAAACGAATTTCTTTGTGCACCCCCTATTAATAGTCGTTACTATTTTTGCTTTAACTTTTAAACCTTTGGAGATAAAATCCTGCCATTTTATAGGGTGAGTAGAAAGTCAAAAGTCAAGTCAAAAAATAAAATATTTTTTTCATTTTATGCAACGACTTTAAATAAAAAATTATCTATATTTGTCTAGACTCGGCATGTAGTCACTAGTTGCAGTACATGGAAACGTCCATAAGCCAAATTTACGTTAATAAAACCTTGTTCAGTCACTCATTCAGCTTTCTAAAACTCCTCCCGGACCACGAAGTCAATTTATTGCCAAGTGTAAATTTATTACAATACCAAAATAAAATCAGTGGACTCTCCGTAGAAAATAGATTTTTCAAAAATTTCCAACAACTGGAGGGAAAACCCTGGACGTTACAATTGGATTATTCCATAAAAATTCTGTACATCATGGGTATCCATTGTCAGAGATTTGAATGTTATTAAGGGTAGTGTTAGTTATACATATCTAAGTTTCAGAGGATAATTTAATCTACCACAAGAGTTATGAGCATCTGAAATTCAGACCTTACTTTCAACTCAACATTCATTTAGAGAGAGTTTATTCCATAGTTATTTAATACAGTTTTATTAGAACTAATTTATATGAATATAAATATACTTTATGTTGTTACTTCATTTGATTTAAAATTTTCAACAAATGATACGAGAGTCATGGTTTAAAAGTTGCAGGGAAAAAATTGACAAACAACCAGTTAATTTTTTGCCTTTTTTTTCTTTTTTTGGGAATGTATCTACTACACTTTTACTCTTATTATACCTGTTGAATAGGTTTTAGGTGCCCCTATGCAACTTTTTGACTTCAAATACTTGTACCTGACCGAACATTTATCCAGTTAACAATATTTCAAATAAGTCTTAAATTAACTACAAATATTTAAATTTTCATAAAATACTAATGGTTTAAGATATAAGCTCATACTCATGTAAAGTAAGTTCAAAGGAAAATTATTGAACATAAAAAAAAATTACTCAGAGGTCGTAAACGTATCATAGCTCAGAGTTGAAATTTTTCACCACCCTCAAAAAGCCGTAGCTATTGCAACACTAATAGGTAGTTACTTTTACAAAGGTACTGAAGCAGAACTCGTCAAAACTTGCTACAAAATTGAGGTGTGCTAATAGAACAGTTAAGTACTCGACTGTGACTCGATGCAGTATGACCCTTTGGTTCAACTCAAGTTACTTATTTGTATAAATACGTGTATAGATCTAAACCGTCATTCCTAAATCGCAGTTTGTATTGTGCCATTGATTTTGTGTACTGTCCCATTTTATGTATGCATAAAAAAATTGGTCATAAAAGGACTTGAGTTTGTCTGGGGCAATCAACAATTGATAAATAGTTTTCAAAATACAATTAATGCAGGAAATTGAGAGCTTGATAGGGGACTTTTGACGAAAGGATATTTAAAATTCAATTTTATAATAGAATCTTGTTCAGTCATTCATTCAGCTTTCTTAAACTCCTCCAGGGTCCCAAAGTCCTTTTATTGCCAAGTGTAAATTTATTACAATACCTAAATAAAACCAGTAAACCCTCCACAGAAATTTTCAAAATTGCAAATTTTTATTATATACATATATAATTTATTGTCTATGGAACATTTTGTTCGTGGGTTGTCTTACATGGAACTTTGTCGGTTTGTTCTACCTTCACTACTGACTTATGTACTCTAAGACCTACTAAGCATATATTTAGTCTTAAAAAAAGAAATCTCTTACATAAATAAAGAAATCCCCCCCACTATCTCAAGTAATATGTTATGACCCACTATGGTTCCATAAAACTACTAATATTTAAATTTCCCGAATTTTTCAGACTGATTTTTAATCCCACCTAATTAATTAATGTCTATTTGTAGTTCCTTTAGACCAAAGTGTTGCATTGAGTGACTGCCAGTCACAGAAATATAGTAGCTATTATTCGGTCAAAAAGTGACTCCAGAACTATAGTTAAGCATAAAGGAAACCATTTTGAATAGTGGGCATATTTTGTAATAGGTATATTCTGCAGTCTTTTAGTTTGACTAACTCTGGTCCATCCTGTACATAGTGGTTCATTAACAATCCATTAAATAAACACATTTTGTGGGTTATATGTATAATCACTTTTTTAGCGAATTTTTTAAATATCTATTCCCTGCAAAAAACAAGAAAAAAATAGAAATGAAATCATTAACACTCTCCAATTCAAAAATTTACATATAGTCCGATATATGGTTTTGAGTATACGTACCTGTATAAAATATTGAATTATTGTTTTTATTTTTTGTTTTGTTTAAATAAATTTAATAGTAATTTAAAAAGACATTTTAGTAAGAAATAAGTTTACTCATAAATGATATTAAAATTTTAGATATAGCTTTTAAATTGAATTATCTTATTTATGTACCTTGTAGTTACAATCATTTTTTTTAATGTAGATATATATATTTTTCATATTAATATTTCATTTATTTGCAAAATGATACATTTTTTGCAGTTAATTGCCAATTACATTTATCATATACATATATACTTTTATTTTTAATAAGAAGTTGCTTATATAAATTCATCTCATTTAATCAGTCATTCTATGATTTACAAGTTAAATTAATTTTTGTATGTGTCATCAAATAAAATTCTTTCCCTTTACAAATATCTTGTCAGGTTTTTGAGGGAAAAGAGTGTAAGACTTTTAAGTTTGTTTTTGAATATGAATAATTAATTTATCAAATAAAAAATTAATCACACAAAAAATACAACATCTCAAAAATCATATACTCATCATTTTATATAAATACAACTAGAAAAATTCCCAAAATAAAACATCTAAAAAAAATGGATTTTTGTTACCTTAATTTATTATTTTTTTTGTACAATTGAATCGTTCCTACTTTTTTATACTCAATCAAAAATTTGCAGAATTGATTCACTCTAAAATATGATATAAAATATTTCATTCAATGTGTACAAATTCTCCTTTTGAAAACTTGATCTGATATGTGATGCAATAATTATAGATTCATAATCAATTCATTAAATCAATTAGATCTAAATCTAAATAATATTAGGTTCAAACTATTGAAAACAATCTTTCAATAAAGATAATCAATCAATACACCTTTTTTTCGTATCAATATCTTCTTACAAGGGCATTTTAAGTGCTCGAGTTTTAACAAATATTTATTTCTTCATATAAAATAAAAATTTTAAACAAATTTTCGCTTATGTGTGTAGTCTACAAGTTGATATATATATATATGTGTTTGTAGATGTATATTTAGAATTTAAAATGAATTTTCAACATGATGAAATTTAAAAGGACATTTAAATGTAATAAAAATTATAGAGAAAAGCATTTAGTTTTTAAAAAAAATGTTTTCAGTATGTTTTGCTTAGTTTAATCTAAATACATAGATATTAGAAAATGTTTTACAAATGAGAAAAAATAATAAAAAAATGTTTTTTTTTAATCTAAGGGCTTCTAATTCCCTTATTTTGAGCGCTTATGATTAAAATTTGATTTGATAATAAAGGAGAAACATGGATTTTGAAATTTTTTTAAAAAAGAAGGTAGATAACAACTTCTATTGAACTTTTCGACCTTTTTTTCAAAAATAAATAGCAAAAAAAGCTCATTATTAGTACGGAATTGTTCACAACTTAAAGGCAACTAATTTATATTCACCTTATCAAAGTAAAGAATATTAATAAGGCAATAGTAAAGTAGAAAATTGACAGCTGAAACAAAAAAAACATAAATATTTTGGACATACTATCGTAAATAATACAATAACGACACGCTATGAGATTGCTCCTTAGTTATTATTTATTTTAGTCAATTAAAGACCTACATTTATAAACCATATTTCTTTATTTCTTTATTATAAATTATTAAAAATATTATAATATTAAAACGTCAATAGTTTTATTATATAAAACTAATTTTTTAAATTAAATTAAATTTTCAGTAACTGTACAAGTCATTGACAGTGTTTCTTTTTTTTTAAAACTAGATTTTAATGACTAAAATGACCTAAAATTGTACATTTAACAATTATTATGACTTTTAGTCAATGTTATTTTTATTTTGTTACTTTCTTCATATTGAAAAATGAATTTGAATCATAAAAATACACGAAAATCAGTCTATTGACCACAAAACCAAAATTTTAAATTTCCATTTTTGTATTATTCGATATACAAGTAAATATTAAATGATTCTTTAAACGCTGGTGTTAAAAAAGTTGTTGTACTATTGGCTTAAAAAACTATATTGACAGATTATCTCCTATGATTACTCTTGATCTTAATTTAAACATGACTGTCCTTTGGTAATGCATTGCACGCTTACTTTTTTCAAAGAGTCAAAATACATTTTTAGATTAGGGAGAGAGCAGAGTCTACCTATATAGCTACATACGCCAATTCCATGTCAAATGGTCATGACTGCATTAGCCTAATGATAGGCCTCGGGACCGAATATATTTGTTTGAACATTCTTAATTTAAAAAAAAATAAAATATGAAAATAAAAAATAACAGCAGGCACCAAATTTCCACCCAAGTTAGCCCTTATCTTAAAGCCCATGGCTTATTATTGGGTGTGCTGTCATTGAATCGTTCCAACTTTTTTAAACTTAGTAATCAAATTTGCAGAATTGATACATTTCATTAAATTTAAAGTTTTATAAATGCAGACATACAAGTTCTTGTTACGTGACTTCATTAAACAAATTAAATGAACCAGGATTAATATTTTTTTTAGTTACTTATTCAATGGATATTCTATGCATTGAATTTAATGAATGAGACGAAAGAAAACTTTTTTCTTTTTTTTTTTTTTTTTGAGAGTACATTATGTTAATAGTTATAAGAAAAAAAAAGTTATAAAAGGAAAATCAATCTTGGGGAAATATTTCTTTTTTCTTTTAAGATAAAATATGCTGTTTTAAACGAGATTTTGTTAAAAGAAAGATGGAATCCATTTTGCCATGATGGAATTTGACGAAATACAAAATAAAGTTTGCATTTTGATGTAATGTACATACATGCAGGGATGAACATTTTGCAGAAAAGAATAGCAGTTTTATGATTAGATAGGGAAAAAAGTACCTTTTTTTGTTTTTGAAATCATGTTCATTCTTTATTAAACCGTAGGGGGTAGGGGGTATTTCTATTATGGAACAATTAGAAATATAGAATTTCTCTTATGATTTTCAAAAAGCATATCAAGCTTTTTTGAATTATACATTCTCAATGCAATAAGAATTTTTTTTAAATGTACATGACCACTAAAACATTTTTCTATCCTTCAAAATCATAACAAAACAGGGAGTTTATATATAACTAAAGGTTCTTGAATGAATAGCATTTATTATTATTTATTATTATGACATTGAATAGTTATGTCAGTGCAAAAAGTGCGCATCATTATATTGCGAGCTATGTTATTTTTTTGTTTCACTCCAAGGAACTATTTCCTCTTAGCCTATGTATAATTTTACGCTCGCCGGGACTCCATTTTGTTTCACATCTCGTGATACTGTTCTTATACACTACGACCCTAATTTTTGCACTGCCTGGCATATTACCAATTAGTTTCATGGTATATATATTTATGAAGTGTTATTTTTCTATAATATAATTTATCAAATCATGTTATTACTTTGTGAAATTAATATTTAAAATTTGTATACAAATCAAGTTGTCGATCTTATTTTTGATAATTACAATAATTCTAAAAAAACTGACAGATTACATGGAATCTGGAGATCCATTTGATATTCCTTCATATTATATATGTTTTAAAATAATAACAGCCTCCATTAATTCTATAAGTGACCTTTGAGCATCATAAACATTTTTTCTAAGTTCTCTAAAAAAAAACTTAACTAAAAAAAAAGTCCTGTCCACAGTTTATTTTTTATTCTTGAACAGAAGGAGGTATGTTTAGAACATAAGTATGTAACTGTATATAAATATACACGGTGGTAAAAACTGGGATATAGGTTTTATTTGAGGTCCCAAAACTTCTGAAATCATTTTCATGTTCCTCATAGTCTAGATTTTACGTTTCCAAACGGGCAACTTTTTTTAATGTACAGTTTTTGAGAAAATGAGGGTTTTATCTTGATCCATCGTGTTTTTTGCGAACGTTAAGAAAAAGTTCAAGGATGAAAAAAGGTATTAAATAGGGACTTTATAATTTATTGGGTATTGAGTCTAATTTTACTAGCTAATATAGTAAATTCAAGTAGTTTTGTTTGGATTATTAAAAAAAAATATTAATTAAGATCATCTAATTTTAGATAAAATATGCGTTAGTTATCCTACATATTTGTTATCAATAGCTAAAAAATCCATAATGACCCTTAAAACTTATAATTGTAATGGTAATTAAGAGATAACAAAATGTTTTGCACATTATACGCGATACGTTTTTTCCAGTATTTTTATTTTCATTTTTAGAGATGAGATATTTGTTTTTGAGAGCAGTCTATAAAACATTTTTTGTAGATAGTACTCTATTACACTTTATTGTACAACAAAATAATTTGAGCTTGCTGAATGATTTCTTATAAAAACATACTTCTTTGACAACACTTTTCAATTTTCCCTCGGGGGAAGTCACAAAATTTAATATCAATTTTTTGATTTTGAATATTTCTCAATTAAATTTTAATATTTGAGTAGCTAAGATGTGTATATATCATATTGTTGCAATAAAATAAATTGTAAAGTCCCTATTTAATACCTTTATTCATCCTTGAACTTTTTCTTAACGTAGACAAAAAAACACGATGGATCAAGAAACAAACTGTACATTAAAAAAAATTGCCCAAATGCAAAATAGCTTGCAAAGTTTTGTATTACATTTCTTAATAATCTAATGTATAAAAATTGATCCAAGTCTAAATCAAACTTCAATATAATTACTTTTAAAGAATCAACATTTTTTCTACTTTTTTTAGGAAGTTAGATCATCAGAAACATTTTCAATTTAGGACTTTCTTTTATTTTTCCATAACAATTAGGATCCTAGGGATCAAGGTTGTTCAACTCCAAAAAGTTGGGCAACAGAAGTAGGTAGAGAAACTTCCCTTGGGGCAAGTTCAGGTACATCTACGGATTGAAGTTTATTCAGTTCTCTACGACTACAGATCGAGACATCGACATCCTCTTCGGTATTATCCTTCATATCAACTAATGTAGATAATTTTGTCTTTAGATGTGTTTTTTCATACACTTTATCATTTGGAGAAAACGTTTTCAGACACGAGAAAGAGTCCTTCGAGTCCTTTTGAAGGTGTCAAAATGTATTTTTCATTTAGATTGATATAATTTATCCCTCGAATGGGGATTCGTGATGAATCTCTTTATAATGTTCAATTTAGTTGATATGTGGCTACAACATTTTGTACAAGTACAAATATTTATTAAATACATTTTGAAAAAATAATTAACAATTATTCATCAAAATAACACTTCTACCTCATTTAAATTAAATTTTAGAACTTCAAATTGTTGTTCAACTGAGCTGAAATTTGTTTTATGGTCATATACTTAACTGAACAATATTCATTTTAATTTTTTTTGTATAAAACTCCCTCAAACAAACCATATTCCTCAACTGTAAACATATACACATATTTATATATAAAAGAGAAAAAAACGTGTGAAAAATAAAGATTCTGTGAGATTTTCTGACATTTTGCGATACTTTATTTACTAAAAAAAAAAAAAATTCATAATCTAAAAAATAATTGGATTTTAATTGAATGGCTCTCTTTGAGCACATCTTTTAAAATGGAATAAAAGAGAAAAGCCTCTTAAGACCTCATACAAGTAAAATAATATTAATAATGAAATAAAACAATTATATTCTTTACAGTTTTTCTTTTTATGTAAGCCATAATCCTCAATTTGGCAGGGTTTAATATTACTTTTTGCATAGTCAAAGTATACATAAATTCGAAGGAAAGTAATATATTTATTATGTAAATAAATATAGGTACAGTATAACCTCTTATAGTGAGACAATTGATGACGAAATATGATTCATTGTAAATTTCAAAAAGGTCGACTAACAATGAAAAAATAGTTTCTTATGACACGTTAATATTTGTCATTGAAGAAATGTCAATTTATTTGATTGAAGCAAGGCAGGGATTCTCAAAACATCCACTACAGCGAATGGTCATATTTATTTGTAAATACCCTGCACAATCTTGGATAGTAATGCGTTACAAAAATCAGCTGCCCTATCAGCTGTTGATTGAACGGACTCTCCTTCTTTACACGCCGAGCTTTTTTGTCCACTCGCTACCTCGACTGACAAAAGGGAAGGAAAATTTTGGAAAAACAACTGGTAGCTGATACCCTTCTGTATTTTCCTTGTTAATATTATGCAGAATTTATTATTTAGATATACAATATATTTATAAATTTTACCAATCACAAACCAATCGTTACTACTTGTAATATATTCAAAATTCAAAAAAAGGGCGCGCAATCCCTGATTTAATATATTTTTTATGCATCAAAATCAGAAATAGTAATGATACCCTTTTTGAGCTCATAATACGTAGGATCAGCTGCTTTAAATCAAAAGAGTCAAATGATGAAAATCAGTGAATACAGTGTGTTTTTGCTTATCCCAAAAAGCTCGTCGTGTTAAGGCACTGGATTCACGAAAATAAAAGGCGTTAGAGAAGAAAGTCGTCTGTCTCCCTCATAAAAATGTAAAAATGAGTCCAACCGTGAAGATCATATAATAATGTAATTGCCCCCATTGTAAATCTGGCAACTCCTTATATATGCTTTATACTCTAAGGATAATCCTCTAGGCCTAAATGGAGACACAATCTGTACTTTTTGTTCCTTTAATTTTTCACTCTAGAAAAAATGTAGTGAATGAAGACTTTGACTAGCTTTTTCGGATAAGTCAATGTATTTTCTCTTCAGCTGTTTTTATCAGCTGACTCTACTTATAATGAATTCAATTTTTCTTTACTTGCTCAAGGTTTGAGGGGTTGAGAGAGAAATACCGTAAAGATTGCTACGCACTATTAATTACTGTTACTTTACAAACACATTTTGATATCAAATACTTTTCTGACACAGATATTTTTACCAGTTGTAGTCCAAGTTGTTACTGTACCTACGTTAGGGAGCAGTGAAAATTTGCATCGTTATTTCAGGCATTATTATTTCCAAACATTTAAGACTCCGTGCCAAACTTGAAGCTGATAGTTAAGTCGACTGCATTATTAATTAAAGTTAACATGAAATCAATCAATATGTGAGTAGGGTTGATGAGCCTGGAATGTATCACAGATGCTTGTTATAACCATACAAGTAATGCCTAAAAAGTGAGGTTTGTTGCACATATAGCCATGTTTTTTATTAGGTAAACATATAAATAATTTGTCAATTGAAAAGCTTTTTGTATTTGGTGTGTATATTTGATTCAACGTAATAGTATTCACTTTGACTTTTGATTGTTTTGATATTTGTGTATCCATGTAAATGGGAAAATTAACTTAAAATATTAAAAATTGAAAAGTATCAAGGATCCGGAAATTAAAATATGAGCAAAAAATATTTTTAATCATAAAACAACAATTTGTTCATCATTTTAATTTTGTTTCTAGGGAAAGATCCTTCTATGTGTTAGTACACATGGGGATTAAATTGTTTTGTAGGCAAGAGGATCTTCACAAGTTAGTTGAGTCACATTTCATCACTTTCTTTTATTGTTTGAGTTAAATTGAGTAGCCATGTGCTAATCAAAGGTTTGACTCCTCTTTATACTTTTGTCAATTGTCTCAACACACAAATTTATTTTTCAATACGAGATGCAGATAATTACTCATTGTTTGTGTTCTAAGAATGAGGTCAGTATAATTAATCATGTATGAGATAAACTCTTAGTAAAGGTATATTTTGGACCTTTAGAAAGTGAATTGTAAGTATATCTATGTTTATTATGGAGCCAGAAACAAGGTGTGAGTCATTGATTTCTAGCAAATTTTTGCTTGAAATTTGATGAAAATTCACACATTTAGATGGACAATTTCTTCTTAGTTAAGGATTCTTATCGGGCGCTTGACATATCATTTGAAAGCTGTGAGTCTCAGCTCTTTGATACATTCCTTATTAATATATTTCATGTATTATTCATGGAATTATTTAAGTACATACGTTTTGGCCGACTTTTAGGGGACTACTTCCGGCCCCTACGTCTCCAGGAGTTCCTTTAGGTTAAAACAAAGTAGGATCCGATTTCTCGAAAACCGTCAAAATTTCCAAAAAAAAATAGTTGCAGATTTGAAATCAATGTGCAAAACTGATTAACTTTTATTATACTTAAACTCCTTAGGATTTTTGACTTTTGACCATTGTTATTATATGTAAGTAGATTATTGTCTGGACCAACAGTATACTAAATATATGTAAGCACAACGATTTCTTCTAAAAAGACTCAAAGGAAAGGCCTAAAATCAGTGGGTTCAATTGTATTTTTTATTATTTAGTAGCAGTGAATACCAACAGCTTAAAAAGAGCTGACACGAGCTCAATCTATCAACGTTCAAAACTCTAATATGGGAATGAGAAGTGGAAAAATCTGACAACAAAAAACAGTCACAGTTTTCATGCTAATAGAAAAGTACCGTCTATGAAGTCAGTATACAGTTTAACCCTAAACTCTTATACTACTCTTTAGAAAGTAAGGTTGAGAGCCCCTACTTTAGAAAGTATTCAAACTTTGTTATAGATCAAATTATTATTATACATAATCAATTTGAAGAAGAAAGGATGGGCTCATCCTAAGTCAGAAAAGACTTTAAATTTCCCTCTAAATCCCTCTTTTTGATCTATGCACTTCCATGAATCAAATTTTTTCATTATTTAAAGCAATGAAATCCTTGTATAAATGTATCTATCTTAATTTTTTCAATTTGCATACTTTCATACTTAGTATTCTCTATTAAATGTATTTGAAAAAAGAAATAAAATATTCCTTGTTGAAGAAATTTCATTTAATAATAATAATAATTTAATCAAATGCTTGTCTCTCGAGTTATTAGACTTTTATACATATGTTATGTGTGCAAAGACTGGATTTATTATATATGTGCTTTTGATAAGCACGTTTTTCAAAGTTTATATGAACATACATATGTATAAACATTCAATGCTAGATACATAGTGAGGAGGAATAAATTGAATGAAAAAATGTTTCTTTGGAAATATAGTTATTAGGTGACTCTAGCGGAAAGTTATTACACTATATTTTTGTTTCGGGCAAATTTTTCATCCCCTTAGTTATGTCGATTTGTTAAACTTCATTTTTTTATATATTTTTCTCATATTAAGGCGTAATAAACTAGCGAATACATATTATATCATTGTATAAGACCTAAATGGTAATTTTAAATTGACTATAATTTATCCGTACAATTTATCTAAATATTGGTTTTTCCGATCACACACGATACTTTGTCAAATAAACAAATTAAAGTTCCAACATTTTTCTATCTAATGCAACCTTTTACTACAAACGCATTAATACGTCATTGTTTATTAGGGTGAATGACGTCAGAGGTGGAGGACTCTATGAATTTACATCCAAAAATTATAAAACTACGTACTTAAATAGTTGTTACGCTTGATATTAATTATAGAGCGTTGATTTCAAGTCCAGAGCCCTAGGTATTGAGCTCTAATATAATTATGCCTATTCATTTGAAAATGATATAAAATATAATTAAGGGCTGGTCAAATATTTGCATTTTTATTAGTTACTGATGATGTAAATTAGTACATGAATTTGATTAGTTAATTCGAATAAGCAATGGTGAAGCTTAATTAATTATATTAATATTTTGTAAACAAACGCTGTATCGAAAATGTTTGTATTTTTATACAACTCGACTTCACTTACAGGAAACCCCATCGAATCCAACGAAACTTTGTCTATTTAATTAATAGTTTTTTTTTCAAAAAGAAATAATAGTTTAGGAGAATAATTTATTGTAGTAAACCATACCTTTTCACATACAAAATGAGAATAGTGACATACTAAATGAAACAGTGACACACCATATGAGAATAATAACGTACTAAATGGAACAGGTTTGGGATTTTATGAATAGTGACACACTTTTGGAACAATTCCATACTATATGAGAATTAATAATTTTTTTCTTCATATCCTTAATGACGAGACGTACACCTGAAGACGTCTGGCAATTGGCGTGTACATGTCGCAAGTCTCGGAGTCCCACAAGCTACGACTTATTGGTGGGTTAAGTCGGGCTATTCAGCCAACAAACGTGGATGCGTGTTTAGCTCCAAGGTACTCGATATTCATCGAGAGCATTTGGTCAGCCTTATCGAAGGTAATTGTTTAATAACACTAAAGGACATTGTTGAAGCAAACCGTGAGACGCCAATTAAATGGGTTGCATTGAAAAAGGTTAGGTTTAAACCCTAAAATACGAATGAACTGGAGAACAAGGTTAAACGGAGAGATTTCGTGGAAAAGCTATTGAGGTATAAGTCCGTCTGCTGGCCAATCGTGTTTATGAATGATACAAATTTCAACATTCATATTTTATAGAATGAAATTGTTCTCATTTAGTATGTTGTATTTCCATTTAGTACGTAACTATTTAAAAATTTCCAAGTCTGCTCCATTTAATATGTCAATATTCTCAAATAGAATATGAAAAGGTATAGTTACTGAATGATTTGGGGCCATTTTGATTCTTCTTGAAAGAAAGGCTGTGAACGGCAACGAATATATTGATGCAGATAATTATAATTATTATCAAACTTTTATGCCTTTATAAGTTATTTTCGAATACAATACTATTCACGTTAAATATACTTAAAATATCATCTCATTTATTTGATATTTTTCCTCCTTTCACAAATACATACTTTTCTGTTAGACAAATGATTGTCGATTCTATGAATAAAGAAGACTGATATTTGAATTCATACAAATGTTTTTTATTTTGCTCATTCATTGAAAATATTTTCATATATATTAGTAGTATCAAATACCAATAATAGGCATATATGTATGTACATACTATTATCAATATTTTTTATATGAGTTAAAACAATATTTAACATTTTTTTAAATACATTTTTATTTAACTTTATTAAAACTTCAATGTCCATTTCTGCCAATTTGAGAAAGTTCTGCGTAATAATCAATTTACAAACTCTAATTAATTCAAAATCCCAAAGCATGTCTTTCATTGCTGTACATATGTAGATATCCTATCTTGAGTAATTTTTTAAAAAAGTATATCAATAAATATGAAGAAACTAAAATAATATATAACTATAATGTGAATAGTTGTGTTAATAATCCGGGAGTGCTTATGACTTGATTACGATATTTGATATGATTACATGGCCTTGTTTTCAACTCATTACAATTTACAGAGTTTACTTTCACTTTGAATATTACAGGGGTTTACACCATTTTAGAAAACGTCACGTAGCCGACTAGAAGGGTGATCCAAGGAGATACAGAAGCATACATATTCTTAGTCAAGAGCTAAAAAGAACTAATTTCAAATTTCTTCTAAATTCTAAAAAAAGTGTGGGTCATGACTTCCCCCTTTGTACAGCCCCTGCATTATGACGATCCATATATTTGAACAGTTATAAAGAGGTTTTCTGACAACAAATGCTACTTGTTTTATAGTAGAAAATTGCAACATGGAGAAAGTTCATGAAAATTTATAAAAGGTTGACAAATGCGGAGGAGAAATCCCACAAATTAAAACTTTTTTGAAATCATTACATAGTATTCTGCATATTGATATGTACAACTATAATTTAAATTTTGCTAAACTAGGAATATACCTTCCATTGAATGAAAAACAATGCCTCATTTCAACTTATGATGTAATAACCTATGACGTCATCAGTGTAAATGCTCTACTGCACCTTGTTTTGAAAAGAAAAATTGCCATTATCTATATTGAATTGAGGGCATTGTGTTAAGTGATGATCGATCCACCTTAACTATTCTCTGAACATCTATTTGTTATGGCTGATTTTTTTTTAGTGTAGGAGGGATCCGATCCTTTAAATTAGATAATAAAAGTTCAACCATAGGAAATGACTTTAGAAGCTAAAATCAAAGTAATTTCTTTGTATTTTTGGGAGATGATAGCCTTGTACTTGTTGATTTAGACCATAGGGACAAAAGATAAAAAAAACAACTATGATTATACATACAGTCTCTTAAAATACAATTCCAAATACTCACATACATATGTAGAGTGTAAACTGGTTAGAAATAATTTAGTAATTGTATATCGATATAATAAATATTATCGATTCCTTGTTTTCATATATAACATATTACAATAGAGTTTACTATACGTATATTACATGTCTAAATTCAATATCCAAGACCACAGGTACATACATAAATACCTATATTTTAATTAAAACACTTACTTGTATACAATATTCATTTATTTTCTATATTTGTTTATCAAACTGCTTCAATATAAATACCTTTGTATGTTAATAAACTTTAAAAAATGCATTTGTCAATTGAATAAATTGATTTTAAATTTAGCTAAAAGTTTTTTTTTAAATGCTGCTTTTGACTCGCTACACAAATTCGAATGACTCATAAATTGATTCTTATTTGTAGATATAAAACAATCTCTTGATGCTTGATTTAGTAGAAATGAAATATGTGATACCATTAACATAAAAAATCTATAGGGTAAATCATAGAATGCGTGGATTCGAAAATTGATCTTATAGAATATGGAAAAGTATGTATAAAAAACAAAAAAATGATTAAATGTAAGGGGGTAAAAAACAAACTAAAAACCAATGATGACCACCCTTGTATTTAGAGAAAGTTGGTGTCGATCATTTTTAAATCCAGTTAAATATGTAGATACATTATATTAAAAAAAATATCTCTGTTATAAACGTTACTTTCGATTAATTTTAGAATGTACACATTCGATAATTTACTGTACACATTCTATGACTTGTTCATAGAATGTATACATTTTATAATTATCTACATATTATGTAAACATTTTATTATAACACAGGTCAACAAATTTGAAATATCAAAAATCCTAAGAGATATAAGTATAATAAAAGTTATTTAGTTTTGCACGCTGATTTCAAATCTATAATGTTATTTTCGAGAAATCGGACCCTACTTTTTGAGCTAATATGGCCCATTTTTCGACTTCAACTTCAATTTAAGCCTAAAATGATACTCATTTTCTGCATTAAACAAATAATGATCCACTAGAGTATTTAATGAAGAATCCATTTCCAGTCTTTGTTTTGACGTAAAGGGACTCTTGGGGCGTAAGGTGCCGGAGTAGGCCCAAAAGTCGGCCAAATTCTTTGTACTTAACTAACTCCTTAAATATTACATGAAACGGATTGATAAGAAATGCATTAAAGAGCTGAGATCCCTAGCTTTCAAACGAGATGTCAAACGCTCAAAAAGAATCCTTACTTAAGAAGAAATCATCCCTCTAAATGTGACAATTTTCATTTAATTTCGAGCAAAAATTTGCTAAAATTCAAAGACTCACAGTAGAACTACTCAAGTAGTAGGGCACAGAAGGATTACGAAATCAGTTGAAATCCTTCTGCACGCTACAACTCCAGTTGTTTTTTAGTAGCTTTACCGTGAGTCTTTGATTAAAAGTAAGGTCCAATTTCTCGAAAATTGTCGAACTCTCTCTCAAAAAAAAAATTACAGATTTGAAATCAGCGTGCCAAATTGAATCACTTTCATTTTACTTATACCCCTTAGGATTTTTGACTGTTGACCACTGTAATCTAAATTCTATAGGACATTCAACGGACAACCTAATTCATTGCACAAACATATTTTGGGTGTTAATATTGCATAAAATGAGATATTTGATTTTGATATAATATACATATTTAAAGTACCTGACTAACAAATAAATTGGACTCCTTCAAGGAAAATCCTTCTTCTTTAGAATATATAAATTTTTTCAGATTATGAAATATATTCAAAACGGATATCTACAATCGAATGTCTACAATATAGTTAACCCAAGGTATGTAATTTATATGCCAAGATGAGTAAAGTATGTAGATATAAGTAAAAGTCATTTGTGACCTGGATTGAGGTATAACGAATTCCCAAACTTGAAGATTAGGTGGAAAACGAGTGGTGATTAATTTTCGAGTGCTCGAACGGATAAAATCATGTAGTCGTTTATACTTTTATCCCTTTTTCGTTTTGTTGTTGGTGAATTAGACACTCTGCTACTTGGGGTGATAAAAATCAGGGGAAACTACATCATATATTGAACCCTCTATTTTGATCTGTTTTGCCGTGAATCCTTGAACACAAAGTAAAATAAAAAAAAACCCTGATAAATACTTGTGACTTCAAATTTCAGGCCAGTGACTCATGTTATAATGCAACATTTTCATATAAAATACAAAGTGGGGATTTTTAAATTGTTCTTTTATTCTTTCACTACAAAAATCTATCAAAAAAAGGAGCAACCGTTTTTCCCTTTTTAATGATAAAACCGTTACTTTTCTCTCTCTACAAAAGTCCCATACTACGCATATTTCAATATTCATGCAATATTTACTTTGTCATACGCCATAATGTGATTGTACCCGATCAATAATACATTTATTATGAAACTGAAGCATCAAAATACATACATACCTTGCCCAGCTTTGATACATTCTACACATCACTACTACTCACGTAAATTCAGTTCAGTTTGAGGCTCGTCCAAGATAAGTAAAGGAAGCATTATTGGGTGACATGACTTTGAGAACCACGTTTCTTAAGAATTAATTTCATTGAACATTTGAAATTACATACGTGTCAATTTGTTACAATTTTTATATGAATACGCATAATTTATTTCGATATCGGGTATTTTTTCACGCAAAAAAAAAAAAAAAAATTCAAATAGGAACTGATTTAAACTTAACAACTATTGTTCTAGTATTCATTGATCCACAGTATTTTATTTATTTGTAGATTATAAAAGCAGTCTTTTCAACATCAAATATATAAGTTATTTCTTAATTCAGGGCAAACATCCATGGTAACAAAAGTTGGAATATACTAAAATAAATATTTGAAAAGACTTTACGCATCATTTTTCATGTTTTTTTTTCATGCATTTTTCCATACTCGAAGGATATATATATATATATATATATATATATATATGTACCAATTTGTTTGATAAATGCCCCTACTTTGATATATATATGCATGTATGTGTGTGTATATCAAAATCTTCTCCCTATTCTATTCTATTTATAGGTATATGAAAGTTCTTTCACGGATAATAGTGGGGTCTTATGTAAATACATACAAAGACCCTCAATGACACAGATTGTAAGTAATTTGAAAGGTTCATGTGTAGAAAGAAGTACTTAAGTTCCTTTCTTCTTTCTTTCATAGAAGCTTCTTTGAATCAGTTTTTTTAAAAAAAAAAATAATTGGTTTTTTTTTTAAGATGGAGAAGAAAAAAAGCATAAGAAAAGTATATAAACAAAACACATAAAATCCCTTGTAAAATGACTTGCTTAATTTATTTTGAAAACCATTTTTTTTTTTGTGAGTAAAATTTGTATTTTTGTTTTAGTCAATAAAAACAATAATTATTTTCTACTTTCCACGCAGATGATGCTTTCATTATTTTCGATTTAGAATAAAGTTCAAGCCTTTTAGATATAATTATCTTGGCAATGTAGTTCCTATATACTTTTACGCCTCATAAGTCAAACCATTCAGTAATCACCAAAAAAATTAATTCAAGCTTCAAGTTTCAACATTTTAGAGTTCCAACAATTTTCACTTTGCATTTTGGTTATGTGTTCATTACAGCACTGAATAATGGATACAAATGTCAGGATTTTGGACTCTGAACCAACATTACGAAATGAATAATGGTAATTCACTCAACTATCAACAGTTTTTGATAGAGTGGATATTTTCTATCCACAAAGAAATCATGGAAGTATCTTAACATCGAAAAGAAAACCCAAAAGCCTGAGATACAAATGTAATTACTAATTCAAAATATTAGTTATTTTATATGTTTGAAAATTCTCGGAATTTTATTCTATTTCCTGAGAATTCTTCTATTCAAATTACAAACTTAAAAATAATCCTTTTATTATAATGAATATAAAGCCTTTACTTATGAAAAAGTACATATATTCTATAAATACATATGCTATTAACACTCTTAAGATTTTACTAGCAAATATTGTTTTTTTTAACACTTTAATACTAATGTTACCATGAATTAATAATGGTTAACTATTCCTTCTTTTTGACATATTTATACATTTTTGAGCTTTTTGTATATAATTACATATTCTGTATAATAAGTGATATACAATTTGTTTTATAGCAGTTACATCTTCATATGAATACATTTTATTTATACAATTTAACAAATATTCTATTCATTTATGAACAATCTTTTACAAAATAATTTAATATGCATAATTAGATTTAACTTCTCAGTTTATTTTGTACTCATTTTTGATGGATAACCCTACATAGCTTCCCTATATCACTAATTAAGATTGTATCAGTCCGTGAGTTTGGACATCTTAGGACCGGGCACATAAAGTTGTCCCATGGAAATATGACGCCATCTCGTGATGTTATCATCTTTTTCTATATATATATATATAAAAGTTATAGCATAATCTTTGATTTAGAGGCTGTCGGGTGAATGATAACCCTAAAAACATCTTCTTTAAGAGACTTTCAAGAATTACTACGATAGAAATATTTCTATCGTAGTATTTCATGGATTTTTTTAGTATAATATATTATGGTCTATGCTATATTTAATCAATCAATCAGTTTTTAATTGCCAGAATTAACTTAAAGTGTGCAAACAATAAGTAAAACTATAAATGAATTTTAGGGAATTATTTAAATCATCAACTAAAAAATAGACATTACTTTTGAATCTATTAATTAAGAGTGAATTATGCTTTTCAATAGAAAAGAACAGGACTGATTTTACGTCCTACATTAAAGACCTACACGACCTTACGCCTAAGGATGAGCTTTATGTAGTGAAACATAAAAGTTTTATGACCCAAAAAGGAAAAACACATGGTACTATTGCTTTTTTTCTAAATTATGTTCATTCTTTGATAGTCCATTGCAGGCATAGATAATAAATAAGTCTATGAAGTTTTACTTGAGGGTGCTGTTATAGCATAATTTTATGACAACTGTTACTTGGGAAATGGTTTTATGAATTAAGTCTTATATTTTTAATAGCTTTTGTTCATTGTATTTATATCAAGGGTTAATAATGTGGATATCACTTCTACATACTCAAGGACACGAATGAAATTTTCTCTCATCCTGTGGAGAATAATAAGAGACTTAATCAAAAAAATATAATTGAAATAATTATGTATTCTATAGAAAAAGTATTTAATAATGAATGTTTTTTGACATTTCTCTCTCTATAAATGGAATTTCTAAGAATTTTTTTAAAGAGACAATTATCAACAAGAACCTTTCTAATCCACAATGAAAATGGTACTATCAATAGAATTATGTATGCGTGGCTTGATTGGTAGTTACATTAATTCAGTTTATCAAAAGCAAATTTATCTAAAATGTACATTGTATAAAGATCATCTCTATGATTTTCAAGTTCTACAAAGGATTCACTTTGAAACTCTGTAAATAGAAAACTTGGATACTTATTTTATACTTAGTCAAAAAATAAGTTAAGAAAATCACAAAAATAAAATTCCTTCGCAATCAACCAATTTTGAGATACACCAAAAATTTAGCTTAATAAAAAACTATTGTTAGTTCATACAACATTTTTAAATTGATAATAAAGAAATGTTTGAGTTCAAACATCTATCTTTACAATCAAAATTGGCTCTTCAATTGAGGTAGACAATAGATAAAGTTTATTGGCTCGGCAGAGACAAAGTTTTTGAGACAAATTTATAAGCTTTAAGATTATAAAAATATTTTAGGTCATGGAATAAACCATAGCTTTATATGAGACAGCGGGTGTTTTTGACTTTTTAAACAGAGAGAGAGAGTTATGAAGAATGTAACTAAGAAATATCAAAAATTAAATAATAATAAGGGTGAAATAATTAGTGAAAATCTTTAAATTCAACGAGATCATAAGGAATTTTCTAGTTTTTCAATTTTCCTTTAAAGCTTATTTCATTTGTTTTGAAGGCTATCATGAAAAAAAAAAGTACATTTTTTTAATATTGTATCTACGTCATTAGATTGGAATATCTGTGGTGATCAAAAGAAGTTCTCTACTTACCTTTTTCACCAGGAACTTCAAGCATAAAACTACTTGAAGTTTCTTCTTATATTTATTTAGTTCATTTGATTGAATATTCTTTTAAGTTTTTCTAACAGAAAACTTTGAAGGAACAAAACCTTTCTTTCGAACTCTCCTTTATAAACCTAAAACACAGTGATTATCAATAACAACTTATTTCATTTGTTTTGAAGGCTATAAGCTGCATAGATATGATACTTTTTGGATATATGAACATGAATTTATGTTATTTAATTTACTTTGATTAATAATATATATCCTGATACTTGGTTCAAATTCCTTTATCGAGAAGTGCTCTGAATGTATGTTTGGGTTACAACTTTTCTAGCGAGTTGCGAATCTCCATTTAAATTTTGTTTTTAGACTGTTGGAACTCTATAATAGCAAATATCTCTACTAGTCGAGTTTGAAATATTTTTACTGCCAAAAGCATCATAGAGATGAGATATTTCGAATATATGAATATGAATTTAAGTTATTTAATTAAGCTCTTCCTTCTGCAACAGTTGTCATAAGATCATGGGGATAGCAGCACCCTCAAAACATTTCACTATGATTGCCAGAGTACTATGTCTAGGGATATAAATATTTACTTGCATGTTAAACGTTTAGTCGTTGGCTATTTGAATAGCATTTGGTTATTTTTCAATGCTGAATATTACCTCTAGAATTTTATTTTTTTGAGATATTTCCCTGGATATCATTTCAATATGGCCATTGTAAATCTATAATTTTGATAAAGTCCGAGTTCTATCTGATGATCGTTAAACCCCGGATGTGACCCCCTGTCAAATTTGACACTTTGATAAACGTTTATGTCCTTCATCACACTGAAAGCACTCTCGGCATTACTGTTTACGATAAGAGAGTTTTTTGTATTTGAAGAACTCGCTATTGTGGTTGGTGGGTTCTCCTGATATTTCCCTCAGTTTGATTTATACCCTATTCTTTATTAATCACATCCAGACATTTACTTTCAAAAGTTTCAAGTGTAACGTCACGACATTAAATTTTAAACTTTAAGAAGGTGGTCCTTTAATTTTTTTAAAGGACCTTTTTTCTTGAGTAATATACCACTTCTCTCTTCCAACACTTTTATGGCTACTTGTGTCTCACTCAAACACTGTTAAGTCAGCTGTATTTTTAGGTAAATACATCTTTGGCATTATCCAATACCATTAACAAACTCTTTGACTGAATTAAAGTACTTCGTGTAATAATCAACTACGTTTAGCCAAGTTCTAAATAGAATATTTAGGTAAGAGCATTTGACTTCAAGTAGCTAACCTCCGTTTTCCATCACATTAAATGAGGTATTTCATTTATTTTTCGTTGATGTATAAATTGATCAAATCGCTAGCCGTTTTATACGTTTATTAATTTTCGTATTTTGTCTTCTAAATATACATTAGGGTGCCAATCCATGTGTGGTGAACATTAAATTTTAAACTTTTGACAGATCTTTTAATTTTTTTAGTTAATTAATATACCAATTAAAAAAATGGTTCAGAAAATTGACGATTTTTTCTTCTTTATCTTCTTCTTTCATTATTCTCAAACCATTGAGATATAATGTGTATTATGTCATAACATATTAAATAAACAATTTTTAGAATGTTAAAAATTAAATTTCTCTAAAATGTATTTTTGGTGGCAACATAAAGGAAGGGGAAATAAAGGAGAAAAAATAAATGTATCGCGTAAAACGCGCATACTTATCTTTACTTATCGAAGACTCATACAATAGACTGAAGTAGTAGCGTGCAGAACGATTTCAGCTGAAACCTTATGCGTGCTACTACTTTTATAGCTCTACCCTGAGTCTTTGACGACTTCTAACGAATTTTTGCTTGAAATTGAATAAAAATTGCACATTTAGATGGACGATTTCTTCTTAGTTAAGGATTCTTATCGGGCGCTTGACATCTTCTTAGAAAGGTATGAAATATACATTAAATACACTATCGGATCATTATTTTTTAATGCACAAAATGAGTATTCTTCTAGGCTGAAATAGAAGTTGAAGTTGGAAAATGGGTCAAATTAGCTCAAAAAGTAGGGTCAGATTTCTCGAAAATAACATTACAGATTTGAAGTCAGCATACAAAACTGAATAACTTTTATTATACTTATACTCCTTAGGATTTTTGACTGTTGACAGTGTTATTTACCATTAATAACACAGAGACAAACAGCTGACAAAAAAAAACCAACATGTAATATTATTTTCATATTAAAGGAAAATCTCTGTGGACAATCATTCTGTGTCAAGAAAACTCGCCGTAAGTGTTTTTAAATATTTATCTGTATTTTAAGAAATTTTCTATTTTTAATTTTTAAATTTTAAAAAATTTACTATTAAGGATATTTTGATCATTTTTAGACATGGGTAAAACGTTGAGATGGTGTCTAGTTTAAGGAAGGAAAGAAATCTAATAGTTGGTTCAACTAGTTTGACATAGCAACATATTATCAGCTGATAGTCAAGTTAGTCAATTTATTCCAATTATTCTTTATTTAATAGCAGGAAATTGTGCCATTGTGATATGTCCTTCTGTAAAGTGAAGTAACATAAATTAACATCTGTTTTGTGTCACCTGATCTTTTCTATGGTTTAAATACGTAGAAATATTAGCTATAGTCATACGGCAGTGTTTTTCAATTATTATTTTATTACCCAATGGCAGAGTAATTAGATTTTGATAACTTTTGTATTTTATTTTAGGAAAAGGTGTTTTCACAAATTTTGATGACGTTTTGATGTGTGTATCAAAATAAATAATCCACGGCTCACTGGTTGAGAATCATTGCACTATAGGTTCAATTATTCTACATATATGACAATATCTGCATATCCATTATTAGACAAAAGCCCTTTTGAGACATGGTGCTTTTTAAGGAATCTACATAAGTTAAATAAAGACATAGGGTTCTTTTTTTTTTTTTGATAATATTTTGCAGATTATTACTATATGTACATACACCTTTTGCCAACTTTTTCTTTTTGCTATGCAAATGTTATCTGTGATAAAGTCAATTAAGAATATTCAAACTCAACTCATTTCTACATGGGCATATGTTGTTGTTATACTTATATATATATATATGTTAATGGCTCTCTGTGACCCCATTTCAAGGCAACTATAGTATCTATGAATATAGGAAGAATGTGCTTAATAATATAATCATAGAAAAAAGGCATCTCGATTGAGGCAATCCCTTCTCATTTTGCTTTCCTATTCAAAAGCCACTTTTTTATACAGTAAATATATGTATAGTATTTTGCCACTCAAAGCAATTCATTATATGATTTCCCACTTTGTATCATTATAGATAATGATATCATATCAAAGTTTAGTCATTTTTCACTTATCCATTGAGGTGAATAGATAGGTTTTCCTGCTACCATTTATTTATATTTATAGAACAATAACTTATGGCATTCATTGCTCATTGCTCCAGAAATATTAAGGAGCATGCTTTGCAACCTAGATATGTATAGCAAAAACAAACAAACACAATAAACCCTACGAGTAGACTCAGTTGATAAATGATTGAAATCCGCATAGGTATTATGCACTTATATTATGAGAAATAAGCATTTTCCCTTCAAAACTGAGTTCCCTTCGGATCCTTACTCATAAAATAATTAATATATTAATTTTTATAAGGAACATCTTTGGATTAAGAACTATTTCTGTTACTCCAATCATTAGGTATGTTGATCATAAAAATATTATTTTAAAAGTCTATCGAATAAAAGCTGAAATTTGTATTTTAATACTCCTATGTGAGGTTTTATGAAGTACACAAAAAAATAATACTAAAAAATAAAAAAAAGCCATATTTAGTTTATTATTTCATTAAATGGTTGATTCTCAAACATGAAATCCAGAGATTCAAACTTTTTAAACTATTTTTAGCACGTATGAATACAAGAACTTATTACGTTCTACTTGATTAATACTTGACCCTCTAGTATATTTCATTATAAATGTATTTATGTGGAGTTAGTATCTTAAAAATCCTCAATAATGTGCGATACTATAAATAAATGCATCAAAGAATCTACACATAGCTGTCATGTGAAAAGGCAAGGACACTTTTATTAACTATGGGTAAAAAACATCGGGAATCGCAAAAAATCTTTATGTAATCATGAAAATTCATTTCATTCCCCTCAAAAGTAGCTCCAATGAAATGAACATGTGTCAACAATTTTTTCAACTGTCAAAACAATTACAAAATTTGTATTAAGTCAATAATTACAGAACAATAACAGCTGAGTTTAGATATGCTATTATAATAAAAAATCGGATGGCTAGTTTCTTAAAACATAATGTATAAACAAAATTTTAAAAGAATACAGTCTTAAATATTCATTTCAACTATTTTGATTTGAACTATAAATCTCTAAAGTGTATTTTAGTCATCATTTTTCAGACATTTTAAAAAACGAAAGAATTATATTTTAGATGCTATCAAAAGGACGCGTATCATCTCAAACACTAATGCATATTTTGACGTGTAATTTGGCACAAACGTCAATAACAGATGTGCCAACTTTTACACAAAAACATTTATCCTTATCGTAATCTCAAAAAAATTAAATTCAAATATCCCCGCTAGAGTATATGTATATTTTTAGCAATTATCACATATAATTGCTAATAGCACAGTATTTGATGTTCTCCATCCATTGAGTCATTTAATCAAAATTCATTTTGAACAAAATCCCTATTGGTAATTTCTTATATAAATACACTTAAATGTAGGCAAAATTTAAGAGAAACAAGGCATTTTAAAAAGATTATTTAAAATTATTATTATTATTAGAAAAATACTCGTTGTCCATCACGTATATTCCATGTGAACTTTTTTTTACTCACCTCCATTTAGGATGTACCTCTCATTAGTGTGGTTTTGCGTGTAAGAAAATTTCCTTGTAAATATCACCCCTTTCCTCGTAAAATCTCACTTTTTATTATTTCATTTTGCAAATTTCCTTTATGGAATTCATTATATGAAAAGTTAACACATACATATGATGTATGTAGGTATTGATGACTCACTTGACAATAACTTTTTAATGAGAACATTAAAATGCGCTACATGTACATTGATAGTAAATGAAGCATCAAAATGTTTAGAATTCTTAATGATATCAATGATTTTTAACTATTATAGAAGACAAATCTCATTATTATTAAGAATTACTTTAATGTTTCTGGAAAAGTTTGAGATGTGCCATGTTTTTATAAAAAAGTTACAAAGTTTTTAAATGTGCCTTTCATGCTACTTAGATGCTTTTAATAGGTGTATGCGTATTTGAAGAGACAAACCCCTATACAGCACTCTAAGCAATATTTATCCACAAAATATATACAAAAGACAGGAGGAGACGTTCAACAGTCCCTAAAATAAAAGATTGCGTCGTATTTGTCATGTTGGACAAATTCATATATTCAAAAATCCGTCTTTGAGCTCTTGAGAGCAATAATAAAAATCCCTTTTTATAAGATGACGATTATCGTCTTTCCCATATTTTAATGCAAGGTACCTTTATCAAAACTTTTGAAGCAGATTCTTTCTCATATCATCATCATCAATCCTTTCTCATTTTATGAAGGGTCTATTTACTTGTTCAAATCAAAATATGAAATACGATCTATTATAATTTGTAATGAAATTACAAATCTTTTTTTTTTTTTTTTGTGTGAGATTTCTTCAGTTTCTTTATTTTATATTGTACATTATTATTTATTTATTGATCTTCACTTCTTTGTTTGAGTCGAATCCATCTTTTATTCATACATATGAACATATTATTTAGAATCCATTTGGAAGAAGAAATGAATAATCGTTTATTTCATTACATCATACATATTATGTAATGATTTAGCTATATATGCAAACTATTATTGTATCAAATTATGCATCAAAGTTTTTTATTATTAATATTGAAATAATACATGCTTCATTTCAAACATAATTAAGAAGTCCTTTGTTGTTTCAAAAACATTCATTTACATAAATGTACATTTATGTTTATATATGTGTATGTTCAGTCTGAAAGAAAAAAAACCACAAAGAAAACTTAATCAACTTAAAAATATACTTTCTTTTAACAAACTATTTATTTATTTTCCCACTGTCATACCTGGGATAAAAATCCATTAATACTCATAAATAGATTTATTTTCTTACTAATCAAATAACACTAGTCATTTGTAGTGTTGTTGGTCGCATTACTTGAATAAAGTAATTAGTTACTCGTTACTTAGCCAAAGAAGTAACGCCACTCATAGCGCCATTTGCTCAACTACAAAAGCTACGAGTCCGTGTCTTTGATACATGTTTTATCGATATGGGCAAAATGTTGAGATGACGTTGAGTTTAAGGAAGAAAATAAAAATATCAATTGGTACACCTCAACAAAATGCCCATCCCTGTCTATACATATGTATGTATATTCAAACTAGCCTTAAATTAGAACTGATGAATCAATGGGATGGAACGTTTAAACAACCTTCAACGACCTTGAACGTACGGGTTTTGTACTCACCCAACTCCCCAAAATCCATTAGCTTTTGAAACTTTTGACTTGAGTGACAACTTAAAGCCTTAAAATCCCATTTTGCCCTTAAAAATAAATATTCAGTGACTTTGGACAACCTCAAAGGTCGATGAGACATAGTCTATGTTTTTTGTTTTTGTTTTTGTGATCAAATTATACTAAGTTCACACTGCTCTTATGGTTCTTCTGGCTGACTGACCGTGTGATGCTCAGTCAATCAAACTAAAGCATAGAAGGACATATACATACGTATAGATTTAGAGTATTCACTTGAAGTTCAAAAATTACTTTCTTCATGCGAGTCTATTATAGTAATTGAATTATAATGATCCATTTTTGAGGTGATACAAAATAAAATAAATGTCTATGTAGTTAGTAAAAAAAGATAAATAAAAATGAATTTGATTTGTTAGTCTATTTAAAGAACAACGTTGATACTTGATTGTTTACGTTGATGTAAAAAGATATCTTATTTTTTTAAACAAGAGTCTTTATTTTATTTGTTGTTGATATTTTGTGCGTGTGTGTGTGTGTCAATGAAAGAAAAATAGGGATCAAAAAAGAGCTTTGAAGTCCTCTATTCAAAGCTTTTTTTTCTTCTCCGACATCCTATTATTGTACATATATATATATATATATATATATATATATATATATACGTATATTTTTTTTTGTAGGCATACATATCTAAAACTAAATAAGATAAATATACTTTCTTTGAAGTGAATGTCTAGAAAGAAGACTCTAATATGTACAAACATATAAAGTACGTCTGTTTGAGCATTTATTGGGGATTTACTGCATTTTTTAAATGATATATAAACTATTAAAAAATGGATGAGTTAAGATTTTTTTTTTGGTTCAATGTTAAAAAAAAAAGAGTTGACTCTTAAATAGAGGCCCAAATGCTAGCATAAATATAAATGCACGGAGCAGAAAATTGCACTTTTTAAGTTTATTATTATTTCTAAACAAATATCAAAGCATTTGTTGAGGCCCATTTACCCTTCCATACATGAAAATACTTTTTTAAAAATAAAACAAAACACAACTATTATGGATCACGACGAGCTTTTTGGGATAAACAAAAACACACTGTATTCTCCCTTCAGCTGATTTTCATTATTTGACTCTTTTGATTTAAAGCAGCTAACACTACGTGCCATCAACTCCAAAATGGTATTATTATTATTATTTATGATTTTGATGCATAAAAAATATATTAAATCAAGGATTGCGCGCCCTTTTTTTGAATTTTGAACATATTAGAAGTATTAACAATTGGTTGGTGATCGGTAGAATTTATAAATGTATAGTATATCTAAATAATAAATTCTGCATAATATTAACATGTTGGCAACTAGGAAAATACAGAAGGGTAGCTACCATATGTTTTTTCGAATTTTTCCTTTCCCTTTTCTCAGTCGAGGTTGCGAGTGGACAAAAAAACTTGACGTGGATATGAATGAAAATACATATATATAAATATATATATATGTATATATATATATAATTTCATTAAAATGCCACAGCCCCAATAAAGATATATTTTTAGGGAACAAAAATCTGTAACATGTTTTTTTCATTATTACGAGCTTTTGTAACAAAAATTATCAAATTTTTAGAGTAGCATTTATGTCATTTTATTGTGTGTTAGTTCAATTATATATCATCAATTCAAATGTAATAGAGTAGAATAGACCAGGAAAATTTTTACCACTATTTACCTTTGGCTCAATTAATGAATGTAAGTTTGAGTTAGATATTTATTTATAGATTGTAGCCAGACAGTAGTTTTTTTGAACAAATTGCTAAATAACTCAACTTTGAGTAAGGAATGAAGAAAAATAGACTGAATAATATTTTTTTAATATATATATATATATATTATAACTAAACTTTTAAAAGTGTTAAATTATTTATTAACTTTCTGCTTAGTATTGAAAATTAAGATATTGCAATGATATTTTTATGATTTGAAGATAATAATAATTAATTAATTGGTATTATAGATAGGGAACATTCATTTCATCTCAGTGAGTGTAAGTATTCTCATACTAATCCCATTCAGTGCCTTGTACTAAAAATAAAATAATCCCAAAGACTAAACAATATATGAACAATTCCAACACTTGTACTGAAAGTTACAACTGTTCAAATATATCCTCAATGAATGAGCAGAGGATTTTAATATCTTACATCAAGTCATAGCAAAATTATCAATATTTTAAACGCTATGAGCTACAGGAAAAAGAATGAAAAATTGACTCACTTCATTATTTTTACAAAAATATTAAGATACTTTCCCCTCTCAAAATAAATTAAGTACAGAAATATCTGATTTTTTTTTGCCAATAATTAATTAATCCTCGTTATGTTTTACAGTTTATATAAGCTATAGCTTATTTGATGTTTTTAAAAAAATGAAGACTTTTAGCAATTGTCTTTAATTCCTCCTACTAAATCTCAATCTATCAACTTCAAATATGGCATGAATGTGTAAATAGAAATATACTTAAAGAGGCTTGCCTTGAGCAAAATTTCAAAGCTCACTACACGAAGTTGTAAGAGTTTAAGAAGAAGTGAACAAAGCATATATATTTATATATAAAATATTTTGTATCATTTGTGAAAAATATCTTTAAAAAAGTATTTTTTTATTAATTGGTGTATAAAATTATTTGGATTTTTTATTGAAATGTCCCTCTGTATATATGCATATATATATATATATATATATATATATATGTAAGTAGGTACCTTGAAAGGAGATAGTCTGTGCATGACACTAACTATCTAAAAAAATCTACATACTACACGGTATTCAAATTAAATTACTCTCAAAACTATGTTTATCAAAAAGTACTTTTAAAACTTTTTATCCCTTTTAATATAGATGATTGAAATGCTCTCGAAGGAATTCCTTAATTGATAATCAACTTATTTTTATAGGTCAATAATGAAATATATGCAATAAAAAACAGCTTCACCTACTTTTTATGAAAAAACAATAAAGCATAATACTTAATTACACGTATCAATAACAATAATTGAGCGTTCTACTTCTTCATTCATATGTTTGATGTATAGATCATTATATGTTTTAATTTGCTTATTTTGATGAGTGCTTTTATAGATGAGTTGCATTTTTATGAATTTAGATTATAAAAAAGTTCACAATTGCTTATTTTATATTTTTGCAAAAAGCACTTAAATTTGCGAATTTGACAATATATTTTTAATAGCTAAGGTAAATATGTAATAAAACAACAAATTTATCAATCATATTTCTTTTATTATTTAGCGCTCCCTCGTTAGTGTTCCCACTGCTATATGGTCGGACTATGGCTAAGGATGGACATTTTGTTGAGGTAAAAAGCATGCCCGCAATTACTATCTGGTGCCTCTGCTTTTTATCGGTTTTTTGTTATTTGACAGTATTGGATATTACACAATGGCTTCTTAACATTGTAGCAAGTTCTAACCTCAACGATGCTTAGAAGTCGTACCAACTGATATTTTTCTTTTGGTCCTTAACTCAACTCTATCTCATCATTTTGCTTATGTCTAATTATACTATTATTTTCCCTATCATCATGTCTACTGCAAAAAGGAAGTTATGATTGTGGAGCAATACTGAGTAAATGAAGCAATGATTGCAAAAATGAAATGAAAGATATATTTAATGGCCATAAAAAAGCTTTACTTCTGTTTATAATATTTATTGTCAAAAATGTCTGAACGAATCTATTTAAATCTATAATTAATTTTTAACGTTAGTTCTCTCCATGGTCAAATTTTCTCGAGGTAAAATTGAGTTGGATGAACTTTACGCACACGGCATGTTATAATTACACAAATAAAGATTTTTGTTTATAAAAGTTATTAGGAGTGAACTAAAATAATGGAGTTATATCTTTGGATTCCATATAGGAATCGATTGAGTTCATGTTTGTATGACTTGTGTCACCTTAGGGAAAAAATGAGTGACCCAAAAAAAAAAGGTAATTTCTATTAATATGAAAAAGTATTATGTACTTTTTATTAACTGTTCCTTATGCATGCTTCGAAATTTGATGAATTAAACTCGAATTATTACTATAGAGCCAAATAGTGAACCTAGAATTATATGTATATGCAGTAGTCGACACTCTTCTATGAAGGGTTCCATTATTTTGAATTAAAAAAAGGTACACCTTTTCATAGAGGGCGCAATGAGCATTATGGGAATAACTAGGGAGAGAGAGAGAGACCTCCCTCGAGGGGAGAAGAAAAAATAATTCCAGGGATTCACATGCATGCTTCTGACACCAAAAATTGTAACCAATGTCGTGAGATAAATGCAATCGATCCCATGAATTCTTCCAATGTAAGATTCATAATCCTGAGTTCCTCTCTTTGGATTCTACACCAAGCCGAGGGATCCTCTGGAGTATCTCCAAGTCCAAGGGGTTCCAACTCATCAAACTAGTGATTTTCAAATGCTACATCCCTTCTTCCAATAAGATCCCATGTAAATTTATTTAAAAATAATGACATATGCGACTTCTTCATTTCAAAATGTTACCCTTTTTTTTTTATTCAAAAGTATGGGACCCTTTAACCAGAAGAGTACTGAGCAGTCAGACAGTTGGTGGTAATGAAGTAATTACCTGACTATCACATAACTACGAGCATTATTTTCTTTCTCCTTTTTGAAAGTAAGATCGAGAAATGAAATGAAGGTCAGACGTATGTACTCCATACCTGGAGCATAGTCTCTAGATTTTTTCCATTAGCCTTCTAGACGCATCCCAGACACAATTTATCGTGTGTTAATTCTCAAAGTGCCATTTTTGAATAAGAGAAGCCCATGAAATGGTAGATACTTTGAATATAAACTATATATACCTACATACATATGCATATTGACATTTAAATCAAAAGCCATTTCTTTTCCCCTACGGGGAATGACAACGCCATTTTTTAAACTCAATGATTCCATAGAGCTACAAATCAGCTTTAAATACAAAAGTTTTATGTCAAAGGTGATGATGATAAAGGTAAACGAAGATAATATATAAAACAAACTGGATTTGAATTGCTTTTATTTCTTTATATTTATACCTATTTACATTTATTGAGTTGAAAAAAATTAAAAAGGTGTCGTAGAACCATCTCTTTTATTCTCAAAATATTGTTCCTTTCATTAGAGAAAATAAGGAAAATATACTGAATATAATTTTTTTTTTTTCTTACAAATTTTTAAAACCCCCCAGTTATTTTTGAAGAGTACCATGAATTATTCAATAGAAACTTTCCCTTTTTCCTCCTTAGACTTCCTTTCAATGTACCTTCATACATATGTATTTACATAATGGTATTCTAAAAATACCATTAAAAAAAAACTCTTTAAAAATTTAAATAACACTGATACTTTTTTGTGTCAAACTTTTGCACTGAATATTTTATCACTCTTCTCAGAATTTTTTGAATATAACTTTTTCTATGCCTACATATGTAGGCATACAGGATATAAGTAGTCATACATACATATATTTTTATTTGTAAAATGTTTTTTTTTGTTCTTTTTAAAGCCTGTTTGATCTCCAGAGCAAGTTGTAGCTTTGAGTAATGTATTATTCAAAACTGCTTTTGAAATGATGTAACAAGCGACATACATAGGCAAGTTTGTAAAGATGAAAAATTAATAGCCATATATGTATGTATGCTATATTTAGACTATATACATACGCTTCAAAGAGCAAAATAAAATATAGGATACTTATACTTTTCTGTCCCAAATGACATAGCCTCTACATACATACTAAGTTTTAAATCAACTTTATATATGAAATTTCATCAAAATTTTTGTTTTGAGCAAACTTCTATGCCATGTAGACGTCTTCACACGCTTGGAGCAAAAAACAACAACAACACAGTACATATATATATACTGTACTTGACTATAGACTGGACAATTGATTTTAGGCTACATAGAGTGTATAACTACATACACATATGTATATAAGGTCAATATTTTTAATTAAAATAAGTTTTTACAGAAATGTCAAGGGTATAAAATCAAATATAAATTTTGGGGGAATTAAAACCTTAAACAAGAAAAACAATCAAAAAATGTTGTGGTTCGATCTGATTCTCAATCAGGAATTGCTGCTATTCTTAATCCACTTACCACAGGTGATGAGATCAGGAAGTGCAAAGAAAATCTCTGAATCATAGGAAGCAAACATAGGAAAATATGTGCATTGAATGATGCAAAGGTCACAACGACACAACAGGTAATGAATTTGTAGACTATCTAACAAAAAAAGTGGCATTGGGAGCCATCCATAGCCCCATAAGTGTTTTGGTGTGCCTCCCAGCTACATATGAAAGAAAACAACAAATGATTTCTTTCATAAAAGATGGTGCAAGCAGTTCACTGATCATCATCAACATATGAAACACACACATGTGATGCTAAAAGAACCTAAGCCAAAGCCTGTCAAACTTCGTCTCGAAGATATGAAGTTACTTGGTCAAGCCTATTCTGGTCATGGGCCATTTTTCGCTCACCTGAGAAAATGGAAGGACACAATTGCAACATGTTATGTTATACATTTTTATTATTTGTATATCTATTGTAAGTAGTAATAAAATCTTAACTAACTAACTAAAAGACAATCCTTGTCCTTTGCAATGTCTTAAAGAGATTACATACATGCCTAAAAATCAACTCAAACCATCTATAATTTATAGATTTCATACAGACAAACATAGTTAGCTCTTTAAATATTATCTTTTTAGGATAAACAAAAACACTATGTATACATGACAAACATACAACATCCAGAATAAACATTTTTAGTACTTTACAAATTTTTCATTTATGTATCTATTGATCGATTTTCCATAAAGGAATAGAGAATCGCTTCCTTTTATTATTATCTGGGCATTATGTAAAATCTATGCATTTATCCTTTTTCGATATTAAAAGCAAATTCTTTTGTTGTTTTGGTGTACCTTTGTAAACACTTTTTCAAATTAGTTTGCATTTATTGGATATTTATTATATCGGAGTTGTATCATTTGTCTATTTAATTTGCATGTCCTATTAGTTAAATGATAAGAATATCCATGAACAAAAAAAGGAAATTACTTCAAAAATAATTCATTTGAAGAAAACAGCAACTTATGTATTTCTCAATCTAATTATATAAAGTATCACAAACCATAATTTTGTATGATGTTTATACAAGTATATAATATGTACAATTGTAGATTTAACTCAAGGCCTACATAGTCCTCTCTCTTTAAGAAAAATGGTTTTATGTAGTCTTTTATAACATGACAACATTAAATTAAATCGCTTTAACTGAATGTTCACATGATTTATTTCTTTTAACAAAAGAAAGTTGTATCTTTTATAATGAGCACAAATAGTTTTTCATAATTTTTCCACCTATTCCACGGAATGGTTGAATAAATGAACATGGGTAATACGTACACACCTCTGTAACCATAGAAAAGATTAACTCATAAATTACCTTCTTTCTTCACGTAAGCTCATCAAAAAAAATAATACTTTCATTACTATATTTTTGTTGTTGTTACATGGATACGTGAAAAATTACATGTGATATAAGGGCTAAATGAGGTTTAATCTATTATTTTTTTTAATGTAGCAGAGGATATGTTTTAAAAATAAGTTCCTTTGGCAACGATGTACCTCGGGAGAAAGAAGAAAAAAGAAGTTATTTTACTCAATTACCCTTTGTTTCAAAACCAATATATATATATATATATATATATATATATATATAAAACATGTTCCTAAAAAGGTAAATAATTTAAAAAGTATAAAAATACATTAAAACTCTTAAACAGAATAGCTATTGCCAATATCTAGAATGTCAAATCAACTAAATGCTCTCCAAATATTATTTACATGCATGTCGGGTAGGTTGCCAAAAAGTTATATCTTTAACTTGAAAAAGATGTAAGGTAATAAATATAAAATAATAATAAATTACCTAAATATATACATATGTATGAAAGTCCATAAATACTATTGAAATTTGGCAATTTCTATTTTGAAATAAACCAATAAGAATCGTGCGTCACTGATTACATCATTAATAAAAACGACGCCATGTTGGATACATACTTAATATCGATATTTAATAGATAAAATGAACAAATTTTATCAAAGTTTTAAGAAACGAGAGGAAATGGCTATAAAACGATAGAAACTCAACACTTGTATTGATTAAACTTGATGTCTAAAATAAAAACCAGTGATATTTGAATAAAATATTTTTATAATTAGTTTTGTTTTGTATCAAAGTAGGATGAAAAAAAAAAAATATAATTCTACACTGTGTAAATGTGAATGTATAATGAAGTCGTGACATATTTTTAATACAATTTATTAGAATTTGAGATAGATTTATGATTGACGGTTCAAGTCCTTTAGTGGATTCTATTGTGACATCATAATGAACGGCAGTAACTCACTACTTTCCTAAACCTTAAAGAAACAAGGGATTTAAACCATAATAAAATATGCTTGTTGATGTTCCTTCCAAAACTCCACAATCATGACGTCACATGAAAACACAGTGCTATCATTATTGTATCTCGCAACCTTTCTTTTAAAAATAAAATTTTAAAAAAGGCTCAAAATCTGCTCATTCTTCTCAAATGAAAAACTTTTTTTCAATTATCAGTAAGGAATTGTTCTCAGTTTAACATAAGTTAATTTGATTTGAATCAATCAACATGAAGGATACTAATAAGAGACAAAATTCGTTGACTCATGGTTTGCCATATACGTCATTCTTCTCCTAATGTTGTGCCATAACTAGTTTATTGAATAGATAGGATTTTTAGTGCCTTCTAAGATTTATAGATCGATCTCCCTAACCATTGGAGTGTTCAAGATTTTATATTAACCTTAATGACTCGTGCTACAAATGGAGATTGACCGTGGATATGCAGATACTCTAGCTCAAAGAGTACTTAATATAACCCTTGTACTCTACAACCAAATAATTTGTATACTAATGGATTGGAAGTTGAGTCCAGGTCTACGGGAATAATTATCCAATGTGATTTTCCTAGTATGTTGTCAGTAAAATGAATAAAATTCGTTGTCCCAATTGCCTTTGCTCTCTCTCTCTCTCAAGAAATATTTCTATGTCTGCCATGAAAAAATAAGCTGTACAGTTTAGAACATTGATTTTTTTCCTGAATAGATTATTTAAAAAATATCTCTTAGAATTTTGAATGCCACTAGAATAAAGGACCTTAAAAAGAGACATCTATTTTATTAGCATTAGTTTATCATTTATTTTATTAAGTGGGGTTTTATATCCTCTGATTTAAAATCCTAGTTATTTATTTTACTCACTTAATAACAATTACATATATCTCTTGATTCATAATGACAATATTTTTTCATCTATTGTTCGATTGTTTATTAATTAATATTATCATTGAGTGAACATTGTATGTTGCCATATATTTAATAAATTTAGAAGAAGTTGTCATATTCCAAATTCAGTGAAGTTTGGTTATAAAGAAAAAAAAAAGAGTTATACATTTCGAAACTCTGAATCACATATATGTATTTAATAAATCTCTAAGGTATACATAGATCACACACCGCTATCCCACTCATATAAACATTTACAAAACTATTTGTTATCTATTGATTTGTCTACTCCTTACTCTGACTACTGTTTTGTGTTGGAAAGTTGATTTGTTTAACTATATTTTAATTCTAGTTAATGTATATTTACTATTGTCGATTAAATAAGGAATACATTTGTGGATATGAGGTATAATTGACTAGTTACCAGAGGATTAAGAGCTTTTTTTTCTTTTTCTTTTTGAAGGAAAGGTTGAGAGATGCAAATGAAAGTCGGCCATCTTGGGAGATGAGTAAGCAACCTCATTTTATAGAAGTAAAAACTTTTATTTCTTCAAGATGAAGAAAAATAGTGAACTCCTAGTGAGCACCTGCCGTAACTTTGGATGCCAGAAATATATTGATCGACGAATATTAGGACTTAAACCTGTACTATTTTACAAATATATCTCTTTCTTTCATAATTATATCTCAAAGTCCCATACTATGTATTAAAAAATATGTTATTACACCATTATCTCAACGAGCTTTTTTGGATACACAAAAACACAGCTGTTTTTCATCAATTGACTCTTTTGATTTAAAGCAAGTGACTCTACGCGTTATGAACTCAAAAAGGGTACTATTATTATTTATGATTTTGATATATAAAAAATATATTAAATCATGGATTGCCCGCCCTTTTTTTTGAATTTTTTAATATTATACAAGTATCAAAACATATTGTAGCTACAGGAAAATACAGAAGGGTAGCTACATTATGTTATTCCACATTGCAAGTGGACAAAACAGCTCGTCGTGTATATGTTCACATTTAAATAGTGGAGCCAATAAAAATTCTATAAATTTGACAAGGGTCAGCTCCATCTGAAAGAAAATTAACTGTACATATATCATAGGATTTTTAAGTACATATCATTGATTTGATTTGATTTGATTTAAACATCATTGCTTCCCTTTGGTCTCATCAAATTGTATTAAATACTGTCTTTTTTCATTTTTAAAGTCATTGAATGAAGATTTCCCAAAGTTTTTATTTGGAAATTTTTTCCATTCTTAAAACATAACTATATCAACTAGGTATTTATGGTCCTCCATCATAACGTCACTTTGGTGTATAATACAATCTGTGACGTCTAAATGTAGAACTAAAGCTATTATTATAGTTCAAGTTTCTTTATTCTTTTCCTCTCCAAATCCTTTTTATTTACGAGGCAAACATTTGACATGGAAGAATTTGTTCTTTTCTTGAAAAAGTATTTGTAATAATGCATGGCTAAGCAATTCCTATCATTGAGATATATTTATAAATTAGAATTTCCTATATTATACTGCCTCCCTTAACGTAATCATTTTCCTTTGTACTATTGTCTATTAGAGGCAATGCAGCTAAATATGTACATACTTTAATAAATACTCATTCTAACCCATTCTCTCCATTTTTTTAACAAATGGAAAATATAAGAAATAATTTATGATTTTTTCCCGTTTCCTTCGTAGAAAGTTCTAATGACTCAACAACCATTGTCGACCTTGCAGACATTATTATGGTTTGTATCAATTCAGTTATAATACTATATTCTCTGTACTACAATACATTTGTACAATATATGTATAGTTATGATTAATATAAACTGTAATATTTCAGTACTATACATATATGTGTCAAGTCAATATGAAACCAAGTTTATTTAAAATATTTCAAAAATGAGTGTGAACTGCCTTCATATTCTGAAAGTAATTCTCTTTCGTTTCTTTTAATAGTATATTTCGATTAATTAATTAGTGACTCCAATAATTAATTACAACTGTAATATAGGAAATCAAGAATAAAAAACATCTGGTATTTCTGACTATGTTGTTACGATTACTATGATTCATGGGCAGTATGATAGCGGATGTAGTTTATTCTGAATAGCTCTTAAACAGATAAACTGGTCTTAGCAAACTACAACTAAATAAATCTCTGGAACTATGAAAAAGATGAACGTTCTTTCAAGGGCCATATCAGCTTCATTTGTAGTCGACACATTTATCCGATTGCTCTATTGGATGATCGACAACAGTCCTTGCTTTCTTTTTTAAAAGTGATATTTTATCAAAAACCGTGCGCAATAGGTCTTAAAATGACTCCTAAATATTTGACCGTTATGTTTATGAAGTAAAAAAAGTTCAAGGTAGAGGAAGATTAATTAATTTAAGATTAATTTAATTCTCATTAAAACTACGTAATTTTAAAGGTCCTTTTTCGGGTCCATTACCCATTCAACATATTCATTTCTTTTTAACACTCATTTTAATTCCCATCGATTCATTAGAGCAGGGATGTCAAACTCATTTCACATTGCGGGCCACATACGATCCCTAGGTAGACGTTGTGGGCTGCACCATTAAAATTATAGCATAAGTAGCCATAAATAACCAAAATAGTATCATATCTTCCCTTTGTTTTGATTGAAAGAAGAACAAGGACATTGTTAAATTTTTCTAAAAATTTATTGAACAACACTTTTACAAAACATTTATCAAAATTGCTTAAGCTTTAAGTAACTAGAAAATCATAAATTATATTAATGAACTTTACACGAGATTACAACATGAGACTTATAAAGAAGGACTAACATGCACCCCCTAGCGGATAATTCATGAACTACATTTAATTAAAAAATTTAGTTCATGTTTTTTATGTATTTTTTTCATTTTCAAATTTGTCCTGCAGGCCTGATTGAACCTCTTTGCAGGCCGGTTCTGACCTGCGGGCCGTATGTTTGACACCCCTACATTAGAGCGTTCATATCAGTTCTCAATAGAAGAAACCAACTTTCTCGTAGTTTCCAAAAGATACATTTGAAGATAACTTTCCTTTGAAAGGTCTTCTCCATTTGATGCTTAAATATTATACTGCTATCTATTAATAATATGTATGTACAAATTGAAATGGGAAGGTCTCGAAGGTAAAAGGAAATAAAATTGAATGGGTAAAATTCCAAGGTTCTACTCCATATCCAATACACTTAATGGATAACAAATAAACAAACAAAAAAGGCATATATATATATAACTATATATGCCTTATTCTTTAAATATAATATATTTAATGTTGATGATATTAGAGGTTCTGAGTATCTTGAATACATATACAGACAAAAGTTATACATTGTTGCTCTCTTCTTTGATGAAAAAGGAAATCATTCGATTCATATAGAACTAGAGATTTTACACCAAGTAATGCATAAAATATGCATCGCATATGCATCTGAGTGGTTTATACTTGTCTTATCCAATATATAAAATTATAGCTCATTTGAATGCAGTTTGAAATCCATTCCGTAGTAATAAATATGCATAAACTCCCTTGTGTCTTTACTTTATTTTCTAATATATATGGTTTTTTTTGGAGCAAAAGATCTGCTAAAAGAACAAGGCATGAAGTTCATGTAGGAAACAAGTCTTTGACACATTTTTCTGCACCTACTTTTAAATAGACTTTTTAAGGGAAAAAAAAAATTAAATAAGGGTTTTAATTCTTAAGATCAATTGATTGATCTATATCAACTGAATGTTGTTTCTTCTTTCATTTCGATTGGACAAACATTTTTGTTTTTTTTTTGTTTTTGAAAATCCACTCTTATGTAGATGACAAGCAGACTCTGTACACTTTTAAAAAGGGCAGAAACAAATGAATTCCTTTCGTTCTTGTTACATAGAAAGGGGATCAAATGTATTAAATCCTTCATAACCAAATATATGAAGGGTTTTTTTTACAAAAGACAAAATATTTATTTAGTCTCATCTCCTAAAATAACGCCTTTCCAAATTGGCTTTTCTAAAAAAAAAAAAAAACACATCAAAGAAATTTCATATATAGCAGCTTGAAAACCAAGTAAGTACCTATGTATATGTGTCGACCACGAGGTATTTGAGTCTACAACATATGACGTCATTTAATTATTTCTATTTAATTTATGATTTTTTTGTATGATATTTCTTTTTGAAAGGTTGCGAGAGGTCAATAGAAATGACTGACTTAATAATTTCATTTTCCGTATATTTTTTTTTATATACTCACGCCCATTCTTTTTATTGAGAAATATCTCATTGCTTAATGTTAAATCTACCTTTTGTACTATTGTATATATGTATATTTATCAGTACATTTTTAATATTTATTTTTGTATCGTCGAGGTAGGTGAAATGATGGTTTTGCTTGTACCCTACTCATTATAATAATATACTATATCTACATACATAAGTATATATTTATACATATATATATATATATATATATATATAGCAACCTTTTTTCTCTTTTTAGCTTTCCCATATTATTAGTATACATTTTTCTCCTTCAGGTAAATATTTTATGGTGCTCATACACCATACATAGAAGAAGAATACACCGAGTGGTTGTAGGAACAAACATCTTCTCACACCACTTAGAAAGTATAAATTGCAGAAGGTTTTTTTACAACCTAGCAAGAGATATGACCATATTATGTTTGATGATGATGATGAGAAACAAAACTGACTTTCTTTCTAATTTATACCTTCGCAGAAATTGTCCCTTTAATAATAATAATAATGATAATAAGATGTTGTTATGACATAAATAAATAACAAGGATAATATGGAAAACGTTGCATTTAGTACCATTCACATAACAAATACCATTTTTTAGAGTATATGTATATAATCCCTTTATCTCAGTTCATTAGATATGCCTATCTGGAATACTATTTTCCCGAGACTTCTCGGAGTTATACACTGCATTTTATTATTTCATAGTATAGGTTTTATCAAATTACATATATTGACTTAAAGTTGTTATACGATTTATACTTTGCAAATGATGCAATATATGCATTGATAATGATTAATGAATGATGTTTAATTATGTACCAAAATGTTCTAAATATTGGTATCCTGTAGGGTATAGTTAGGAATGTAAATAATATGCAAATGGGGTGTGTAAAATAAAAAAGAAAGAGAAAATCAATCTGGCCACTCTGACAATTTGATGAATGTAGAGAGGGAAGCAGCTTGAGCTGTCATGGTGTTGTACTGAGCTACAAGCTGCTATTCTTCTTTATATATACAAATGAAGACATCAATAATAAATAATAACATTATGTACATATGCCATAGATGAGAGGCAGAAAATTAACTCAAATTAATGTCTGGAAATTATATATTTTTAACTAATAATAATTATACGAGGACTTGAGCCCTTTTTTGTTTACATTTTATTTGCTTTATTAACCTTAATGCATGTATTCCTCCATGCGAGATCTTTACTATCAGGTAGATGTTCTCTCCTCAGTAATAAAGGAAAAATGATAACAACTTTGGAAAACAAAAAGACCTGTTTGAAGAGCCAACTCCACAAAGTCTCGCACACGGCATTTTGCATATTATTTACATTCCTAGCTATAGTCTAGACGTGCATCATAAACAGAATATATTGATACATAATAAAAAAAAGAAAATAGGAACTAGGAATCTATCTAAAAACATACGAATTATTTATGAGTCGGATAAATAATTTATAGACCCTTCGGCACAAATGTTCAGTATTTGGGCTATAATGTGTTTCTAAATTATTTCCGAATGATATTTTCAGTAGCAAGTCACCATGGGAACACGTTCAAGCGATCCAAGTTTTGAGAGTTTTTAGTTTTTTTACAAATCTTATTATCAAAATGAATGATACGAAAATTATTATTTAGTTACATATTTATATTTATTAAGTTTGTTTATTAATGTCTACAGTTATAATTTTATTTTTTGTAGAGTATAATTATTCCTTACTTTATCAAATCCCTAAGACTCCTTCTTTACATCTTAATTGATAAATATCCAAAATATAAGGAATAAATATTCCTTATAGGAGAACTTAAACTAATTTTGTACATATCTTTATACTTTATAATGTATTCTAAGAATGTATTTTTTCTTCTTTAAGTACAAAAATAAATACTTATATTTGACAGTATTTTTTGTTTACTACCGAGATCCTGGAATTTAGAATTATATTCCCAGGATTCCTCTAATAGTCAATTTCCTGGAAAATGAGCATCTTCCATGCCTATGAGTCTACTTCCTATTTATTATGAAAATATTTCTCAAAAATAATCATGGTTAGCAAAGATATCTAATCAATTCTAATGAATGTATTTTGTAATGATGTAGAACTGTACTTGAATGTAAAATCTTTTTTTTTTGCAATAAATTATAAAAATAAACACCTACTTGAATTGTTGAATTGATTGCTCTACACACTCCTATTATAGTTGTAACAAGGATATTTTTACTATTTAACAATAATTAATAGCTAATAGCAAAGTAGGAGACTTTTTGACATAGAAAAATTATAATTTAGGATTAGAAAAGATATAAACAATGTATTTTTTTTTTGGAATTTTTGCTCATTCTATATACATATGTATAAAATTCTTTTGAAAGAAACATCTCCCTCTAAAAGAAGAATTAAAACATTCTCCTCTGCATTTGCTATAGATTTTTTGTTAAAAATGCATAGTACATATATTGCATTTTTAGGAACATAAAGTTATCATATTTTTTCAGCACACATACTATTTTAAATGTAATTTAGTAATAAATTTTCTTGAGTTCTATATCATAATAGGCAGCTGATGTCAGCAAAGAGTCTTTCATTAATAGTACCCTATACCTTGCTCCTGCTTTCACTAAAATTCACATCCTTTATTAGTTAGAGCCAAGAGTAGAAAAATCAAGAGCTGATACAAAAGTACATAACTAATCAATTTTCATGATAGTGTAATAACAACGTGTTGAACATGAGTTCAGATCCAGGAAGAGCTGTATTCACCCTTAATCAGTGTTTTCATCAGCTGACACTTTTATCGTTTAAAAAAGCAGATTTTTTTGTACTATGAAGAGTATTTATCCTTCTTCATTTTGCTCAAAGGTACCTTTGAGTGTGCTAAAATCAGCGGTTTCAATTCATCCAAGGCAAAATAAAGGGACATTAAATACACAAAGAAACAATTTGATTATGTTGTTTGTCATAGATTACCATACCCAATGAACGCCACTGGCCAATAGTATACATAGCTACCATATGTGTGGATTTTTTTAAAAATTTCTTCTTTTCTTTAGAAAAGTCGAGGTTTCGAGTGAACAAGAAACTCCTTACATTGAATAAAACTTTGGCATACAAATATCTATGATTAAATAGATAAACAATATTAACTCAATTGCTTTATTTTAAAATTAGTTTCTTTCTCTTTTAGTCATCATGATGTCAAAGAAATGGAATGAAAACTGAGCTTAAATGAATTACAAGAATTACAATAGTCTTAATGAAAAGTTTTAAACGTGGAGTGTTTTCGAACCTGTAGTTAAAACTTTACAATCTGAAATATTATTTGAAAAGAATTCAGCATGGTGAGAGACTAGAGCACTGAATTTGACATAGAAACAACCCTTATTAGTGCTCTGAACGAATGTTTATCCAACGAGCTGCAATTAAATTAATTTGGCTAATCCAAGTTTAAGAACCCTAGAAATGGACAAACCATAGCCGAAATACTTTTCACACCAAATAATTTTATTTAAGAGTACCTTCTGCTCTCCTTCTATTTTCCAGTGTGTATTTATAACATATGTTCCAAATAATAAATTCGTTCACTCTCCTGATGCATTTCATACTTTCTTTTATTTTTATTCTTGAATAGAGGAAGAAAGTAATGATATATGCAGAAAAAAATAAAGGCTTTTAAATTCCAAATAAACAATCATGTATTGATTTGAATAATAAATGCTACTCTGCACCTCACTCAAGTAAATAAGCTTTTAACATAATTTAGCTTTTATTTTTTTTCTATTCCAAATCTTGCATAATAAATAAACTTTTTTTTTTTTCCTCATTTCTTTTTTTTTTTGCTTTCTATGTCCGTTTAAACTGAATAATTCAGAATATTTCTTTAAAGGTTATTTATTCTGTTTTAAACTATTTTAATTTTAATACAGGTTCTCTTTTTAGCATTTTTACTCATGTTTCAGATTTTAGAATCCTTTAAAAGCAGATTGATACAGATTATTTCTAAACAGAGCTTTTTTCCAATTTTGTCCAAATTTTTTAATTATTATTTTTAAGGACTTTTTCATATCGAAATGGCTTCACAAATGGAGAAGGACTGTTTTTTTCTACACAATCTCACATTTTGTAGACTTATCCTATCCATGACGTCATAAAAAAGCAGCAGAAATTTATTTAACAATAAATTGCTTCAAAACACTATAAGGCTTACTACTTCAGAGTGAAGCTCGTAGAGTTGCAAGGATCTTTAAAAAAATGCAAAAGTCTTGGATTGTTCCATAATGAGAGATTCAAACTTTTATTTCTGATAAAAACGTCTATCATAAATAATAGCTTTATTTTTTTATTTAACAACCTCGAATGATGCAAAATAAATGCAAATTCATCTATAATTCATAATGAATGATTATTGTATTTACCCATGATTGAATCTCTCTGTTTTCCATTAAAAACATTTTTTTATTCAAGGAATAAAAGATAACAATAAGCTCATAGGGAATAATAATATTGTTAATTTACTTTCAATAGAACATGAAAAGATCGAATTAAAATCTTGTTTTTGATAACAAATGTTTGACTCTTATACATAATTGAGAGGCCGAGTGTAAGCTTCTATTTTTTTTATATATTTTATTTATAGATATTTAACGAATCCTATGATTATTGAAAAATGGATTTTTTTGACCGTTTTTGAGCTCAATGGTCCTATAAAAAATGAAATATTTCCTAGATCAATGCCAACATTTTATCATATGGTTAATTTTGATCCAACCCACAGTTTAAGAGTCTATAAAAGAACATATGTACATGGAGTTTTATGTATTTATATTTATGATAATACATACTTATACTGTGAATGACAAACAACTGCCAAGAAGTTAATGTATATATTTTGTTGTACAAGGAAAATATTGGAATAATTTATCAATGAGTACGGAATTCTTAAAAGAGAGATAACTTGAATTAAATATATGTTAAAGAATCCATAATTTAAATCTAATAATATCATTGTGAAAGTACATAAATCAGTATATTTATTTTGTTCTATTATCCGTGATGGATACTAAAACATTTCCTTGTAAGTAAAAGAAACAATTTATTCCATGGCAGTGTAAATCCCATTCTGAATCTGCTACATTGATATCAAAGAAAATTAATATATTTGAGAATTTTAATTTACACGCAGTTAGCGTTTGTTAAATTATTAAATTGTTATGTATGTTTACATACATATGAAATATATCCCATCAAAATGACATTTCGATAGAGAATGAGCAAAAGACTATATAGAGTGTTCTCACGTGACGTCATCATTGTGAAAGACGGCCATATTTTTTATATATTTCTAAAGCTTTTGATAAAGTTTCCGTGATAATTTTTGATGAAAATGAATCCATTTTTTTGAATAAATTCTAGGAATGTCAACAATTACCCCCTTTGAGCATGATGTTATCTTGCTATACAATCTGTGACGTCATTGAAAAGTCTCTACTAGGTAAAAAAAAAGCAAAAAACCGACTCGCATGGTAGCATATAATAAATATTTATACAATGATGAGCATATTTTTCAAATAAAGCCGATACTTTTGAGGAAGGAACGATAGTCATAACATCTTGAACATTTCTCTAAGTAGGGAGGGGAAAGCAATAAGATCCCGGGAGAGAATCCTCATTTAATATTCATATGCTCAAAATTTATTATGGATATTTATCCATATCCTCATATACATATGAGTAAATAGGCGTGTGGATTGTATTTTTGCATAAAAAAATACAACATAGATAAATAAATTTTTATATGCTTATTTAAATATAAGCATTTGTTTGTTTGTAGAGGCATATAAAGTAATCTTATACCTGGTTAGTTATAGATTTACATACATATGTGCATATTTACATTGAAGCAAATTCAATTGCATCATGGAATGAATAATTCATTCATATAAAGTAAAATATGTACATCTCAAGAGAGATTATATGGAACAGAGAGTCAATCGAAATAATAGCTTTATACAAATAAATATCTCAGATTCCCTCTTTCAATTTAAAAAAAATATGTACATAATTGTACCGAACCGAACTGCGAATGGTATGTGCTGAACTGCAGTCCCTATCGTACCCTTCGTTCCAGCTCTAATTTAAAAAACAAAACAAAGAAACCCCCGACTTTTGACTCTTTTTTCCCCCATATATGTATTCAAGCCAAGATGTGTTGACTTTCCATACCCTTTGAAGTATTTAAATTTGAATTGCGGAATAAAAAATATTTTTTCTTTTTAGATAGTTACGCTATTAATTATGAATTATTGACTTGAGTAATTATGATTTATGAGTTAGATGATTTAGTTAGTAATCACGTATCAAGACCCATGTCGATATCCCATTTTTTAAGCTAGATATCCAAAAATTTAAACTATGTAGGAGATATGACCCCTATAGAGTCAATATCTGTATAAAATAAGTTTTGACAGAAGTACCATGTAAAAAATATCAAACTGAATTTTTTACAGACGTTCTGACACATGGGGCAATAAAAAGATGTTAACCTATGTTCTTGGAAGTGTCTCACATGGAATAATATGACTAAAATTAATTGAATCCAATTTGTATGTAGTTTGGAAGTCTGTACTTAAAGATTTAACTGAAATGCCCTGACTCTATGAATGTGCAACACATTGAACAATTTGAGACAACTTCAGACGTCAGAGCTAGAAATGTATTCTTTTGCATCACTTATAGGAATGGACATTTGTCCAGAAAAATGATATTTTTATGAGTAGAAAAGGAAAAGCGATTAACACTCTTGCTCTTTTTTTTATAATTATGTTCATTCCTTATTTGACCGTTGAGGGGGAAAACGGCTCCCTTTAAAAGAAGAATAAAATAATTTCCACCTACCTTTCCTGACAAATTTATTAAAAATACATAATTAAATTATGATTTGAATATAAATCTTCTTCCTACTAAAACGTTATTTCAAATATAAAATAACTAAAATATTTTTATTCTTCCGGGAAATCATTTAATAGGCAGCTGGTGTTAGCAAATTTTATTCCTCGCGCTCTACAATAAGTCAATTCCAAAACTTAATTTCTAAATTACCATCACAAAGTCTAGACCATAGTGAGGAATTACTCCTTAAAACTTCCTCAAAACAAAGTTTCAATGACCTCAAAATTAATTCCATTTATTAACTTTGTTGTCTGTATATTTCATAATCGTAATGTCCTTAAGCTCTCTGCATCCCTATTTTTCTATAGAACAATATCCTATAATTTATATAAATGCATACGGACATATCAAGTACGATAGTTGTTTGCTTTATCTGTTATATCTAGTTGGATATTAAACATCCAATAATAGAGTCTTTATTTGCTCTACATATATGTCTTTTCTGAGAGTCTCCTTCTAAAAAAGTGTTCTAAAAAAGCAGCGTATGCTTACATCTCTTCCTTCGAATTCATTTTAAAGAGTTAATGTTGTGTTGGATTCATAAAGTCTTTCACTCCCCCCTCTCATTTAATGAGTAAATTTGGAACAAGGTTTCATTCAATTAATTTATTTCTATTGACCTGGGTCTCTTTACTTGAAGGGCCTTTCTTTCCCCTTGTACTTTTGCTGGATCATTTCCATGGTCGAATCATAATAATAATAATAATAAAGTAATAATTTCTTTTCTTGCTTCTATTTGGTCGTGGTAATATAACATAACCGTAATAACATGTTGGGGAAATATCTGCAATATTATTTTTTTTTTTTTTGTAACAAACCAAACCATAAATTTCATATGATATATACACATATAATAATAATACATAATTCGATTTAAGAAGTAAAAAAAAAAAACCAACTAAATTATGGCTCAAGGTTAAAAAAAAAGAAAAACATTTAAGCATTTACGATAAATGCCAAAAATGCATTCATTGCACTTTTATACAAAAAAGTAATGGTTTTGTAAATAAAAATTATTTATTACGGCCTCTTTTTGGCATTTACTCTTTTAAAAAAGAGTTCAAAATGTAATTGACAATGTTGTATGTATCTATATATATGTTTAATCAAAACATAATATGTCTGTGTAGATATGTGTAGAACAGAGCATGAGTATATTTTGTAATATTTTATTCAATTAAAAATGCAATTTGTGTTTATAAATGCAAAAATCAAGGGAGTAAATTACAAAAAGAAAAAAAAAAACTCATTCATTTGAGGAGTTTTTTTTCCTCCTAATATTATTTAATGACTCTAAAGAATTTCCTAGGTTGGTAGTCATTATAGTATGGTATAGCTTGATAGCACGACTCTTTTTTAATACTTTCTTAATAGTGTGTCCTTTTAGTAAAAATTTTATTTGAAAGGGATAAAACCCATTTATTATACGTATATAAATAAAAAAAGTACAAATAAAGAACAAACACTTAATTTTACAAAGACATTTATAGTTCTTACCAATGTATTTAAGGGTTTTTTTTTCCTGAGGGGTCTCGTCAAAGACGGTTGCACAGTTTGTTCACACAATTTACAATCAAATGTAATTATTTCCCCTCTCCTACATTTTCCAACTTCAACTTCAATTTAAGCTTAGAAGAATACTCATTTTGTCCATAATAATGATCCGCAAGAGACTTTAAAGCAGATTCCATTTCCAGTCTTTGTTTTCACCTATGGGAAATCCTCGTAGGAGGCAGGAGTAGTCCCAAAAGTTGGCCAAAACGTTTGTGCTTTAATAAGTCCTTGAATATTATGTGAAATGGATTAATAAGGAATGCATTAAAGAACTATGACCCACAGCTTTCAAAGGAGATGCCAATAAGAATCCTTAATTAAGAAGAAATTGTCAATCTAAATGTGACAATTTTCATTCAATTTCGATCAAAAATTCACTGTAAATCAAAGACGGTAGAGCTATTAAAAAAGAAGAACAAGAGACTGAAGTAGTAGTTCTCAAAAGGATTGTGAAATCACCTGAAAGTACCAATATTCAAAAGCATTGAGCTCCTATTTAATATCAAAGCAACTCCGAAGAAAGAATGGCCATGGATATCCAATGAAAGGAATAATATTCCTTGATGAGTCATCTTAGGAACTTTAAGAAGAGTGTTTTATCGCCATGGATATGAATGGAACTGCATAGAGGACCTCTGGAACAATCGCCCACATTTGAAGTAAACGGGATCCGAGTTTCGAATAAATCATGTTATAATCACAGGGATTCAACTTTATGAGAAAGTATTTGTTATTTGGATTGGCTATGATTGCACTAAGAACCTTTTTATATTTTAAATTAACAACGCTGTTGCAGAGGAATCATTCATATCAAGAAATTATGACTCTATTGAACAATATGAATCTTTCCAATGTCTTTTTATTTATCCATGAAAGGACTTTTGACTCAACTCCAATTAAATATATATTTTTTTCATTTTTGCATCCTATAGAATCGTGATCAATAAAGTTTTTCATGCATTGGAAGAACCATTTTCAGAGGTAGAACTTTACTTCCTTATGATCCATTTTTAACTATGAGAATTCTACAAATCCTCTCTGAAAGAGTTCTAAATGACTGTCCAAATTGTGGGATCAAATCTCATTTTTTCGAGCAGATTCTTACATCAGTAGAGACCCTTTCATCGAATTTCAAAAGAGAAAGCTTGTCATTTTGTATGGGTACATTTTCAAGTCCTCTTTGATGATCAATCTCATAGATTCTCATTTAATGTATTTTTTCCAAACCAAAATATATATAAGTATTTGATTGATTCAATCATTTGTATATTTTGTGTATATTCCCCTGTGTACAAAATATCAAACAATTTTGAAAAGACAGACTATGAGAAATAATAGCTCAGGCACGGACTTTTTATAAAATGTAACATATTCTAACATTTGTAAAGCATAAATTAATTATAATAATTTATATCAAAACACTTTTTTGTATACATACATACATTATTTATGTAAGAAAGCCATTTTTTTCACATAACTTATGAAATTGTATGAAATAATATGTACAATACAATATGTAAAGCGTAATATGGATAAAGTTGAAAGCTTCGTTTGACAATGTATACATATATACATAGTAATAGCACTATATTACAATTTAGTCCGGATTCCATGTGTCCAAATTTCACAAGAGCACAGTTTTTTATTACACTAATTGTCTATTTACAAATGGAAAATATAAACGATAGTTCAAAAGTTCTGAAAGTCTCAAGCAGTCCGGACTCAAATAGTCCAAGGAACCAATTACCCGGACCTTTTGGAGATTTAAAGTACTTTATTTCCCATACTCAAAACAACTGGTATTAAGTAGTATAATACTATGGGCACAAAATATCGGGAATCAAAAAATCTTTATTGAATTATCTAAGTTCATTTCACCTCCCCCCTCAAAAGTAGCCCCCCCTCCCCCCTGATGCAATGTATATACATGTGCCAACGTTTTTTTCCTCTAATTGTCAAAAAATTACAAAATTTTTACAGAGTCAATAATTACAAAGTTTAGATGTGCTATTAAATGTAAAAATGGGGTTTTTTTTATTTCATGGGCTATGTATCTCAAGAAATAAACCACGGATTCTTAAAATTTCAAAAGAATACACTCTGGAATATTCATCGTAACTTTTTTGGCTTTTATTATATAGTCATCATCAAACAGAGATTTTAAGAAACGAAAAATTCAATTTTATGTATTCACACGTATCTCAAACAAAAATGAATATATCGACTTATAATTTGATAAAGATGTCAGTAACAGTAAAGCCCACTTAACAGCAAAAATATTTATACCCATTGGTTCCCCCCCCCCCAAAAAAAAAAAAAATCAATTCAAATTTCCTGGTATTTTTTGCTCATGGTAGTGTATATGTACATCATACTGTGAAAAAGAAATATAAAGTATCCTTACTTGCAATTTAGAAAGCATTTTAATGCTAAAAATACACCTTTTTTATGCATACATTGATGCATGCAGTTTCTTCAAGCAACAATACTAATAAAAAGTCCCTATATATTCTTAATTTATATGCACTTCAGACATCTACTATAAAGTATAATTGAATAAATTCCTCAAATATATAATCTATATATATAACACTTTTTAAGAACAATTACATTTAATATATGTATATATAATTGTACATTCCTCAATATAGTCAACAATTATTATTATGTACGTATACATGTCACATTAATGATTAAATTAATTTACTTAACTATCACTCACTATTATCTTCATAATTAAAAAATAAATAAATCATTTTGTACCAAATGTAATTAATTCATCTAATGTTTTAATAATCCTCGTAATGTTTGTGAGAACATATGAACATAGTATATAAATACAATGATGATAAATTGAATGATTAATATTGTTTGTGTGTGTGTGTGTGTCAATCCTTGCTTTTAATTAAAATGTATGCATTATGAATGAAAGATTAATCTTCATTCTATATCTCAACTTTTTTTTTTTCAAGCAGAAAAAGTCCTGAAAATAACTGTTTGTTTGTTAGACAGTTTTCTATTTGATATTCATTTAGAAAATTGTTGTCAACTCAACGACAGCTGATTCAACAACAATTAATCAACGTTCAAAACAATTTTAAACAAGCAAGAAATGTACATAGAAAATTGACAGTTGACAAAATAATAAATACAATGATACATTGCTGATGTTTTAAAGATACCTTCTACCATTGTATCATGTAATTAATTATAGTAAACTTTTGTATTTATAACTTTTTTTTAACTTTACTTGTATACGATAAGAATATGATGAAGCATTTTTGACATAAAATAAAAATTCTAATTTAACAAGGTTAAACGTTTTTTATAAGAATTGGATTTATTTGTTATTTCAAAAATGATTAACTCAATACAACTAGCGAAATTTTAATTCAAAATCACAACTCCATATTTTGAGTAGAAATTAATACAGGGAAAATAATGATATTATTATTTTATTAACTAAAGCTTTATCAAAAGAGTACTCCCAGATAACGTCATAAAACATGTGGCTACGTCAGCATTCAACCTTTCAATAAAAGGGAGAATGTAAAAGGTTTTTTTTTGCTTTCTATCTCAACGCAGCTTTTATTTAATCCATTTGAGTATAAAATGTGTTTTTTGTGCCGTGTTTTTATTGCAATTTAGTAGTCATTTTTCACTCATTTGTAATGTTGAAACATGTCTATGAAATAGATATCGTGTCCTCTACACTAAGAACTAAGAAAGACAGGTTTTAAAAAAACAAAACGAATACATAATATAATTTGTCAATTGAGACGGTTTGGGGGTTCAAAAAACCTTCTTCTATTTTTCCCTAACTGTATTTATGATATTGCTTTCCTTCGCAGTAACCGAAGAGTGGTGAAGAAATATATCTTTTAATTAAGCTTTGAACATATATGATAAATTAATCCCTTTTTTGCAAAAATGTAATGTTGCATACATATCCCATGTTAGTTTCTAAAAAGTTTCACAAATATACTTCTATCCTCAATTTCGTGCTCGTGTGCCGCGTTATGCCTATGGGTTTACTTGATATTGGATGCTATTTTGTATTTAAAAAGGTTTATTGCTTTCTGGATTAATAAGCTATCATAATAATATTTCTACTCAAATACTCCCAGTCAATTTTTAATAGTCATCCAATTTGTATAATTGTGCTCCTTGTTATATGATAAATGAACTCTATTTATGCAGGAAAAAATTACATTAAAAAGTTTGAGAATCACTTCTTAAATATGGATTGACAAACGTTGTTCTCTATCGGTTAGAAATGACTCAGTTCTTTTTACAGGCATACAATCATCATCATTTTTGTGTTTTCACTTAAAGCATCACCTTTATGAAGTAAATTTAGGCATCTACATGCATAGATTTTAAACTGCCTTATAGTTATTTATTTAATCACCAGATTGTTTACAGTTGATGTACTTATAAACATCCATTTTTCTTCGCCTATTAACTCAAATGAATAAAAAAAACATATTATAACAAAAAAGAACGATTAATTTGACAAGAAAAATTCCATATTTTTTGTTCCTTTACATTAGGCAACTTTTGTTCGAGCTCATAGTTACAAACCATTGTGTTTTTAGTTTGTTTTCTTTTTTTTTTTGTATTTACGTTAGTCGTCAAGAATAAAGCATTGAGTAACATTTCTTAGAAATAATTTCCACACAAAAATAAACAAGAAAATATTCATATTGAAAATGAAAAGCAGGAATATGTAGTTGAAGCAAATTCCATAGTAAAATTTTACACAAATGCCTCACACATGAATTATTAATGAATAATGGGGTTTTAAACCAATGATGGAGTCTTATTTAACTCTTTTACTTTAGTACTTACAAATAAATATGTGCTTTCACTATGATAATATTATGTAGGTTTTTATTTATTTTTTTCTCTATGTACACATTGATTAACTGAGTCTTTTGATATATACATATGGTACATTTATATGTATATATATTTATATACCATCATTTTTTTAAAAGAAAAACCCTTACATAAGATTTTATCAAGGGTTTTTATAGTTTCAATCAAGAAACGGAAAAGAGAATATCGATTCTCGTTTATATATATATATATACCAATATATATCCATGCCATAGAAGTACTGAAATATGATATCTAACCATCTATTTATCAATTTCTTTTACACTAAAGAGTACCTTTATGCCTTACATATAATATATTTGTACATATTTGAGCTGGTTTCATGGCTATAAATAATAAGTAGTTTATTTTTATTTTCTTAGAAAAGAACGTTCAAAAATAGATACAAATGTTCATAAATATATGTACACTCAAAAATGGGTTCAATCCTTATTGGATCCTGTTTAAATGTCATAATACGTTTTTATACGTTTTTTATTAATGATCTATACCTTTTCAAGTTCAATATTGGAGTTGAAGATGCTTTCAATGAAGAAGAGTTTTCAATTCAAAAAATTTTCACAAGACTTAGGCCTTACCAGTCCTATGCTCAATCCAATTGAGCATGTTTGGTCAATTTTGAAATCCTTTGTGAAAAGAGGATTAAAAAGAAAAATTGAGAATATTTTAAATGCTGAAATAAATGGTTTAAGCATTTCGGAGAAAAGATCAAGAACAGCTCTGGAACAATTAATTAAAGGAGGACTATATAAATGAAATTACCTCAATGATTTGATGTAATTGTATTGCTTGCATCCAGAATCGTTTTGTACATAGAGATATAATTAATTTTGTTGACATGAGATTCTAATAAATGAAAGGAAAGATGACTTTTTAATGACTATATTTAATTTTCATTAATTATAAATGTATTATTTTGTTAAATTTCCTGAATATTGTTATTTATTATTTATTCCCATATTGAACTTGCTTATTCCCAAGATAAAGCTATAGTTAAACGTAAAAAACGGTTATAGGAAAATTTATTGAACTCCGTTCAATAAGTGGAAACTTTACTGTAAGGAAATTTAATCGTAAAGAGTAATTAATTTACTTGACATGAGCTAAATTATACTAATAGAAAAAATAACTTAATTAATTGCTTAAACTCATGACAAGATTTATGAATTCAAATGTCATTATAGAGGAAATAAGTAATGAATTACTATCAATATTACATAGCTCAATCCACGGTGAAGTGAGAACAGTGAGCTTTCCGTTCACCTAATAATATACATACAGGTTATGAATATACAGGTTATGAAAGAACAGATGCAGCAATGAAGGCTCCTATGTTGAGATAAGAAAATGGTAATAACCTGAAGCAAATAATCGCTATTGGTCTCAAAAAGGTCAATAATAGTCGAGTTTGAATAAAAATTGTTTTTAGAAACAAGGAATTTGCATAGAGTATCAACTTTTTAGATCCTGAAATTTCGGAAAATATATATGTACGTTTTCCCTTGAAATATTTATACTATTTAAAAATAATCAAAATTGTATTAATACAAAATCATTGCACATATATGTCTAATTGAGTTGTAATAACTGATATACAGATATAAATTGGGAAAATATTAATTGTTTATTAATAAGAAAGAAGTTCACAGAAGAGAAATCATTTTACTATTCATAATAATACAATAATTTTAAATTTAATAATAAACTCGTGAAAACAGATCATTTTTTTCAAATTTCCTGCTCTCATTCATCACATACCTATGAATATTCTATATGTATGTATAGACAAAATAAATTTATTTAACATATATATTATTTCATCGCAGTTTTTTATCCCATTATGATAATATTATTTATGTGGAAGAAAATTAATATACGAATAAATTATATTTTTTAAATATGTAGGAAAAATTGAAATAAGCTTTGTTTCATTATCACCGCATACAAAACAACAACAACACATGTAATTTAATAAAAGACAGAGTCAATTCTATGTAGCACTGGTAATAGATATTCGTTTTTCAAGAAATATTTCTTCATATCTCAAAAAATAAATATATATATATATATTTATAAATTATAAACATAATCGTATATTTAGAGTGTATCTTTAGAGCTCTGAAAGACGTTTATAAAATGTTGTCAGAGCTGCAGGGAGGGTCTAGTAGAAGGAGGAAGAAAGGGAACTAAAGTTGTAGTAAATATTATGTACTAGATAAAAAATAATAATAAAAGATAAAATTGACTTGGTAATCCGTGCAGTTCGATGAATGTTAATGAGGAGAGCATTGTCAGCTGTCATGACGTTTTATCATATTAACCACAGACAGCACTTCTCAAACCCTTTTACGGTGAAGGAATGAAATAAACAAAAATTCATTCTCATGAAAAGATTATATAATATCAAGGATTCAAAGTTCATTCGATTTGAAATTGTATTGATTAGTGGCTATTGGTAGAGGGAGTGTATTACTCTATAAAAACATGTTCTCTCCAAAATAATTACAGAATAACGATGATAGCCTTGGAAAATTAAAAAATATACCTGTACAGATTACCAACAACTAAAAATATTGTACACGAGTAAACGCGTAAGATTTACAGCTCTAAAGGTGATGATTGTACAAAGATCCTGCACTGAATAATTTGACAAATTTCTATATTTGAATAGTTTATTTTCTTTCTTACTAAATATATGTATATATATATATATATATAATCTGTTGTATTGGGCCGATAATAACTATAGATAAAAGTTGAGCGAGGTCATCGTTGAGTCCGAGACAAGTTTGAGTACTTAGGCTTTTGATTCTAGACATGGGTACTGCATCTCTGAATATATATAGTCTATGTATATATTTGAGACAATAGATTGCTAATTTTGAATGCAACTGAACTATATACATAGATTTGATAGATATAAAAATTGAGAAACGTTTGCTTAAATGATATAAATACATTATTATCAAATATAAATATATTCTTCAGCATTAACACTATGCTGAAGTTTTAAAAAAAACTTAAAGAGAATTTTTTTGCTTATTCTACACTCCCAATTTCTGTGTACATACAACAACAGAAAAACGTATACTTCTCATTTATACAAATATACATTGATATGAAGTATACATATGTAGTTCCAAATGACATCTATTCCAAAACGAGTCCTCGTTTTCATACAGCACTACTGGATGTCTGATTCATAATATAGTATTGAGCTCAAGTCGATTCCTTGCTCATAAGAAAAATTTGTATATTTTGTGACAAAATGTCATATCTATTGTTGAGACAAGAGGCTGTTTAGAATATCATCGAGTTCAATGTATTTTTTTTGTCATCTATCGTTTTTATACTTCTCCTGTCTCTTAAAAGTGTGTAGAACGTTTTATTCGTTCTATACGAATCGGTTGTTGTTAAATTGTAAAGGATTATTCATCGTTGGGAAGAATTGACTTTCTATCCATTAATTTCAGGACTTTTTTATTTTACTTTTTCATGAAAAGGTTGATAGGAACATTGAAACTTGGTCTGTTTTTGAAGAGTTATTTTTGATTCCTACAATTCGTAGGAAAAAGTAGTTCAAACTCCTTTAAAAAAATCCATAAGATATCTTATACATAAAAAAAGTAACAAAATCTCTATATCTCAGAAACTTCGGAGCATTCCCTAGGCATAACCGTAAGAATGACGGATATTAATTCCTCTAATTTTTTTCCTACACAAAACAATGTACAACATAGTATATACATTGATAAAAAAAAGCAATTTTTTTAACATAGGTACAAACATATGCAATACAATAGTTTCTTCTTTCTTTTGAGAGGGAAAATGCATTACTATGCAAACATAAAGGGATAATTAATTAGAGTTATAAAGACAGAGTCGTCCTTATTCCCTTAAAGGAGGAAAAAATTAGGGTAATTATAATTTTTAATGCTTTAGAATACAAATGTCTACTCTGAGCCTTTTTAAAATTGCCTGCAATTTCAAGATTTGGACGAAAACTTGCCTCAATTTGAATTAAGGTCGATTTATTTCCGAGATTTTGAAGCTTCTTGTTTTTCCATAGTTCTAAGGAACCAAAATCAAGAACCGAAAATTTGTATTCGAGCTAAAAAACAAAAAAAAAACCACCAACTGTCAATGAAAAGAAGACCCAAAAATGATTGATGTCAAATGGGAATGTTTAGCCAAGAAAACATTTGACCTCCTTACAACTATTAAAAAAACAACTGAAATCCTTCTGAGCGGTACTACTACTGTCTATTGCACTTGTTTTTTAGTAGCTGACGGTAGGTCAGTCTTTGATTTCTAGCGAATTTTTGCTTGAAATTGAATGAAAATTTACACCTTTAGATGGACTTTTTTTCTTAATTAAAGATTCTTATCGAAGACCTCGTTTGAAAGCTGTGGATCTCAGCTCTTTAATACATTCCTTCTTAATCCATTTTATGTAATATTCATGGAGTTATTTAAGTACAAAGGATTAGGCCTACTTTTGGGCCTACTCCAACACCCTACGCCACTAGGAGTCCCTTGAGTTCAAAACAAAGACTGGAAATGGAATCCGCATAAAATACACTAGTGGATTATCATTTTTAATGCACAAAATGATTATTCTTTTATGCTTAAATTGAAGTTGGAAAATAGGCCAAATTAGCTCAAAAAGTAGGGTCCGATTTCTCAAAAACTTTTGGACTCTTGAAAAAAAATTTACAGATTTGAAATTGAATAACTTTTATTATATTTATACCCCCTTGGGATTTTGGACTGTTGATCAGTGTTATTTATGCATTTTGACTCGTATCCAACAATTTTAATTGAAAATGTGGTATTAAATTATCTCTTTTCCAAGAATATGAATACAATTAATTATATCTACTTGTGCATTTTTTAAAGAATATAAAATATTTTGAAAATATTTGATTAAAATAGTCATGGACCTATAAGATATTTATCACCTAAGATGTGAAAGAAATAAATTAATTTAAATTACCTTAATATCCTTCAAACAAAGTATTAAATACTTATTACTTAAACTTAAATATATACATCAAAGTAGAGATGCAATAGGAAAATGAACTCGTTTTTTTCGACAGCAACTAATGTGTGCTTGAATAAATAAGCAAATATATACATCTATTAAAATAATTTAAATGTTTCGTGAGAAGAATTATAATTTAATTACATGTTTATTAATGCGTGGATGATTTCTTTGTATCATTCTTTTTAAGTACATATGGGAAACAAACAAAAAAGCTTGAACAAGATGCAATCAAAAAAAAAATAATATTCAAGTCTTTTCACTATTGATTATGATGCTTTGGGGAGACATGGAAACGTTGCAAAAACGGAACCAGTGCAATCATCCTTATTTTTTTCAGCATCAAAAAGCTATTGAACACTATCTACATGTAATGAGTATTACTGACAGTTAAAATCAGATATTTTTACACAAATTTTCTTTAAAATATTGGCTCAAAACTGAATTTGAGGTGAAAAGTAGTTTTTAATTTCTTTTGAAGGAATGTTACTTTTGCAATAATGAAGTCAGTTTTCCTTGTATTTTTTTTCTTTTTTGCTCTATTTAGCATCATTTGAATTACGTATTCTTTTGCTATCAGCTCATATAGCTGTTCAAAATTCAAAACTCACTCACAAACTTCTTTCAAAAAAAAAATAAGGAAAATAAGTCTCAAATTCAGTTGGTAGCTAGGTAATTACGTAGTTTTCGCCAACTATTTGACATTTTTTGATTTAATAGAAGGAATATTACCAACTTAACTAAATTTAATCATATTTTAACCAACAAAAAATGATTGCAGTTTAAATTTGTAGCATTTGTCAACCTAATGTATGGAAGTAATTTACCGTTTAGCTCAATTTTAAAGAAATAAAGGTTTTTACTCTTATAAAATTAAATTGTTCATGATGATCGACTTTTGCAATAAGGATGTCACGAAAAAAGGCCTTAAATTTCATTCTTTTTTATTAATTTGTATATTTTATACTTCACTATATATATATATATATATATATATATATATATATATATATAGTTTGCATCAAAGCAAGAAGAGAGCCCCGACAGATCTCGTGAGAATGCATGTACACTAAAGTCAAATTAAAATAATGATCTTTATTGTAAATCTTATTATACTTGAATCAAGGTATCCTAGTGTCTAAAATATTTTGGGAGTAAAGATTCAATACGTATATAGAAAAGTCCAGTTATTTCTTCCTTTTTTTTTTTACCAATTACACACATTCAGAACATTTTACATTTGAGACATGTATACAACAATTTAACGTACATTAAAATCATACAAAATCAAACTAAAATGACCCAACATGATACACTATTAATTACACAGTTCCTCAAAAGACGTTATTTGTCAAATTTTCTTAATTCCTTACTCAAACTCAATTTATGTAACTTCTACAACAGGAGGAGTTGCAATTCCTACTGTTCTAAAAAATAACTCTTATAACACAACATAATTTGTTAACTTATATCCTAAAGAAAAGTTAACACAAAATAATAATTGATGTTTTTTTCAATAACTGTTATCGAACATCATTTATAATAACTGTAGTGCAAATTTTGTGGCTGCAACTTTTTTGACGTGATGAAAAAGGGAATACAAAATGCTGGTTGCAAATGCCCCTCTTTGCATTTGTTACCCTACAAATTGAATTTATATATATATATATATATAAATTTCCAAATTTTCTATAATAAAGTTGATAATTTCTTTATTTTTCATATCTTGAAAACAATTTTGACTGGACTTTTTTCAGTTCACCAGACAAGTCACCTGATACATCATACTGGACACACATCCAAGCAATAATAAATACTCTTTAACTTGGATAAAACCAGGAGTATAAAATATAAAGTACTCCATAAGATCTGTACTATTGCTCAATACTCATTTAACACCAAGGAAAAAACAGAAAAACTAGTATTTCTATCACTCAATCAACCAAAGAAGGTGTTGATGTGCTCAATATGTGTATAAAAAACCCACACAAAAACAGTATTACTTCCTTAGGGGCTTTCCCTCTGCACTAACATGATATATTCTACTAAATATTAGCCATCTGCATGTGTGATAGGCCTTCCATTGCTTATATATTTTTAAAAAAACCTACAAAAACTTTTCCTTCTCTGCTAGCAGAGTTTAATAATAGGATAAATCCCACGTCCTAGAAGGTACATGAATCTTCTTTTAATGCATGTCATTTTTCCTTCAGGGATATTAAACAATCCAATAGAAATGCTTTGCTGTCATAATTAGATCAAAAGAACAATTATGTAACTAAATAAGCTATTACATATAGATAGGACAAAAATATAATATATAAAAGCATATATTTACAATAGAAAATTTGAACTTTTTCAAAGAATGTCAGAGATTAATTATTTTCCAGAAAGTACTATTTATATATAAATACAGAACTTTTATTTAAGAAGGAGTTGATAGTTTAATAAACTACATATATATATATATATATATGTTTATATAAAAGAAGGAATCTGAAGTTCAAAGAGTGTCAAGGAAAGACTTTGAATTACCTACAACAACAAATGTTGTTGTATTTTTTTTTTTTACAATATTAGTAATAATAAATTATATTTTTATTTATTTGTTAGCGTTAATCCTTGAACTACATATTTTTGGTACATAGGGGCATTTACTATGTAGATCCCCCTTCAATCAAAATAATCAAAGGGTAACATACTGTATGTAGGTAAATAAAGGCTTTCTACTCACATACAATCCTAAATAAATAAATAAATAACAATAATAGTCTAATGTAAGTCAAAATAAATTATTCATGCCATAAAAATAAATAAGAACTAATTAATTTATGTAATAAATAAAGTAACATTTTATTGAAATAAATTAATTATCTATGTAAGTAGAAATACGCATATAATTGTATATAAGTCCATTTAATTTATTAGAATAATGCATGTAAGAGAAAACATGGTTCTTTTCCTTGTACATTAAAAGAGCTATAACTCCAAATTGACATGGCAATTCGATAGAAAATAAATGAAATGAGAACTACAGATAGCAAAAATCAAACCTTACTATCAACTTTTTCATGAGATGTTTGTTTTAAATTGATCTGAAGATTTAAAAGTAATTTTTTAATGAGGCAAGTTATTTTGTTTTGTTAATAATGAAATTCGTGTATCATTGTTTTTGCTATAACTTATATCATTTAATTCTATATATGTGTCAAGTCAAGAAGAAAGCAAGTTTGTTTTCCAATATTGAAAAGGAGAAAATCCACTTTTACGTTTTTTAACTTCACAAAAATAACGGTAAAATATTTTGGAGTCATTTAAAGACCTATTGCGCACTATTGCTGATATACCACTTTTAATCAAGAAATCAAGAACTGTTGTCCATCCATTAAAGCAAGCAGATAAATGTATCGACTGCACAAGGAGCCGATATGGCCCCTGAAAGAACTCCATCTTTTCCATAGCCCCAGAGATTTATTTAATTGTAGTTGGCTAAAACCAGTTAATCATCTGTTTCAGAACTATTAAGAATCAACTACATCCGCCATCATAGTAATAGTAACTACTACATAGTCAGAAATATCAGATGTTTTTTATTCTTGATTTCCTATCATGAAGCTGCAATTATTATTGGAGATTTAGTATTTAATTAATCGAAATAACCCATTAAAACAAACTAAAGAGAATGTCTTCAAGAATACAATTGCGGTTCACACTCATTTTTGAAATATTTCAGAGTAACTTGATTTCTTGTTGAGTAGACACATATGTACTACTATCTTTTCCTATCACTAAATGACGTCCGGTATTAAAACTCAAAGCCCACTCATTCAGGAGAAATTTGAGATATCCTATTTAGTCTTTGAAAAAATATTCTACAGTCTATATATTTTTTTTAAACTATTGTCAGGGATAATTGCTACATTTGACTTGAAATATCTATAAATATATTCAACCAATTATAAATAGATGTGAGTATTTTGTGTTTAATTTAGGTGAGTATAAGTGTCAAACCATCTCTTGGTAAGGGAACCAAAAGCAAAAAGTGTTGCAATTGTTTCCGATCTCCTCTATTGTTTTGCTTTTTTCAATAAGACAGACCTTGAAAATTAGAAAGCTCCAGTTTTGTTGTTGTTTTTGAATGTGTGTGTTGCAACACAGATTTTTTTATTGAATAGATCGAGAAACATTATCTTTTAGTACCTTTTCCCCTAAAAATATCTGATATTAAGGCAAATAAAAGGGAAAATAAAGACTCTCCAAATATTATTTACACTCCACCATCAAAAAGGCTTCTTTGATCTATATATGATTTAGATCAAGTTACTACATTTAAATATATTTAATCATAAATTAAAAAAAACAAAAAAACTCTTAAATATATTTTGATCTGCCTTTTTTATATGATTAAATATTCACAAAGTTCTTTGAAATTCTAACAGTTATAATTTGCTAAATAATATTGCACTGGAGAGTCCTGTCTTAGACTTTAAAAAAATTAAAAAAACTTTTATTTACGAGAAGGAAACAAACTTTGCCTATGAGACCATATGACAGTTTTTATATAGTAAATATATAAAACAATACAGCCTTATTCAAAGGCAGTCGTCCTGTGATTCGGATCCATTTTCTTTCAATCTCAATTCTTTTTTATATATATTTAAATTAATTGTTAAATTATAAATGTATATTTATAATTTTTTGAAATCATTAAAAAAAGTTATATTTGTCTTTTTGAAAATTATTAATATAGAGTATAGTAAAGTTTTTGAAATAGTACATAATAACATAATATTAATTGACTTTATAGACCCTAAATGTACTATATACACTATGCAGTACCTACAAATTAAAAGTTCTCCCTAGCTTAATTAGAGATACACGTTTTATTTTCTCTAATTAGTATGCAATTTTGGTGTGAAGTTTTATGTAGCGTGACTTTTTTTTTTTGCTTTTTTTTACACTGATTAAACAACAGATTGCACTTCAGTGTTAAACCAATTCCAAATCATGTCAAATCCTTGTATCGCTACTAAATAATAATTACATCTTAATATTTTCCCTTGTTATTTATCGACTCCTTTCATCTTGTATTGATGAAAAAATTATGATTTTAAAAATTTCAATCTTTAAATTCCATTTTTGTAGTCTCCCAAAGGACTTGAAAATTTCAAAAAAGTGACTTTTATATATGCAAAATTCGTTATTTTAAAAACATGTGCCGATTTAAGAAATTATCAATCATGTTTGACTTGAGTTGTTTTTTGACTTGGCTCAAATTATAAGTCATTTTTGAAATTTAAAAACTCTGAGATCACTTAATATTTGATTGAGAAGGTTTAATTTACTTTCAATCAATCACAACAAATTATTATAACTATAGTATTTAAAGTTATGTTCTAAGGTTATGAATTTTTAACAGTGATTTTTTATATATTGTGATTTATTACTCTTTGGATGATATAAAAGGGAATGATAGTTTCAACAAATCTCAAGTGAAATCAATCAAGTCTTATAATCACTAGCTCCTAAATTATAGATCTGATATTTATTTGAAATATTAATTGAAATAAAATAAGATTATATCGGATTACAACTCCGAGGGAAGTGGCTTTCCAAAATCGAATTCGTCGTTTTAAGAAAACATAGTACCAACTTTGCATCAGTTTATTTCAAGTCGACACAAAACTATTTTAAAATGTCTTTTGAGAGGTCTCAACTTTAAAGATATAGGGTTCAAGTTTTTCATGTGACGTCATTAGTAATTTTTTTAATTATATTTTTTTTTGAAAATCCGGCATTCTATATACTGACTATATATTGACTCTTTGAATTGATGTTGTTAATCCTTGTTGTCCTGTGATATTCACACAGTCACCTATTATTTTAAATTTTAGTTTAATTAAATATTTATAATTTCTAAGTGAGCTTTTTTCCTTCATTTAAAAAAAAAAAACACACAACAACAACTTACGGTTCTATGTACATCAAAGTAAGTCTGCTTAAATCTGAGGAAAATATTTTCTATATAGAAACAAAAAAATAAGTCATGCAACATCAAAAAAGCTAAGCACAGGAAAAAAGTTTTTCTTTTAATACTTCTTTTCTTCCATTGGTTGCACTTATAAAAAAATAAATGTGAATGTAATTTCATTATTCTAGAATTGTTATTATTAATGTCACAATTAATCAGGTTTTTCTACCAATTAAAGTGTTTATATTTTTAGCATTTTAGTTCTTTAACTAAATAAAGACTTTATTTACATTTATTTTAATGAATTTATGGTTAACCTAAGGCCGTACTTGATATTCAATTGATAGATACTTACATTTGGATTATTTAAAAATAATGTATTGGTTGCAAAGAAAAAATACTGACCCATTTTTTATTACTGGTCTGATCCGTTGAAGTCAAAGCGATGTACTCCTGTTCCAAGGGATCTAATTTGAGGAAATTTATGAAATAGTATTATACTATACATATGCACTGTTATCCATTTTTCACAAACAATTTAAAAAACCAAGATGCTATTCATCCCCAAATCAAAATGAACCATGTCCTTATCACAACTTTTTTATGAATTAAATACTTTTGTATAAAATATTGGTTTTGAAGGAAATATTTTATATTGAATTTTATTACCGGGTTTTTTTTTCGTTCTTAAAGTACGTCACAAACTTACAAAGCTAGTCTATAAATTTCGACTTATCCAAAGATAAGGGGAAAAAAATATTAGTAGATTTGCTGATTAAGGAAGCAATTACAAAAAATTTTTATATTCAGGCGTACATATTCATCTATTTTTTTTAAAAAAAGCTTACTCTTGATCCAGAGCCTATTGAAAATAGTAGTGGGGTGACCTTTCATTCATGGGAGTACAATTAAAGAAAGGCACTACAAAGTTAATTTATAAAGCTTGAAAGGATTTTTTCTTTTGAGAGGTGATCTTTAAAAGAGTATTCCTTCAATGGATATAATTACAAGGGAGATGTTTTATGCAAGTACATATGTAAATGTGATCGGGGCTATTCATAATAATTTAAGAATTTTTTTCATTTTTGACAAAAAAGAAAGTACTTTCCACTTACCCATATCAAATATGTCTATTCAGTACCTTGACTATTTTATAAAAGCAAAATCCTAGTATATTTCATCTTAAAAAAATACTTCTGTTGGTGAACACTTTTTCTTTTTGACTTTCTTGAAAGATAATAATAGAAAAAAAAATACAAACATAAAAAAACTTCATTCCGATTGAGAAACTTTTATTTTATTTTTTGCTATCAAAAAAAGTAATTAGTAGGTGGAGACAACAGCTGAATAGTTATTATGATCATCACATTTAAAATAAAAAATAAAACAGACATAAAAGTAAGGTGTGACTATAGAGAAAGACAAACACATACACATACTAGAGATGATGCTATTGGCAGTTTGGCATATTTGAAGAGCGATCATACATCTATATTAAAATCTTACATATGTTTGCACCATAAATTCAGCCCGGGAAAGGGGTAACATTATCTGCCCTTTTATTCTAGGTAATATCAGTTATTTACATGCTGCAATCCTATTCTTAAAACATCCATAAATTCTTTGTATTTTATTGTCAGCTGTCGATTTTCTATTTCTCTTTCCCCTTTAAATTACCAATCTTACTTTTAAGAGGCTAGAGAAGTTTGAAAATCGACAACTGACAATAACTTCAATGTATTTTATTGTCAGCTGTCGATTTTCAAATTCTTTTGCCCCTTAAAAGTAAAGTGATGATTGGTTTAACTCAAATAAACTGTAGGGTAAACTCTGAACAATTTCCTTCTATGAAATAAAATATAATCTATGTATGTTTTGGAAAGAGTTGCTTCTACTACAAGTTAATTTCAGGTATATCCGTTACGTCAAGATTTAATCCGAATATGAGTACTGCTTTCTAAGAAGGCCATTTTTTACTCCATAAACTATTCACACTGTCTAACAGGAACATAATACTACAAAAATTCGAATGAGTGCAACTTGTAGATATAATTTTTATATCTATAGAAAATTCTCAAAAATTCATATATGCTTTTTAAAAAAAACTATGCACTTTGAGTATGAATAACATTTTTTTGCAGGAACAGGAGAATAGTTGCTCGTATTTAGATTTAATAATACATGCATTTTACGAGCTATAGCGTTATTCAAATGGAAATGAAAAAAAAAATGGTATTCAAATATTTAGTATTCCATTTTGCCAGATGAAGCCAATAGCTTAGTCTTGCATTCTTTTTTTACACCCTTTGGATTGTACAGATAGAAACTAACTCTACGAATAATGTTCCCCCAAAAAACGAAAAGAACGCAACTATAAATAATAAAGTATAAAGACCATTCCTAGTGTATCCCTTGTGTAAATATAGCACAAGTTGTGATAAAGTCCACAAGAATTTATAAAAAAAAAAAAATACAAGAAAAAAGTTTTTTATGAGTTATGTGAAAAGTTATAGTTCCGTATCATCTTAAGAAACAGGACAATGTTAAAAAAACGCTTTTTTATTTGCTGAAAAATGAATCCCCTGGGAATTAATGGCTCACCATCAATTTGTGCTTGATTTATGTTCAAATAAGAGTTAGAAATACACACTTTATGGCAATGGCTTCAAGTTACTTTAATAATCCTTTTTTTTTTTTTGGCTAAAAAAAATATAAAAAATTAATATACAATTTGAGATGATTTAGATTACAAAAAGTTATGAGTTTTGAATGACAAAAAGAAGCAATTTTAATTTAATTAAAAAAAATTTATGCAGAAATTACTAGAGGCTATTATTATTCAAAATATAAATAACCCTATAATGATTCAATATAACCCAATTCTTGTAGTGAAGGTAGTCAAGCAGAAATACAGTTGCTAGGGTTTTTTTTTGTTCCACATTCAGACTTTTTTATTAATAAACAGCAGAGTTTCTCATTACAGTAGTAAACTGTAAAATATCAATATTAATTTTTGTATTTTAAAAAGTAAAATAAATTCCTAGTTATTGTAAGATTCAAAATTAGTTTATGTTTTCTTTCCTAGGAAAATTTAGTAACTATTAAATATTTATTTGTTTTGATATTTGTCAATTAATATGTAAACGAAAAGACTAATTGACTAATTGGTCCTAGGACTGTTGAATGGGTGAAAAAAATTGGACTCTTTATAACAAAAAAAAAGACTGAGAGGGGAGAGAGGAAAGACTGACTAAGAACATAGTCCTAGGACCGATCCAACACTAATTTTTAGTGGAGTTGCCTGTTGTGCAGTTGAGAAATACACAACTGGGGTCAGGAGTCTCAAGTCAACACTTCACAGAAAAACAAATTGTATCCCAAATACTGAACATTTGTGCTGATATAGAACAATTTGCGAAATAATTTACCCGACATATAAATGAATTTTTCCAAGTAGATTCCTATTCCCTATTTTCTTTTCTAAATAACAATGTATTACATGATATATAATGCCCATGTAGACTATACATAACGTAATGGTTACCTATAAAAAGAAAAAGAAAAAAGGGACAAGGAACATATGTACATTCTTGTAGTAAAGTTCAATTATTGGAACACTTTCTGACTTTGTTGGATGTTATTTAATATCAATGCATATTTGCAAAGCATGAATCGTAAGAGCTTTAAGCTGAGTGATTCCTCAATATATACTTAACTTTTGATTTAATGAATTAAAATAAATACATATGTGTTAAGTCAACAGAAACCAAGTTTATCTGAAATATTTCAAAAATGAGTTAGAACTGCATTCATATTCATAAAGCAATTCACTTTCGTTTTTATTAATAGGTTATTTCGATTAATTAAATAATGACTCCAATAATTACAAATTATTTATAGGGAAAAAAAACCGGCCACAATCAAGAATAAAAAAAACACCTGGTATTTCTGACTATGTAGTTACTATTACTATGATTCATGGGCAGCATGATAGCGGATTAAGTTGATTCAATTGTTTTGGAACATATAATGAACTGGTTGTTGACAAATGCAACTAAGTAAATATCTTGGGCTATCAAAAGATGTATGTTTTTTCAGGGACCATATCGGCTTCTTGTGTAGTCGACACATTTATCCGCTTGCTTTATTGGATGGACAATAATCCTTGCTTTCTTGATTAAAAGTGATATCTTAGCAAAAACCGAGCGTAATAGGTCCTTAAATGACTCCAAAATATTTGACCGTTATATTAATGAAGTTAAAAAACTTAAAAGTGGATTTTCTCCTTTTCAGTATAGGAAAACAAACCTGCTTTCTTATTGACACGACACATACATATATGTAATTTAATTAAATCTATATCATGAAATAATAACATGTAAGATTTCTGGGGAAAATAAATATTTCTGAAGAATATCCTATATATGTATATAAAACCCCAGAAAATCAAGGGAAAACGGAATTCTGGAATACCAAGGGAAAAGTTCTTATAAAAACTGATACTGATTTCCCACGTCAAGGACTTAAAGAGATTTACTAGGATTATCTGATTCATCTCACTGTCTCCTTATTGTCATATTTTGATGAAAATAATATGGACTTTTCTTATCAAATTTTTTCAAAAAGTAGCTTTTGTCTTAAAATATTTTAAGGACTTCATCTCAAATGAGCGTTGATAGAGAACGTTTTAAATAAGAGTCTTTACCTCAAATATAAGTCACAATTCTCAGTAATCACCCAATTAATTCTTATACTTTCTTAATTTATTCTCCTTGAAGATATAAGCCACTGGAAAAACAAAAAAACATTAATTTGCTGACTCAAATAATAAAGATTTGAAGTAACAACATTATAAAGTCATAATTAAAATGGTTGTAGAAACTTTAATATTGGGTTTTGATTCATACATTCTGACTTAATCACTATCTACAGCTTCCTATAAATATATACACTCTATTGAAAATAAAGAATCAATATTCCCAAATCAAATAAGTTTTTTTTAATCTTAAACTGTTGAAAAACAAAAAAAATGTAAAGTTCAGTTTCGAAAAAAGCTCTTATTTTTAAAACACAAACAAAAAACCTGTTTGACATTTACATTATATTTTCTCTAGATTTGATCATTTAACACAAAAAATAAGCTTATATCTACTTGAAATTAGTATTAAACTTGGCAAGAAAGAATTTTAATTTTAAATGAATTTATGGCTTTTCTTACTTTAAAGCTAATATAGCATATTTAAATATGTTTATTCACAAAAATACTCAAAAACATGATTTTTTTGACATGAATTTAATTTATGAATGATTTGGAATTAGGTTGTTGAGTTCTTTCATCATTAGATATGGAACTTAAAACATTATTTTCCTGATTTGTTTTATTTTAAAAAAAAAAAAATTTTTTTTTAGCATTTCAGTGTAATATTTTGAAGCAAATTTGTAGAAAAGTGATTATATTATAGCTAACATATATGTATATAGAGTGTGATGAAAAAGCTTTTAGAAAATGTTTCCAACATTTTTTTGATATTTTCTAAAAGAACTATGACAGGAAGGTGTTTTTATTATTTAATTTGCTTTTTTTTCCGGAGCTTTCACCATGAATCGAAAGTTTTTTTTCATTTTTTTCTTCCTCCTTTTTGATTCATTATTTTTACATATATTTACCAATGTATAAACTTATATATATTCTCAATACACTACGCTTTCTCTTTTTTTTCTTCTAATGATTGCTTCCTTCTACCACTGCAAATACAGACAGACATAAATTACAATCATGATTACAAAGTTTCTTTTTGACACTAAAAATTATAATTTAGTAGTGAAAGAGCAAAGGAAACACATGAAAAAAGCACCTTTAAAAGATATTGTACAAGAAATTAAAAAGCACTCTTACCCTTTTCTTATCAAGCAAGCTCTAATTTGGCCTTCTAAGCCTTCAAATTGCCTCAAAATCAGCCTCTACAGACCTTGATCTACCTCGTACACATACCAGATACCTACAGTCCATGTCATTTTTTGGATCAAGGTATTACTTTCAGTTTAACCTGTTTCCCTTGTCCACCTGGCTGATCGTGATGCTCGTTTAAACATACGAACGGACAAAGGGCTTACCGCCATATATGTTGCTTAAATATATTTGTGTACGAATTCAACTTTCTAAATATCTTATACCTATAAAAAGGAATTAATCTTGAGTCACACATTGTGCTTTTTCTATATACTGTGTAGAATAATACACTTTGTTATTACGTCATTATTCGTGTGCAGACTATTTGTCAAAAATAATTTCCTCGTTGAAAAAATATTTTGGAGTAAAGACCGACAAAATAGCACAAGTAGTATAGTAGTATACCTAGAAATATTTGACTATGATTCATGCAGTATCATTTATTACTTAACATAAATCAAACTCAACCGTCACCTCAAACCAGACCCTTTAATATTCACTAATTAGCCGCCACATCACCCATTTACTCTACATATTGATCTCAAACCTTTAATAAAAATGAATGACCCAAATCCTGAATGTACTTCTTTCACAGTTCATTTACTCAAAGCATCATCCTATCATACAAATTATAAACATTGCCGAATGGAAGAGTAAGGATCTGATTGGCTAAGGGGGTCATGAACAACCTAGACTAAGACAGCTTAATACATATTATGTCCTTATTTTTCTTAATACAATCATAAAATGAGTGAGCTTATGTAGTGTTCTGTCGACTAAACTTAATTGAGTCGAGTCGTGAAATATGAGCTCGAGAAAGAGACGGAATATAAAGTGAGTATGAGAATTTGGATTTCAAATTCATAGGAATGATTCTGTGTTTCAAATAAGAACTCATTTTTGGAGATGCAACAGGAAGGGAAATTATAATTGTTCAGTATTGCTCTAATGTATTTATCATTTTTTTTTGAGGAGGAAGGGGGGGGGGGTTACACGTGTTACAATTGTCCTATATTCTATGTAGAACCGTCATTCACATATATTTAAACAGATATTCCTGGCATTGAATTAGAAAGCCATTACAATGTAAGCTAATTTTGTTAGTGGTAGAGGAAAATGGATGTATTTGAAATGGTACGATTCTCAATGAGAATTGGAACTTGTACATGCTGCTCCATTGCGTCATTAAAATAGTTTACCCACTGATGACGTAACAAAAGAAGAATAAAAATGTCTTTTATAAATAAAAAAAAGAACTGTCCCCAAATTTCTGAATTAAAAAAACCCTCCCACTTAACAAATCGAAAATTTTGGTACGGAGACAATACTAATGTACTTATACTCATAATGGGGGCGGAAACACACTAGCTGTGCTAGATTTATATGCCTTTTAGATTCTTTTACTGAACAATAAACATTAGGAGCTCTCATTAGTCCAAAGTATAGATACCTAAACACCAAGTGCCTTTCTTTTTTGAAACAGATGTATCCACCTAATATTCAAAAAAGGTTCAACCAAACTTCTTTAATAGATACTTTTACATATTAAATGAGTTTATATTTTTTTGTAGTCTAGATATATGTATCTAGAATCTGATCCAAGGAATAAGGAAAACTCTCTCTCCAAATATACTTTTTTTGAGAGACACATCATTTGAAGAGCAATTCATTCTTAAAAGACATTGAATCCCTATGGATTTACCAGCCTGAATATATATATATATATATATGTCCAAACCATTCTAGTATGTATGTATCTTATGGTAGTATTAAGTTTGAACAAAAGGCACATGTTAGAAAAAATAATCATTCTATGGATAAGTATGTAAAACTTTCATATACAAAGCACATTTTCTAAAAAAAGAATTTTTTTTTTGTAAGAAATTGAATTATAAATAAATGGGGGAAAAATGTTACTTTAAAAAGATATAATAATAAAAACGACAGTACAGGAACTATCAACTTTTTTTCCGTATATATATATATATATATATATACATATATATAACAAGGAAAACAAAAATAAAAAACAGTTGATCACAGTCAACTACCAATAACTGTTCTATTTATGTAAAGTAATTAAAAAAAGTAAAAACCGCTCTTAGAAGGATTAAAAGTACTTTCCTCCATGAGGATATATTTCTGTAACATGACTTACAAATATCTTTACAATAAATACAAAACAAGAAAATTTTAACATTCTTTAAAAATTGATATTACATATAAAAAAAGAAAGACTTTATAACAAACTATCAAAAGATTTATTTGCAAAAAGTTATAGAAAAATAAGTCAAATATATATTATGACTTGAAAAACATAATAAAGACAGATAATGAGCAAATTATGACTTTCAAATTATGATTTATGGCGTGACTGTCTTTTGTTTCCAAGTCAAATTTTCATTTTTTCCTTCTTTTTTTTTGTAGAGATGATTTATTTATTAATAGTTTTCCATATTTCATAAATAATTCAAAAAATAATAGTGTTTGTCTTATATGTATATTTAGAGTTTAAATAAATTTCATCTTGAAAAATCTTTATACATATATGTATGTACAAAAAAGAAGAAAAACAGGTTGAAAAATTTCATTTTTTTTACATTATATACATATATATGAATAAAACTTTAGTAGTACAGCTGTCATATTATGAATTTGGAATGCTCATGCAGCTTTTATTTACTTAAAAAAACGTTAAAATACTCTTATTTAGAGCCCTCATTTGATTTTACAAGACTTTATTTGACTCTGATTCTGACCTTTCAAACAGAATTTTTCGTATTTTCTTTGTTTTATTATATATTATGACAAAGGATTTTTGCGACTTTTAATTGCAATTTGCAGAGCCTTTAAGGATATTCCAAAGATTTCACAAAATTATTTCTTTATTGATTATCTTCTTAATATTTTGTAAAGGAACGGAGTTATTTGAATTTTTCTTTGAAAAATGTATCTTTTCCGGAATTTCAGCTGTAAAAAACAACAACCGATGTCAGGAGGGAACTTCTCTCGTTTGCACTCTATTTTTCCATTTTTTTTATGAGGCCCATTGGATAAAACAAAATACTTCATAAAGATTAGATCAAATTAAAGCTGAAATTTTAAGAAGAGGAAAATGACCATTTACTCGTGAGAAAAATGAATACAACTTGATTTGGTAAATGGTAGAGGGGTAATCAAAAACTTAATTTAAAATAACTAAATAAATTATATTATGAAGCGGCAAGAAAAATTACAATTTATTAATTGATGATTGTGACACAAATTTTTGGTAAACGGTCGACATGAAAAACATGCGAGTTGAACTATATGTATACCTACAAAAATATGTAGCTTTTTACACATTATTTACCTACAAAAACAAAAAAGGTAGGAAAAAATATGACATTTTCCCTAGATGAAGTTCCCTCATTGTTTGTGACATACCAAAGTATTATTTAATTAACATAATTTATAAATAAAAAAATGAAAGATGATTAATTAGTTAAAGAATACAAATTTACTTCACAATTTTTCTTTTGATGGATCACAAAGGTAGAAATATTATAAGCAATAGTGTTTCAAATATAACAAACAAATTTGAAATGGGTTTTTAATTGTAAAAATTTGGTAAATGAATAAATTTCTTTCCTTCAGTGAAATAATTACGTTTGAGCAAATACTTACATTTACTCTGACTGTTTAATTCAAATTTAACTTTTATTTACAAGATAAAATAAATGGTATGATCATAAATTGACATACATTTATAAAAAGTTTGTTCTTTAGATTCTTATAATAGGATAACAAACTTTGATTTCATCATTGAAGATAAAACATAATCCCTTTACTATTGTATTTTTAAATACTGTATTATTTTCTTATTATTTATTTGAAACTGATCTATCGAAACTGATTACATGTCTAGATACTTAAGCACAAAAAGAAAATTATACAAAGATATTTCCTTTTAAAGCTAAATGACTACTCGATTTAAGTTGTTTGACAATTCTTAGGCTTTAACCCTCCTATTATCCTTGGGGTCAATTTGACCCCAATCAATGTTTATTATTCAAAAAACAATAGTTGGCTTTTTTTTTTTGCTCCATATTTTATGACTTTTCCTAATTTGATGGGGACAACTGATTAAACGTAAAATTATCATGATAATATTTTTTCAATGTGCAGAACGCATATTCCACACATCGGTGTATCTCTGGGGTCAATTTGACCCCAAGCTGTTTTAGCTGTGTAAAACTTGTCTGTCTGTGTGTGTGACCTAACATCCCCACACCTGAAGGTGCAGAGTTGATACTTTTGAGTTGATACAACATGGGGGGGAAACAATTTTCTGTAAATCATTTTCTGGAGGCAAATATACCTGGGGTCAAATTGACCCCAAGGGTAAAATGTGTTAGTAATAATTTCAAGATAAATTAATTCTAATTTAAAAGTTTTGCCTGATGGTGGCGCTAGAGGGCAGGTAAACTCACTGATAGGTTTCACTATCAAGGGGTTATTTATGTATTCAACAAATAAACAAAGTGCCTGACACAAAAACTTGGTCAACAATTTTCTGCAAATCATTTTCTGGAATCAAATATACCTGGGGTCAAATTGACCCCAAGGGTAAAATGTGTTAGTAATATTTAAGGATAATACGAGGGTTAAAAACTTCCAAACTGCAATGTGAAATGTGTTAACTGAGGAATAGAAAAAAAAATGATTATCCAACTATTAGATCCATTTTGCATAATCGAAAAGTGATAAAATCATTTTTTTTTTGTAAAAATTACTTTTCTAATTTAAATAGAGAAAATCATTATTAAAGAAATAAAAATATAAATAGCAACTGAAGTCACTCAGTTGTAGATAATGAAATAAGTGATTTAAAATTATAATTTCAAACCATTTTTTTAAGGTTTTTGTATTTTATTAAAATGATTAGTCCTTAATTTTCATTGATTTTCATTTTTTCTCCTTTTGCTCTTCAAAATTAAGAAGGCCCCTTGTTAAAAAAAAACCCAGAAAATTTTGATCACTTATTAGAGTAGAGTTGTGCATATAGAGGGACCCAGTGTAAAAAAATATAAGTCTCTTAATAAAGTCAAAAACAATATACATACATAGTACACATGAGAAAATAAAATACAGGAGGTAATAGGCAGTATTAGGAATGTAAAAAATATGCAAAATGCCGCGTGCGAGATTTTGTGGAGTTGGCACTTTTAACAGTACTTTTTCTTTTCCAAAGTTGTAATCATTTTTCCCTCATTACTGAAGGGAGAACATCTACAATAGCAAATACATTGTTAGAAAACGGCTCAGGTCCAGTTAATTTTCTGCCTCTCGTCTATGGTATACATAATGTTATTATTTATTATTTATGTCTTCATTTGTATATATAAAAGAGAACAGCAGCTTGTAGCTCAGTAAGACGTCATGACAGCTGAAGCTGCTTCCCTCTCAACATTCCCCATTTGCATATTTTTTACATTCCTAGGCAGTATCCTTGACAGGTATGGGACTTTTGTAGAGTGCAGAGAGAAGACGGGAGCGAGTCTTATGATACACTTGATGACAACAGCTGCCTATTATATGATTGTGTGTGTGTGGAGTGGATTTTATATATAGAAATAGCACTAGGTACGGGGAGAACATGATGATTTCTCTAAGCATTTTGAACAAAATTTATCACATATGTAACCAAAAGTTATACAATTCTTCTTTTAGAGAAACATGTTTGCTCCTCAAGAGTCTAAAAAAGAGTAAAGCTATAATTTTAAAAAAGAACAAAAACATTAAACCTTTTTCCTTTTCTAATCATCAAAATGTATTTTTTCTCTAACTATGTCAAATCCCAAATGTTTTTCAAACCAACTTTTGAGTGAGTAATGAGTTTATATTTCGTGTGATCATCCTGAGAAAATGCAATGTAAGTTTAAATAAAAATTAATTTTTTTTCCATCAGGCCTATATAGCTTAGAAGTAACATACCTGCATATAATTATACTCGGAATCTAAAATTTTGCTGTTGTTATTTTTGATGGCTTTTGTAGAGAAGTCCAATAGATATTTGAACGTACTATTTTCATATTTTATATTAAATATATTGATTCTTATAATACTCAATTCATTCCTGGTTTTCTCATTATAAGTAGTTGTTTTATTTTTTGAGTTGATTTGCGGCTTATAAATTGATGTACTAAAAAGTATTCCATCACTGAATATGTTCACATATCTTTAAATCTATATCAAAGGAGAAATTAATGGTATGCATTTTATGCAAATGACATGATCAATCCACTGAATATACATACATATAAACTACCTTAATGTAATTATACATATACTAAAGAATATATCTAAGTCATTCATCATTTCAATAAGAAAACTGAGGACCTAAAAATAAAACAACTAATCATACAAAACTACAGATATTATATGTATGCAAATTTGAAGAATATTCAAATACCTATACAATAAATTATTGGTATGAACTTTAAGAAATATTGATTGATGAAAACTAAGTACATCTCTTATTATCTCAAATTGAAATGCCTTCTCATCATTAACACCTATCAAGAAGAATGAAAAAAAAAAGTTGAATAAAATATCGATTAGGGTAATAAATTCTTGAAAGATTAATAATATTCTTTCTATAGATTTATTGCGCAGAAGAAAAAAAAATATGGGGTAGAGATTCATTCACTGGTAAAACATTTATATAGATATATTTTGTAAGAATTTCAATAACTTTTGTGATCTTTTATGTGGATTTTACATGCAAGGACATTACATTAATATTCTCATTGAATAAAAGGCTGGGTTTTGTCTTTAAAAAAAGCATTTTCTTCTACATATATATAAGTTGTATACATATTTATAATTTAAATTCTTAGTAGTGGCCTTTTGACATGTTTAAAGTATATATTCATGAAGGTATCTATGTACAAAATATACTCATTGATGGATTAACAAAAAAAAAGGAGAAAAAAGGCCCATTAAAAACTTTAATCAATAATGTTAATCAATTAATTATAATTAAGAACTCATCATATTGAAAATAATAACTCTTCATTATCAATGTATTTAAGCCAGTCTACAATTTGAAGCTGGTGAGTTATTTAATGGAGCATTTTCACGTGACGTCATCATTCTGAATGTCAGCCATCTTGGAAGAGACATAAATAAACATATTTTAAAAGAATAAAAATCCTTCCTACTCGTACTTACACTTTCTTTCAAGTTTTATGCATTCTTATCCATTTTCTTAAATACTAACTATATCAACAGCTAAATCTGCCTGTCAGCATGACTTAACTTTTGGTGTCATAAATAATCTCTGACGTCACTCAAAACACTATGTATATTAATTAACATACTAGCGGTGTATTTAGTTCACTAAAGTGAATGTATTTTTTATTAAATCAGTTTATTAATCAGTAGAAAAAGTTGAAAAATCCGGGAGAATTTGACATAAAAAAAATTTAAATACATAAATTTTTTAGTTTATATTTTTATGTTATAGTTTTGCTTCTTTTTTTCTTCATATTTTACGTAGCAAATTGAAACAGTTTCTAACAGCACACAAGTATTATGTTAATCTATTTGTTACAGTCTTAATATCTTTGTATAATTATTGACCTTGAATGTAGAAATTAAACACATAGAGAAAGCAAAAGGAAGAAGAATAAAAATAATGAAGGAAATGAGACCAAAATCTCTTTAAAAAAATTAATAATTTATTTTTTAGATCATTAAATCTTCATAGGCTTATTATATTTTACTTTATTTTTCGTATAAAAAATAAAACTAATGGTCCTCGCTTAAATAATATATATTCATTTAATCAAAAAAAAAAAAAAACACAAAATATAAATAGATGAGCCAGAAAATGTTACTTATACTTGCTGGGGTTTAGAATCTACATAATAATTTATCAAAAAAATGGCAAAATACAAAGTCAAAAAATACTCAAATCGTTAATCAAAACAATTTTGATATGGAATGCCTCATAGGGAAAAAAAATCTTTTTTTAAAAAAATGGTCATTATATGAAATATACTTAGAAGTTTCACGTTTTAAAGGACTTTAAGGAAAAGTAACAGGGGACTCAAACTACATTAAATGACTGTTTGTGGACTATTTGTCGCCATATCTCCTGTTGTAGAAGGTTAATACATACTAGTCTTTAAAAAAAAACTAAGCATGTCTTTGTGCCTTTCTGAATGAATACAAGTATTATACAACTTTGATCACAATATTTTTTTAGAGAGTGTTTGTTTTGTATAACAAATATTTAACAAACAATTAATTTAAATAAATATCCATATAATTTCTTTCTTCCAACAAATATGAAAGAATTTTTGTCAATAATAATCATTTGCTATTACACTTGCTTTCACAAAAAAGGAAGAATATAAACTTGAGCGAATGATAATTTTTTTTTCTTATATTCTTTTTTAATAATATTATAAAAGATTATTATAAAACGGATTTAAATTGAATTAAATTCAACTTATTCTCTTTACTCTGTCAAATTTAATCAAAAATTACAGTAACACTCTGAATAATGAATTTAAATCCAACAACATTTTCCTTTACATTCATAAATACATAGAATTTGACTACAAAAGGCTCGACTCAACTAAATATTTACATAAATTTAGATTTAAAATCCTTTTTACCACATTCCATGTACGTATATTTCATTTTTAACAATTTATATGTGTATGTATACATATATAAAATGTAAATATACTATTTAAATCTGTAGGGATTTGAACATATTCAAAGAAAAACTGTTTAATACATATACATATTAATTACAACATTATGATTCATGAAATATATATAAATATAGACACATAATATTATAACTTTTATACATAATAAACCTGAATAAAAGTTGGTTAAAAAAACTTTTTTTTTTCCTGATTAAAGGGATAAGTGTTTCCTCAAATTTTCATTGACTTATCCAGTAAAACAAAACAAAACATAGAGTTGATTTCGACTTATTAAGCGTACCAAGGACAGTGTTAGATACATTACGTAGAATAAATATTTCATTACTCATTAATTAGCAAAAAAAAAAAAAACATGGTTAATAATCCTATCAAGATCAAGAAGAAAAGTAAATAATTAGTTACTCGTCAAAGTAACGTTACTTTATAGCATGTTCATATGTTAAGTTATACACTATTAAAACAAAATAAAACGTAGAATCAATTTGACTTTGGCCTTTTATATGAACTTAAAATACGCCAAACTAAAATCCTTGTTATTTAAAGATCAAATCATACCTATGAATTTATGATACACGAAACAATCAATGATAGAACTAAGTAACAGGGTAATAGTTTTCTTTTTTCTGCAAAAGGGCGTAGTATGTGGAAGGGAGAGTAGTTAAGTAGGTTTATTTACAAAATAAGAGCTCTCCTAGTAAGCGTATTTCACTCCAAAATTGTCTCAGTTGGCAAGCTGTACTATGACATATTTGTTTTCAAAAGCTGTCATCTTTATTTTCTATTTCTTGCAAACAACACATCCATTAACCTGATAAGTTTTGACATAGCAAATGTGTTTAGAATGCCTAAATTATACTCGTTGAAAAGTGAAAATGTCAAAAAGTATACATTTCATTTGGAATAATGACTCCTTTTACTGTTTTCGAAGTGATGCTCTCAAATGGATTAAATAATGCTGCTTTGGTATATTACATACAAATAATACTAGCATTCTTCATTTTCTCATCTACTGAAGAACATCTAATTTGACGTCAACTTAGGCCTGGTCTTTAAGCCCGCCTGCGAGCTCTTTTTCTACATCTCTACAAAAAAATTACACGCTTACTAAAAAAAAGAACAGCATTACAAACGCAATTAATTCCATCTCTATAAGAGACAAGGCATAGTAATATGATAGTTTTGCGTTCAATTTTTTCTTTTCGATTACGACCATCCTATTCTTTATAAAATTATAATTTGTTAGTTTGAAATTAAATATTCATCAATGGCAAATCGTAGAAAATATGTGTTATTTTGTTTTATTTTTTGAAAACAAGCAATTGTGTAAATTAGTTGACTGTAAACGTATTTATTTTCTCCATGGCAATGCCACTAGGATAGCTTGTTTAAATATTGTCCATGGCCGTAATTGCCATGTTCATATATGTATCCATGATACTGAGGCATGAATAATTCTGACTCATATAAAGGTGTCCTAAAGTTAATTAGTAATCCTTTTTCCTAGGGTTTTCATATTTATAGAAACATACACAAATGCCATAGAAATAATTGCTATGGTGACGAAGTTCGACACTACAAATCAATTCAATCATTTGAAAAAATGAAGAAAAATTGATATTTTTTAAAACCTATTTCAATGATGAGATACCATTAGTGCCATCATTGAATGATGATGATTATGCATGTGTTAAGAATTTCAAAAGTATTTATTTTTCGTCATGTATCAGTATTTGTGGCGTCATTCTATGACGTATGAGCCATTAAATGCCTCATAAATACTAAAATGCGCTATGAGTTATGATACGTTGACATTTATGATGGTTAATGATGCAAACAATACTCGAGTGATCAATGATGCATTTTTATTTATCATGTAAAATTTTTTCATGTCACATAACTACAGCTAAGATTTGGAGATTTATAGCACGGATGGTTATATTTTTTATTTCTTATTTAATATATGTATGTATGGATTTTCGTTTGTAAAAATGTCTGGCCACACTATGCGTGAGAGAAAAGATTCAAGTCCTTTTATTGGTCAGTTCCATTATGACACCCATTTTCTTAAAATAACAGGAGTTTTTATTCTTATAAAAAATTGGTTGTGTATGCCTTCAAAAGAGCCGACTTTCACAATGATGACATTATGTGAGAACCATCTATTAATAATAAAACATAATTAGTTTGTAGATTGTCAACTAACATGTTTTTTTGTGTAATTTATGATCATCAGGATTTGAGCAATTAACACATCTCATTCGTCTACATCAACATCATTCTCAGTTTCGAGGGATGAAATAAGAGAAAAATAACTGAATCAGTTGAAAATAAATAATAATAATAATAAAATAATCGGCCATCTTAAGGTTGCCAAATCCCAGCCCTAGGCATAGTGCACTAATACATAGACATGGGCAAAATGGTTGAAATAAAGTTGAGTTTAAGGAAGAAAAGAAATAAAATCATTTGATACCATCAATATTTGAATTCAGTCTTTTCAGTATCGTTGAGGTTAGGGCGTACAGCAATTGTCTATTATTTAATATTATCAAAATACAATCAATAGATAAAATGTAGTAGCACCAAATGGTATGTTCAACAGCTCAACAAAATACCTATCCCAAGTAATACATGTATTGAATAACCAATAAAAAGTTTCGATTACGACCATCCTATTCTTTAAAAAATTATAATTTGTTAGTTTGAAATTAAATATTCATCAATGGCAAATCGTAGAAAATATGTGTTATTTTGTTTTATTTTTTGAAAACAAGCAATTGTGTAAATTAGTTGACTGTAAACGTATTATTATTATGTCATGGTGTGCCATCTCACGTATATTACCATTACGCTCTAGACGACAATCAAGATTCAATGAACATCATTTTCCCTCTATTATTTATTGTCCATCTTTTTAAAAGTAAAAATACAAAGAAAAAAGTCAATTGTGATCAATATAATTCAATAAGTATTGAAATTATGGGCTTACATAAAAAAATAATTTAGAAATATGTAACAACTATGTATAATTTAAGGCTTATTTTTCAATAAGATTTAACAAAATGACCCAATGGTACAACTTTTTTAAGCAGTGAAGTATTTTGTAATTATTTAGATGTATAACTTTATCTATGTGAATTAAATTGAAATTGATTTAATTTCTTAAAAATGTATCATCGAGAACAAACGCTCTACAGAAAAAAGTAGCATAGGTGTTTGTTTTCTACGCAACTTCTTTGTCGATTATTCTGTAATCAAATAAGTAACTTTTCCAAAACAATTGAATCGAAATGGTTGTTTTTAATTTGACTCATTACATTTCAACGTTGCTTATTCGAATGAACTAATCAAATTCATGTTCTATTTGAAGTCATCAGAATATAATATAATCCCAATTTTTGATTAACTAATCATCTATTATATTCTATGTATATCATAGCTATAAAACAAAGTAACAAAATGTGCTTATAAGCTTAAGGGATTTTTTTTTGGCTACAAGAGAACGTTTTCTCCCGATAGAGGTTGCTTTTGAGGTATATATATATACATATATTATTTTTCTTTTCTTTATAGAATTATCTTTCTGTTTATTTCAAGTAACAGAGTGTATTCATGGAGGTAGTGATGTAAAGGTATTTATAACGCCCGTAACGGTTGACAAAGTTGACATGTAACTAGATAAATAATTTGAACAAAAATTTATGAGATGGTCCTTGTTTCACTACTGCTTTTTATAGTTTAGAGGTGTCTGCTTATGACATTCAATATTGACAACTTTTTCAATAGACTACCTCGTTATTGTATTATTCAGGGTTAATTTTTTTCACGTAAAAGTACTGAATCACGTACATCAGGATTTATGTAGTAGTATTAAACGGGTTTACCAAAATATATTTACACGACATATCCACGCAGTATGTTTATAAACTATAGGCTGACACAGAGCCGTATCTCAGTTACATAAATAAATATGCAAAGAGTTAGAATGATGAGCTTTTTGTTAGTTTTTTTATATTTATTTTACTTCATATGTTTTCTTTGATCCATTGAGCTCCAAGCTCTTGGTTTACTATTAGACACGACATGTATTTATAGGCCTTCCCCCCCTTTCCAATCAGTTATATATGTATTTTTTAATTAATATTTATTTATATTGTAAATATAAATAAACTGTTTAAAATTGAATATTCGTTGTTTTTAATCAGAATGGCTCTAAGAATATTTTAAACTTATAACCTTTATTAAGAAATGATTCATTTTTTGTATATGCTATTGGTTTAAAAAGACTTTAAATTAATATTCGTTGATGAGCAAAAGAATTGCATTATTACATTCTATTAAACAAATTAAGAGTCTTAAAAATAAATGATACTTAATTAATGTAAGAAGTAAGTGTATGTATGTAAACAAATGTTTAAATATGCCACTCAAGCAATAAGCTACTTATTTTCTCTCTCTTTTTAATATATATATATATATATATATATATATATATATATATATATATATATATAAAAGATGGGTGACAAGGATTAATGATGTCACTTTCCTTCTAATACAACTTTTTACAAAATTATGTTTTCACTTTTTTTTTGTTTTGGCTTTATAAATTAATTTTTTCTACGCACTTTCCTTGTATTTTTTTGATTATTTTTTTGCATGTATAAACATATTTTAATCCATGATTTCATTATAATATACACATAGTTATGCAAATGGTTTAAAGTGTGCCATAAATCTACTATGCCTATAGGCATATACATATATATGTATATAAAAAAACATTATTTAACCCTCTGAAACATGCTTTTTTATAAATACAAAAATGTTGAGCCCAAAATGTTTGTCACACTTTGTACAAAGTTTTTTTCTTAACATCTATCTCTTAGTACATATTGAGGTATATCAGTTCTTAATTTAGTTCGTAAAATTATTCCCATTCCATATCTTGTCTCTTTTATCGGTCCTTGAAAAGCGTTCCAAATTTATAAATATATATTTAAAAAATGGAAGCAACGTGTAAAAAGTACGTGTATTAATTCAGATCCTTCAAGGTCTTAAAATAGCAAATCCTTCTTTGGTCTCATATTTGAGCTCATATATAGAGTAATTTCAAATCAAAATTTTATATCCTATCAATTATATTTTTTTGATTAATAATTTCATTTAAACAATTTCTTAAATAACTTTATTTATAGGTCATTACTTGTATACTTAAGAGGTTTTTTAGTACCATAAATGGAGGACAATGTATATTGTTAAATTATGTAAGAGACCGCTTTAAAGGAGGGAAGGAGGCAGAGTAAGTAACATAATAGTGTACATAGCTAGCATAACATCATATTATGGCGATTAAAAAATGATTTCTAAGCATAAAGTAATAGTATAGTATAAATTCAAAGATCTTGCGAGTTAAACAATATTTTAACTACAAAAAGTCATGTGATTTATCCTTTTTTATAGTAAAGTGACCAAAATTATAAAATCACCTTAAAGAAGACATTGAACGGATTTATGTTCAAATATTTTAAAATAAAGAAAAAAAACATTAATTATTCTCCCCCAAAAAAATGAGATTAAAAAACTTTTGATTACTGAACCATTCAAAACCTCAAAGTGGGTCATTACTGAAAGCTCTTTCACACTTTGTTTTTTTTAATAATACTTTGGACCCTGATAGTCAATCCGCATAATTTAAAGTACGTGACATCAATTTTAACTGTTATTTGATGTTTAAAAAGCTAGTTTGAAATCCTATATGTGGCCACAGTAACCATCAAATAAAAAATACGAGACGAGGAAAATTACCAAAAATACCATTATTGGGCTTTTGTGTCATATTTTCTACTTGAGATCTGGAAGGTTAATTTTTTTTTAAATCGACCAATTTGTCAGTTATCCGTTTTCAATTTCCAAATAATCTGTATCGTCTCAAAAAAAAAAAAATCCCCCGCATATTTTTTTTTAGTGCTTAAATTCCAGACAAAACTCTTTACTTTTCATACGTATTCATTTTAGTCCCTGTATTTAAAAATTGCTAATTTTGTAGACAATATCTTCAAGTACACTATATTTAAAGTACCTCATGTTACAGGGGGATTTTATAATCTTCCTCCTTCGTTGATATATCATTTTTTATATTTTTAATTATTTATTTTTTTTGTAAAAACATATTTGTACAATTTTGTTTTTCTGCTTCCAAGTGTACATAAATTGCTTACAATGTGTATGCAATCATCAAAATAATGTTGTTTCTCCTCTAAATTTAATATATCCCAAACAAAAGGTAGGGAAAAAGTCAAAGGAATGAGTCATCGTCTCAATTAGACAACTCGTTTTCATAGCAACAAAAAAATATATACATATATTCCAAAATATGTAAAGTTGTAAGTTGCATAAAAAACAAACAAACAGAGGGAATATCCATTTGCCAAGTTTTGTAAATGCTAATGTATATATATATATATATATATATATATATATATATATATTTAAGTATAACATAAAACCTGCCTAAATTGTATAAGTCTTAAAATGGCTATTGCTTAACGAATGAAAGAAAATGAATAGTTTTACATTATGTACTATTAAGTTTTTGCAAAAAAACTAAAAAAACTATAAAAAAAAAAAGCAACCAATACAGTAAATTTTTCCATTGCATTTCATTACTAATACAAAATATGTTCACTGCAAGTATAAGGTTATAAATAGCACTGCTATGACGTTGAAACATAAATTTGATATAAAAAAATGTCCCAAGTATTTCTTGAACTCAAATGTACTAATTACAATATAAGATGAACTCAATTGTTGCAAAAATCTACACTAGGGGGTAAGTGAAGTTTATTTATTTTCAATACTTTAGATAAAAATGTATTAAAGGACTGTTTTTTGGGCCATTTTTGGCCCTCATTCTCTCCTCTTGTTCTTTTTTTATGGCTCTTTTTAAGACTCTTTGTTATTTTTTCATCCTCTGCTCAAAGTTATTGTTTTGTAGACAATTTTTATTATTAAAAAGGTTCATTAATTATTCTATAGAATAGATAATTTAGAAATGAAAAAAAAAATATCTTATCTACATATTGCAGCTTTTATTTTGACCTCCCTAGCTGCTGACATCATTTACGAATATTTCATAGAAGTACATATGTAATTTTTAATTGCGCAGATCAGTCTTGTACATATTGTCAATATATATATATATATTTAAACTAATCATCATTGCATCATAAGCCATCTACTTATAAAGCTATAGAACCACTTGTCCCCGTTACGCCACATCTATGAAGTCATTGTCTCCTTTCCTTTAAGAAGAAAGAAAAGAATTAAAGTGTATAGAAAAGTAAAGGCATTATTACTTTACTTTTTTTCTTTCCTTTCTTCAAGGATTTGTTTTTGTTTTTTTAACATTAAAAAAACCGTCATACACTAAAGAAAGAAAAAAAAAATTCCAACCACATATAATTCTTTAATAAAACTTTTCTTGGAAGGAGTTGAAGTCAAGATATTATTTAATCAACTGAGTGCATGAATATTTTTTGTATACATATAATCATTAAGAATTTTAATTATGTAAGTCCATTTTTAATTTAGTATAGAAAAAGGAAAATGATCTGTACAATTAGTAACAATTGAATTGTTTGCAAAAAAAAAAAAAAAAATCAATTACAAAATTACACTAATAAAATTTTTTAACCAAAAAAAAAGTTCACCTTGATCATAGTAAGAAATTACCCGTTAAAAAGAAGATCTAATGATGCATTAATATATGTAAACATTGGATCAGTTCAAATTTCAATGCTATTTTTCATTTTTTTCTATGTCTAAAATATAAAACGTATCCTTTTTTAAAAGCTATTATTGGATACAAAAACAACTGTTTTTTAAGCATTCAGAGCATAGAAATGGAATAAATTTCTGGGTATATTATATTTGTGTAGTTGAAATGAAATAACTTACAATATGCTATGTAGGTATGTACATTTGTTATAACTAGGAATGTAAAAAATATGCAAATTGCCACGTGCGAGATTTTGTGGAGTTGGCTCTTCGAACAGTATTTTTTGTTTTCCAAGGCTGTTATCATTTTTCATTTATTACTGAGGGGAAACAACATCTACCTGATAGTACAGATCTTGCATGAAGGAATACATGCATTAAGATTAATAAAGCAAATTAACATTAAACAAAAAGGGCTCAAGTCCTCGTATAATTATTATTAGTTAAAAATATATAATTTCCTGACATTACTTTCAGTTAATTTTCTGCATCTCATCTATGGCTTACATACATAATGTTATTATTTATTATTGATGTCTCCATTTGTATATATAAAGGAGAATAGCAGCTTGAAGCTCAGTAAAACGTCATGACAGCTCAAGCTGCTTCCCTCTCAACATTCATCAAATTGTCAGAGTGGCCAGGTTGATTTTCTCTTTTTTTTTTTATTTTATACACCCCATTTACATATTTTTTACATTCCTAGTTATATCAGGCCCTTAGCTACTCCTCAAATAAATGTAATGTTTACTATTGAACTCATAAAGTTCATCACAAATTTGACCATTTATTTATAAATGAAATGATAAATAAACAATCTATAAACCTACTTCATAGCATTATAAATACAACTAACCAACATCACTTTCAAAAAAATTGTTGATCATCATTTAAAAACTTCCTAAAGCCAGTATCGAATAGTTGAATAAAAAATATTGCATTATAAAATTATATTTCAAAGTTAAACTTGTCTCTTATCCGTTTCAGACTATAAATTTACATTATAAGTACACTACAATATGAAAATGAATGAGCCCTCCATTTTCCTTCCTTCCTTCCTCTAAATCCTTTCCATACATGTTATATTATAAAACAAATCCTCGAAGTCTCAAGTTTTTTTTTTTTTCAAAGTTTAAGTTGACTATGTGTTTTATATACTAGGGAAGGCTTGAAAAGTTTCCAACCTGAAAAAGAAGCTGTCAGTACACATTAGCAAAAACTAGATAACAATTTTGTACACCTTTTTTTGAAAGGTAATTTATATATTAGCCATTTTGGATGTATTGTTGTTGTTAAACAATTGTTGTAGTAAGTTTTCCTTCCACTATTTGAGGGTATTTTGATAAATTCGTTTCCATAATTAATTAAAGCAAAAACTCTGTTTAATAGCAATGTATCTACATTAAAAGTTATTTTTTCCATTTTCTCAAAAGAAAATCAAACAACGTCAATACATGTAAGGAATTTTAGTAAGAATGACAAAAAAAAATATGAAAAGACATATTAATCAACTTTCATTGACAAGTACTACTATCTTCTGGATGATGTAGAGCAAAGTTAATTACTTTTTTGTGGACAACTCTAAAAGGAAATATCTTCCACATTTAAGGAGTGTTTCATAAGACATTGTAATTTAACTTTTAAAGCTTAAAATGTACAATTTAGATCAAATTATCTATAATGCCTATAATGAAATACTCGTCTAAACTCCAAGTATACAATACACATGTTAAAAAAACTTTTCAAAATAAAAAGCCCTATGCAAAATAATTGAGTTTCAATAGAAGTTATATAAATTAATGACAAGAATTGATGTTCACTATTAAAACTAGTGATCCATGAAATGAGTAATGGAATGTGTGGATTATGAAGCCTGAAAAGATAGCACAAGTCTCCAGCATTTCCCCTGATTTAAAAAAAAATAAGCAGAGTCTCTCAATTACAAGGAGGTCAAACTCCAAAAACAAACATGCGAAAAGATCTTGGGACTATCTTGCCAAAAAGTATAGTCATAGAAGGGAAATTTAGTCAATAACCTGGATGGTAAAGGGAATGGGTCCATTGTTAGTTAGTTAATAAAAATAATCTATATCATGAGAGAAATCTAGTTTAAAAGTAGAATAAACACTTAACAAAAATATCACTAATATAATAGTTCTCAAAATGGCTTAAAACCGATTAATTACTGACTTGTATGAAAGGTAATTTGATAATCCTCTTAAAAGGTACTCAAAAAATAATGAAGTACATATAGAATAGGAAATACATCTATAAGTGTATTTAGACAAATAACATGATACTTGCTATCTCGAGGCTAGTATTGAAAAAACAAATAAAAAACAAGGCATAAATAGATATAAGAGGAAACACTTTCCCCTATTTCCTACATCATAGTGTGGGCATAAAGCACAATAACTGTGACACGTTTTGCGTATTTGTCTAATAAATTTGAGCCATAACTTGGGTACCTACATATGTATATGTTGGAACTATGGCCCTTATCAAATAATTTCCCCAAAGATTTGAACAGAAAAATTATAGACAAAAATAATTTTGATAACGATAGAGCTGTTTGAATACCTCTAAATACCTTGTCAAATAATTCATCTAAAGATACATACATATAGTCTCTTGAGAGTTTACACGTGACGTCACCATTGTAAAAGTACGCCATCTTGAAAACAGACCATTCATAATGTAATTTTAAAAGATTAAAACCTTTATTTCAGTAAAATTTAGGAAAATAGTGAATTACATATTTACTACTGTACATTTGGATGTATGTCACACATTGTTCATTTGGATTCATTGCATTAAATTTGAGGACATCTAGTTCATGAGTTGACAAATAAAATCCTTGCTATAATATAATTTTTAATATATGTATACAATATACATATATAATAATAAAAATAATATAAACTCTTGTGTGAATAAATTAATTTTTGATGAATAATCAAAGAATAAGTTTGTTGATTTTCATCCTCAAAAAGTATTTTGATAATTAATAAATGAATTTAGACAGTTTGTTTCTAATTAAACATGCTACTTTTGCTTGAAAAACAAATCAAACTTTACTAATTTAGTTCATAATTAGTTTTGAAGGATAGTTAGTCCAAGAAAAACCCGGGTTTTTTTTCTTTTCATGTGTCAGTTTTCAACAAAAGTAGGCTTTAAAAAACTTCAATGAATCTCATAAACTATCTGGCTATTTTTTTCATTTATATAAATGAACTGGTTAGATACTTATAAAGGAATTGACGTGAAATAAATTAAAAAGGAGGAAAATGCTTTAAAAATAATTGTTGAAAGTATTTACATGAATATGTAAAAAAACATCTAAATCCTTATAAATGTATGGTAATATAAAAAGTTACTTCTCTAGGAATAATTTATTAATAAGTTTTGTTGTTCTTATGCGAAGTTGTTTATCAACCTACCTGTATTATTATACATCATGGAGTAGAAAAAACTTGTTTCATAAAAAGAAGATATATTCATTTTTATTCACAAACATAGGTGAAGGTATTAGAACATAAGTCTATTAATATATATATATGTATATATATATATATATATATATATGCCTAGAAAGTGACTTGCTTTCCCGGACTTTATTATCTTATTTATTCTTCAAATATATGTAGACAGAGAGAAAAATATAACAGATCCAGACATAGGATTTATTTTTCCTAATTTGATTTGAGCCATACTAAGGATCGGAAATGAATTGTTAAATCAAATAAATTCATTGATAGAACAGGAAATTAATTAAATTTTGTAGACCTGTATCTGTACTAGTGCTAGAACGATATGGTACGAAATATGGGCTGGAACTGATGCTTAGGTTCGGTACACAGACATATGAAAAACAAAAAAATCTGTAGGAGGAAATCCACGAAATTCCATCACATTTTTTTCGTTTATAAAAGATAAAGACAATTCTTTATTTAAATATAAAAGCTGAGCCAAGTGTACCGTTCCAGCTCTGATAAAATTGATAGTATTATGAATACAAAATGAAAAAAAAAACTTACTTTGTACTATATTTTCGTTTTTCAAATCATTGCTCATTCTTCGTTAGACCGTACAGAAGGAAACGACTTCTTTCATAAGAAGAATTAAAGAATTCCTGTCTATTTTTTTCTATTTTTTTTTTGTTCAAACCCATAATACAATTATAATTTAAATAGAATTATAATATTCCGTCAGCAATTATACCATTTCAAATATAAAACGTTATCCTCCCAATATTACTCATATACTTTCTTTTCTCGTAAAATTATTTCAAAGACAGCTGATGTACCACAAAGATATTAATTCCATATTAGTAACAGAGGTCCTGCTCCCGTCTCCTCTTCCTCGCACTCTATAAAATGTCCATCCTCTGGTATGGGTGTATAGAGCGTTAAACCCCGAGCCTTTAATTGCGTACGATATTTTTAGTGGTTGATAATCTGTAGAGGATTGATTATTTTTGTACTCATATATCTGTAGATATGACCCTTAGCCATTATGGTTGACTAACCATCTATCCACATATATTATAGTCCAATTGTAGACCTTTTTTTATTATTTATTTATATACATAGGTATACATATAAAAAAGAGGAAATTGCTTTCATAAACAAAATACTCATATTTCTGTATCTCATAATTTATAATGTATATATATATATATATATATATATATATATGTGGTTTTTACTCTTCTCTACATTAAGATTAATAGATGGTTCTATTTCCCCCTTCATAATTCTTCACTTTCTTAATCCTAAAAAGCCTTTTTCTCTAATAAAGAGAGATGTTATCTATATGTCTACAAATATAATGTATTACTCTAATGAGAACAAACTTACTCGCATGCATGTTACAACATCATGTAAAAAGAAATGTTATCGTTGAATATAATTATTAATAGCGGCTTATAAACAAATGAATTCATCAAAGGATCACAAAATGAGTATTGGAAGGAGGAGAAATAGTTATACATAGTCACTTTATTTGAGGTATTTTTTTCTACAATAAATTTATAAGATTTTACTCCCATATTAAGTGCATTTAATGATTTAAAAAGTTGAGCTATAATTAATTATTGTTCAAAATAGCTAAAGACATATATATATATATATATATATAAATGTAATATTAAAACGTGGAATTATGACGAATAAAAGGGACTTTCTTCACTAAGGAATGTGCATATTTATCTACATAAGGGAGACTGAAGACTTGTTTTTGACTCAATAACTAGAAGTTAATTTAACTAAATTACTTTAAGTTACATAACAACCTTTAATCTGTTAATTTTATTGCTTGCTTGTATTTGTGTATTACAATCAAGGGTTCTGTACGGCTTAACAAATTGCCTTATATGATAAAAAGTTTATTTTGTAGCAGGGCCTAATGAAAACCTCTTCTGGAGACATCTGTTTCATATGTATGTACAAATTATTTTTTTAATTTATTAAAATCAAGCAGAAATTGACTTAAATAATGTGTACAAAGCTAAGTATTTTTGGAAAATCCTCTTAGACCTTCCAATTACACATTTGCAAAAACAAAAGCATAGTATAAAACTAATCTATTAACAAAACAAAATGAGTAGATTACAATTTGATTTATCACAAAGATATATATATATATATATATATGTATATGGAAATAAAAATGTATCCAAGAAACACATTTGCCTCTTTAAAAAAAACAAATATATTTTTGTAACAAAAAATTTTTACAATTTTTTTTTTTAAATTGAGATTATTATTATTACATATTTATATTTTCTAGATGTTCCTTTTAAATATCTAGTAAAATAAAAAGAGAAAGCTTTACATAAATATTTGACATGTATTGAAAAAAAAAAAATAATAATAATGAGGAAATATATATACAAAATATTTTAATTCTTTTTTAAATTAGGATTTAAAAAATGAAAAGATGGAGAAAGGGGGCTATAACGAGGCTAATAAAATGCTCTGGCAATGGAATAACATCCTCAGACAAGCAATAACTTACTTATTATGTTTTCTTGCAATGTAGATAGATAGAATATATAAGACATTAATTCAATCATTGAGTGAATGATACATACTCATGTACATACAGCATATTTATTATATGTAAGTAAGTAAGTAAGTACAAAGAAAAAAGTCGAAAACAACTATCACTATCAGACAATTTTGTATATTCCTTTGTGAGAAGAACTAGTTTATATAAGTAGGTATTTCACATATGATTAATTACCTTTGACCAAGTAAGAGTTAGTAGACTTTTTATATGTATATATATATATATAATATATTTTGAAGACATTACTTAACCAAATGTATTTTCATCATATCTTCTTTATAATAAAATTAACGTTATTTTATATCATTTCATTGACTCAAAGTATGGATGTTTGATTTTTAAAATTAATTTAAATCCGTTTGTTTGTAAGAAGGAGGCAATATGACTCCTTATGACGTGTACATCTATTTAATTAGAAATTTGTGCACTTATCTTAATTTTTGTATATTATGTAATTGAATTAGAATAATTCGTAGGAAACATTTTATCCATTTAAGTACATTTTCTGTATACTCCTTCTAAATTAAGGGCTTCAAAATATGTATATATGTGCTCAATGAGTAGTATACAGATATAAAAAAAATGGATATTTAACAAGAGGAAACAAAAAAATAAATGTAAAGAAAGGAAATCCAATAATTATCTACTTCTTCAAACTTCAAATTCAAAAATTTAAACCAATAGATATTTTGAGTAGTCTTCTCATTTTTGTATTTGAGAGATAAAATCGATATTAAGTATGTAGTTACAGCTATTATTTTATTGTAGGGATATAACAAAGCATTTTTTATTTAATATATGTAGAAAAGGTGGGTTTGTGTAATATACACGTAATTTGTAAAAAGTTTTTTTGCAACACTTTTATAATTGAATTGAATTTTTTCATCAATATAATGAAGTTGAAAGAGAATTTTTTTAATTTTTTTTTTTTGTAAAAAAAGACTAAAATACTTTAAACTAACTATGCATAAAAATATATCGTTTAGTTTTGTTGTACATACATTGTACAATTTTTCATTCATTTCATGTTCCTTATAAATAAAATTCACTATGCAAAATGAAATTATATGTTGAGTTACTCGACTGTCATGTAATTTATTGCTTTTTGGTATATTATTTATATATAAGAATAGAACTTGAGTTAAATTATAGTTTGCTAAAGTGAGTCATTCCTGGGATATAAGCATTTTGTTGAAGCAGTCCTCTGATCTCACAGTTTATTTTAGCATATCATATTCTATCACTTGAATTGTTAAAAAAGAGGAATTCCCAGCGAGTGACAATCACCCCAAAATTTTGTTAGTTGGTAATCTGTATTATATTTGTATTTATTGAAGACAAACACAACCCGTTGTCTCCTGTAGATTAAATTCAAACAGAATTAACGGACTCATACTTTTCCATGGTTAGTGTAGTGTTTCTAAACCCATCAAGAAGGCGATTTTTTCACACGCTAGGAATCCCTTTAATTCAATGACTCTCCCAGGGTCTTCTAAAAGTATGAAGGGTACGAAGAGATGTTCATCCAATAAATTGAAGGCTCTTTTTTTTAGATGAGGAAGATTTTCAAATATAAAGAAGAAAGAATTTTCTAAAGAATCTTTGAATAGTTTAAATATTTATTTTATTTGTTTACTACAACACACTTCTAGTCTACAAATGCAAAGAACTTGCTGCACAAAAGAAGCAGAGGCAATAGAGACAATATAAATTCAAAAACGAAAAAGACCCTTTTTATATTGAAAAGTAAAATTATAAATATTATAACATACGTGTTTTTATTATAACACCTCTCACCAAAAAGGAGGGAGAATTAACTCATTTGATACATTTTTTAATTATCTCTATCTCATACACTTTGATATACATCGCAACAAAGTGCCCTGGATATTGATTTACAATTTGAAACAATCAACAGGTGAAACTGATGTCTATTTTTGCACTCGTGCAAAAAAAGAAAAAAAAAGAAAAGAGTATCAACTCTCCCTTATTGTTCAAATAGGTGAAATAAGAGTCCCACTCCAATTCCCCATCTATCCATCATCAATATCAACATTAAAAGACTATGTTCTTCAATAGTAGAGCTCAATAGTCCACCTTTTTTGAGTCGAAATTAAGTCTGAGTCTCTCTCTCTTTATGTATCTATATAAAAAAGAATCGAGTCTAGACTCGAGCACTGCATATAATTCAGTATTATGCCTTTGTTCCCTTTGGCCATTTTAGCACTAAATATATGCCCTACTAAATAATTTAAAAATCCTAGGTAAGTATGATAATTTTGAAATAATAATATTTCCATTGAACCTTATCTATTTTTCAAAAAAAAAGAAAAAAGATCTACATACACCATTGATATGCGTATCTATTTAACATGTATGTATGAATCATTTTCCTTTATTTAATTTAGAAAATATTTTCCTAATTTATTATTATTTTTTTTTAAACTTCTTGGCTTTTCAGTATCCTACGATATTTTTGTATGTTGTAAAAGTTAATATGTTATAAAATTGAAGCTATAAGAAATAAATTGATTGAAAATATTTCAACTTATTACCATCTTAAAGGGGAGGGGGGGGGGTGAAGAGAAGAGGAAGTAGTTTATATACTACTGAAAGATGAGGTCCATAATATAAGCATAATTATAAGCTTTTGTTTTTGGACTTTTTTTTTTTTTTTTGTATTTGGATGTATGTTTTTTGTTATTTAAAACAAAGCAAAAAAGAAGAAAAAATCCCCCCTAGAGAAATATCAAAGATCTTTTGAAGAAAACATGTACATACATACATACCAGAAAAGAGGCAATAAGGCCTTTCTCACACTAAGAAAAAAATCGTAAAACACAATCTAACTATCATGTCAAATATATATATATATGTATATATATATATATATATATATATATAAATATATATAAAGACTTCTTTGTTGTTGGAAAAGAAGAAAATGGGATATTTATAGAACAATCCTAAAGAAAATTGAGATGGTCTCTGAGATACAATTATTACTGTAAGCTATACTAAAGTTTCTCTGAACTATTATCATTTTCATTTATTTGTGTATTTTCATTGTATTATTTTATTAGGGAAAAAAGAAAAAGAAAGAATATATCTTTCCACACTTCAAAAGCCAATAAAGCAAAATGTTTTCATTTTTTGAATAGATATAATTTATATTCAAAGTTGAACGAAATTATATATACATATTTATATATATATATATATATATATCATACATGGATAAAAAACATTTCACTATTAACACTAGAATGTAATGTTGTGAATTTCACAGCTTGGCAATTACTTTTATGGTGGCTTGAATGCTTTATAACTTTTTAAAGGATAACGTCATTATTTTATGAATGTAGCCCTATTAAACAAGTAGTGTGTTGACGTGTGTTTATGCATGTATAAAGTTTTATATGCATGAATATGTAAGCCTATGGATAAATGGGCCTACTGCATATGTTGTCTATACAATTTGTTTTGCACTAGTATTAGAGATGGAGTACTATTGAAACTTAGCCCATTTATTATTGAACTTCAAAAAAGCTATAGTTGCAAAATTGACATTCCCGCAGCATAATATCATGACTAGTATTGAAAAAAACGGATATTTTTTTTCTTTGAGATATTTGATGAAAACTGATTTTGAAGGGATCAAAGTAATTGTTTTTGGAGAAGCAATTTTGATTGTTTTTAGAGTAACTTATATCATTTGAAATATTTGATTTTGTTACTATCAGATAATTATGTATAACTTATCAAAATTAAAAAAATTTACTCCTTGGATATAAATTTCAAATAATGAAGCGTTCAGACCAAGGGACTCCGTACAAGACGTCCAACAATTATTCCCGATCTCTTTATTCAGCTTCTGTATTGTCTTATTTATTTACGTTGATTAAAATACAGTATGGACAAGAACCTAGGTAGGGCTCCTGAAGAGGATTGGGAAGGAATAAGTATTTGCCTATTGAATTGATGTGGATTTATCCAAACTATTAATACAGATCAGTAATCTTAATGTGCAAAAATAAAAATCAAAAGTTAATAATAATTAAACAATTTTGAAGGTTATTTATTTCCAAAAAAATACTGCTTAGTCTAATTTTTCTAATTTCTAACTATAAATCGATATTTCAAAACTGTTTTAACTCTTCCCAACGACTATTACAATTGTCTTTTGCTATTGGAACAATTGCAAGTTTACAAGTCTACCCTTACATAATAAATAAACATATTGAGTCCTCAATAAAATTGATTGGATTTGAAGGGAAAATTAATTAATTTTGCTGACTATTGAGATGCCGAATAAAGGTGTAAAATTGGAGCAAAAGTGCAATGATCCAAAAATTGTATTTGAAATAACAATTTGCAATTTATATTTATTTTCAAATTAATTCTTTATTCTAGTTATTTAATATCCTTATCAAGTTCCAAATATTTTAAAAGTTCAATGTATAAATTATATATTGTAGTGATTGTTGCACTTATCTTGAATCTATGATTAGCTTTTTTGTATCAAATTAGATTTTTTCGATTACATGAAAGTATTTTTGAGTATCCTTATACTTTCTATAATTATAATTATTTGAGGTAAACAAATAAATCAAAAATTCGCACCAAAATAAATGAGAAGAATCAAAATAATTTAAAAAATAAATCATCTCCATATAAGGTTTTTGTTCAGACATGATTACTACATAATATTTAGATTTTTAATATAATTAAAAACATTTAAAATGTGTGTAACTAATGTTTTTTTTCTTCAAAGAGTATATGTCTCAAGACATTCTTCTTCACTAACAGGGTAAATTGATTCTTTTGCAATTTCTTTTGGAGTAAAAATGAAGTTTATTTTTTTATAATTTCATAAGAATTAAATGATGTATTAGATTAATTATGGTTCAAATTACATTTATCCTTTAAAATGATTTGATTTACAAAAAAAAAAAACAAAAAAACCCAATCATTAAAGCAATCAAAGCGTTTAATCCTTCTCTACTGCCCTGGGTAAATTTTACCCAGTTACATAAATACATTTTGAATAGTAAAAAAGCTTATTTAAATAGATTACGCATCTAATTTTAAACATTTTAGATAATGTTAATCTTATCTTTCTTGTATATAACTTGATAAATTTATTATATTTTTATCGAGTCACACCCTAGTCTTATTATTGCCTTAGTTGATTCTTGTATGGTCCACAAATTTGAATTTTTAGTACTCACAAAAATAGTGAATATTTTTTTGAAGATCATGTATGTACTATTATTTCATTTATCAAAGTGTCGTCAAAATTTAAATTTTTGAATAGACATTTTACTGCACAAATAAATTAAGTATGAGAATAATAACATGTGACACCCTGGAATAATTAATAGCAGTAATATTAAAAGACTCAATATATTTTTACCAACTAACTTCGAAAAAAAAAAGCAGAATTTAAATAAAATTACTAAATAATTTAATGAATAATGACACTAACTTTTAAAAAAAAGAAAAAAGATGTTAGGATATTACCTAAAAAAAGAAACGAAACCTTGCAGGTCAAAAGGGAATTAGAAGCTATTTTATGAATTGATGGATACAATTTACCCAGAAAAAGTAACAAAACTAAAACCAATGGCTTAAGTTGTATAAATACGTATGAGTTAATAAAATAACATACTTAAAACAAACAAAAAATCCTTCAGCAACAACAGAAATAATGAAACTTTTTGGTACTTATTAACAAAGTTAAATTTAGAATGTTACTTAAAGGAATTATAAAATGTTTACATTTACTGTGGTAAGTGATATTAAAACATTTTCTAATGTTCCGGGGATTCCCGAGGAAATTACCGCTATAAAAATCCCCGTTGGTATTTCAAAAAGTTTTTATACTGGCAAAGAATTAAAGTTTCTTCGGAAGAATTTATAGCAAAGCAATGTTCAGTGTATTTTCTATGAAGTTAAAAAAATATTTGAATCCTTGAGCTTCTTACCAGGCTAAACAAAGTACTTGTAAGTAACTCTCACTCTTTCTTGTCTGATGTAGGGCTTCATTTTCCATTCTAATACACTGGATGGATACATCTCATTAAGAAACAGAAGATACATGAATATAAGCCTTCATTCTACCAAAAAAAACTTACTCTTTGGGAGTTGTTCATATTAATTATTAGTCCAATGTCAGCTACTAATGCTATATCAAATGTTACAAAAAGAATTCATGACTTTGGTATTTGTCTTTCCAAAGATATTGTAGCTGTTGTGACAGATAGAGCATAATGCTCACACATTTTATTTGGCTATAGGTCTAAACAAAGACTGAAAATGAAATCTGCGTTAAATACACTAACGAATCAACATTTTTAATGCACAAAATGAGTATCCTTTCAGGTTTAAATTGAAGTTGAAGATGGAAAATGGGCCAAAAAAGTTAAATAAGTAGGATCCGATTTCTCAAAAATCTTAGAACTCTCGAAAAAAAACTTACAGATTTGAAATTAACGTGCAAAACTGAATAACTTTTATTATGCTTATATCCCTTAGGATTTTTGAAGGTTCAAAACCAGTTGTCGACCCCCCGTATTATAAGAAATCAGAAATTAATTGTCGAATTCTGCCACCCCTAATTTATATTATAAAGGTGTATCAAACGAGAAAGACATGCACGAAGCTAATGAAGAAGACAGTCTGTCATTTGAAGAAGGAATGGCCAATCTAGAGCTAAATAACAATTTCAAAGAAACCATTGAGTTTGTGCTTGAAGAGCTTGAAAAACTAAATACACCTCCTTCAATTCAACTCAAGGAGTCAATCTTCTCAAGAATCGTAATAACACGAAATTAAACTCATATTCATTTAATTGAACTTTTCTATGACTCGGTTTTTATAGCAAAAAGAAGATACATTTTTGAAGAGAAAATTGTCTGGTCAAAAATTATTATTTCAGCGGTATAATTGTACTTCCGACTTTATGATGAAAATGGAATTGAGTTGGACAAAAACAATATTGAACAAGACACCAACAAGCCCATTGATCTACTTTTGTAGTTGTAAGACTAAATGATTTTCTTAAAAGGTCATCTAAGAAGAATGAACCACGCTTTGGATTTTCTGCAACTAGCAAGAAATTGTTTTTGTTTTTTTGAAGATAAATAAACCCGGCTTCAATCCTTGGAATAACTTTTTCAAGCCTTGATGACGATTACCTGTTCAAGTGTATAAGCAAAACATGCTTTTAGTTCTTTTGGCAATTTTGTTAGTAAAATTCGAAGTCGTTTAAGTGATATTACAATCGAAGAATTAGTATTTCTTAAATAACATTTTAAAGAGAAAGAATAATATATTGCACATAACAAAACATTGAACTTTTATTAAGTACAGGGATTCTCGGGAATGGCAGTGTTATTCCCAGGGAATCCCCATCCCCAGGAAAAGAAAATTTCTAGAAACATACAAACCCTACCACATACATACGGACTTTGATAATGGATTTTGTTTAAAATGAAAAATTAGTAATTTGGCATTAATACCAAGTGTATGCATATGAAACCGGTAATTACATCTAGCGGTGATAGCAACTTATGTACAAGCTTCGCAACCGGTTTAAACATCATAATTATTTCATTTGACATCTGCCAACAATATCCAGTTCATTTGTTACGTTTCAACTAACAACGCATTTTTGTCTGCTCTTGAAAATGTCGAAATACGTGCCTACACATCACGATATGCGGACACAACTGATTTTGTTGTTTCATCTAAAGAAATCGGCATTGGAGCCGCATTAAATGGCTTACGGTGAGCATGCTCTTGGTCGTACACAGTGTAATGAGTAGTTCAATAAATTTAAAAGTGGCGATTTTGATGTGTGAAACGAAGAACGCGGAAAACCACCAAAAAAATTTGAAGATGCGCAGTTACAAGTATTGTTCCTTGAAGATGATGGTCAAACGCAAGAAAAACTTGCACAGCAATTGAATGTTGGCAAGTCAAAGATTGCAAGACGCCTTAAAGTCATGGGAAAGATTTTAAAGGTCGGAAAATGGGTACCACATGAAGAAGGAAAACCGAAAAATCACTTGTCAAATTCTGCTCGATAGGTTCAAAAGAAAATCTTTTTTGCATCGGATCGTTACCGCTGATGAAAAATGGATATTTTATGAGAACCCTTCGTGGAAACGATCATATGTGGACCTTGGCCAAAAAACGAAATCGACCGCAAGACCAAATCGCTTTGGAAAGAAAGCAATGCTTTGTGTTTTTTGGGATCAGCGTGGTGTTATTTGGTATGACCTTTTAAAAACTGGCGTAACTGTTAATGGGCCATACTACCAGCAATAATTAGCCGAATTGAACCGTGTTTTGCGTCAAAAACGCCCAGAATATCAACGAAGACAACACAAACTAATCTTTCTTGATGACAATGCACTGGCATATCGAACAAGAGCGACTCGCGAATTGGTTGCATCGTTTAGTTGGGAAAATTTGAAAAAATGGGTCGATGATTGGTTCGAAGCAAAACTAGAGAATTTTTATTGGCGTGGCATCCACAAATTGCCAGAGAGATGGCAAAAATGTATAACCAGCGACGGCAAATATTTTGAAGAATAAATGTATAACCATTTTTTTGTGAAAATAAACATGTTTTTTCAAAAAATAAAATAATGGTTTCATATGCATACACCTGGTAGTTAATTTACTATTGCAATTAGGCATAATTTTTTTTTTTCTATGTCAAATACTTTTTTTAAATACATAATTTGATTGTACATATAATTTTTATTTAATATTACTTAATGAGAGCATTTATAGGGAATCATTAAAGAGTAGTTGAATAATTGTAATTAATTATCCTCTCAATTATTACAAATTGCTTATTATACTCTTCAAACAAATATGTATAGTTTTTGCACTTTAATTAATTGCATCAGACAAAAGTGGATAAAGTTAAATTAATTAATTTACGTTAATGAAAAAACAAACTTTACAAAAAAAAAAAGAAAAAAGTTGGTTTTAATTCACAAGGTTAATTTTGTGTGTTCATAGTTTATTAATTAAAATTTGCATGACTAAATCTTAATTAAGAGGGTGCAAGGGGGAAGAAAAGAATAATGGGTATTGCTTCAACTCTTCCCCCCCCCCCCGCTTTCTTTAATATCAAATAACTAAACCATAGAAATTTAAATATATATTCCCAAAGACTAGAAATGAAGAAAATAATACTGACTCTTCGCAGAATATACATACATATTTTACCTATCTACGTTAAAAGCCGCTTCTACATATATAGGTACCATATTGTGTGCATTATTCGCATTGCAAAAAACAAAAACAAAAAAAAAAACTTTGAAACTTTCCTTGCTGTTTTATTTTCTTAAAACTTATACATACATACTTACTAAGAGCGAGAGAAAAGTTTGAGCTTGATTTCAAGCTTAAATTATGATATTGGTTCCATTGCATTATTTATTCATTTGATGCATTCCTAGAAATGACTTCTATGTACACAAGAATCTACCTACAGCCGTATAGTTAAAAAAAAAAAAAAAGAAAGAACTTTTAAGTTGGTTTTTTATACATATAAAAGATGAGTAGTAGTGATGAGTAGGAATGTAAATAATATGCAAATCGGGCTTGTAATAAAAAAGTGGAGTTGGCTCTTCAAACTGGTCTTTTTGTTTTACAAAGCTGTTATCATTTTTTCTTTATTACTGAGGGGAGAACATCTACCTCATAGTAAAGATCTCACATCAAGGAAATCAGGCATTAAGGTTAATAAAGCAAATACAATGTAAGCAAAAAGGGCTCAAGTCCTCGTATAATTATTTATTATTTAAAAATATATAATTTCCTGACATTAATTTTAGTTAATTTTCTTCCTCTCATCTATGTCAGTATTTATTGTTGTATATATAATGAAGAATAGCAGCTTGTATCTCAGTAAAACGTCATGACAGCTCAAGCTACTTCCCTCTCAACATTCATCAAATTGTCAGAGTTACCAGGTTAATTTTCTCTTTCTTTGATTCTTACAAGTCCGATTTGCATATTATTTACATTCCTAGTGATGAGTAGTCAATTGTTGCAAGCGAGCTGTAGCATAGAGGCTCAAATAAAATATCTAACATATAATACTATAAGGGTAGTAGGAGTTCTTTTATATAACTCATGTTTTCTCAACAACAGGTGAGTCGTGATCCAAAAGTGAGTTATATGAGATATTTAAATGACATTACATATTAATAATCATACAATTTTTCATTTTTACCGGTTTTTTCAAAAAGTTTGTATTTGAAACTTTTTGCTATTATTAGTAGAGAGCTGCTCAAAAAAAGTAAATCATCTCTAACTTTCATCCCCTCACCAATAATGAAGTACAATCTGAATCTTGGTGGAAAAAAATAATGATTAAAAATTAAGGGCAGTCATATTAACAATTTTGTTATAAGGGCATAAAAAGTCCAAACGTTTGTGTTTAGCAAAAGTCCGTAAATCTCTAAACAAAAATACTGTACATTTTCGTGGCTCGAGGTTCAATAAAAATAGGTTGCAACATAAGTAACTCAGTACCAGATCAGTTGAGAACTCTACATTGATCTAACTGACAAAAAATATACGTACACCCAGCATAATTTTTGATTTGTTTTGAATTTATTTCTATGCTTAATTTGTTAAGTGTTTAAAATATGAAATTTAGAAAACGATTTTTAAAATAAATAAATATAATTGGCGCCATCTACAGGGGATGCAATAATAATTTGTGCGCAGAGTGTGTGTATATTTGGTATCAAATACATAGATAACTAGGAATGTAAAAAATATGCAAATTGCCGCGTGCGAGATTTTGTGGAGTTGGCTCTTCGAACAGGTCTTTTTATTTTCCAAAGCTGTTATCATTTTTCCTTTATTACTGTGGGGAGAACAACATCTACCTGATAGTACAGATCTCGCATGAAGTAATACATGCATTAAGATTAAAAAAAGAAGGGATCAATCCTCCTATAATTATTATTAGTTAAAAATATATAATTTCTTGACATTAATTTCAGTTAATTTTCTGCCTCTCATCTATGGTATACATACATAATATTATTATTTATTATTGATGTCTTCATTTGTATACATATATAAAGGAGAATAGCAGCTTGTAGCTCAGTAAAACGTGATGACAGCTTAAGCTGCTTTCCTCTCAACACTCATCAAATTGTCAGAGTTACCGGGTTGATTTTCTCTTTCTCTTTATTTTACACACCCCATTTGCATATTATTGACATTCCTAGAGATAACAAGACTCTACCTCACTGTTTACAATAGATTTTTTTAAATGTAGTTGCATTTATTGAAATTTAAGTGACGCATATTTTCAAATACGCACTCTTTCAAAAACCATAAAAATGGAAACATAATTGTGTGATATGTGTTAATATGCGATGTCACTTGATTACAACTCCCTTAACATTTTTCAGAGTGGGATTGATGATTAAAAAAAAAAACTCCAAGTACGGACTGGATAATTATTTAGCTTAAACTTTGACGACAACCTTCATCACGTTTTAAGAGAATATCCGTTTGGGGAGGAGGAGGAGGATTTTTAGAGTAAACTTTTATCTATGTATGTTGTATACCAATTGCAACATGTACATGCATATTGCAAACAATAATAATTGGATGTGGTGAGTTAAAAATTAAATTATAAACATTTACTTAGAAGATAATAATTCAATGATTTAAAGTTCAATCAAGTGTCCGATAAGGAAAGAAGGTCATTTTCTAATTTATTTTACAAAAAATATTAATCAATAAGCATTTTAGAAAATGTAAGAAAACTCGAGGGTTCCTTTCTGTTGCAACTTGTATCAAAATCCCGTTTTTTTTGCAGGATACATTTTTGTGACCTAAAATAGATATAGTAATAAAACAAGAAACAAAAATGTGTTCCATCAATATCCTGTCGTGACACCCCTCATCCAATGTATCTTGGAGTCAAAAGTACAAAATGCCATAGAAGATGATGGATTAACCATACGAAAATTGTGAATACACACATCGATAACTTATGGTCAGTGTATTATGTTTTAATAGACATACTCAAGTAGCGGGCCAGATCTGGCACGTGGGCCGGTGACCCTTGCTCTACACTTATGAATTGGTTTAGATGCTTTCAAATACAAATTGGATAAACTTGTAGTAATAGAAATACGTTTATAGATTGTAAAATGAAGAAGGAGCCTTTGAGAGCCTTTAAAAGGATCTTTTAAAAGTGCCAAAAAATGATCATGAATAATCTGGATGAAGGTTGGGCTTCGTAACTGCTGAGTAGTTTATTATTTAGTTTTTTTTAACCCTTGAAATAGTGTTAATTTACGTATTTAGAGTAATTCTCTAATCCAAAGACAAAAAAATATTTTTTTTTTTGTTTTGTTTTTTTCAAAATGAAGAACAAAGTAGGGATCTTATAAAAAATTCCCATTATACTTTGTAATTCGTAATTGTTTTACTTCTTTTTTTTCTCAAAAGCATAGAGTAGACATAATGTGTAGTACTTACACATTACCCATCTCTTCATTTCCAAAACTATTTGAATATTGATAAAACTTGTACGTATACATTTTCTAGAATATTTGACGATGGAAAATATATTTGTAGTATTTGTTAATTTATTCCTAATTGTTTGAGCCATTATATATTATTGATCTATATACTTATATATCTATAGTTACATATGTACATACATACATACATATAAATAAATATAGGCCTACATGTAAGTATGTATGTAGAGTATATGAATATAGAGTTAAGCCAGAAATTTCTTTCATGTTTTATACTACATTTTTTTTTTACGTTACGTTTACTTTTAAATTCATATATATATATATATAAATATTCCTATTCTTTTCAAGAATATAATTCTATGAAAATTGCTCCAATTCTCCGTTTGTATATTGCTAAAGGCTGAATGGATGTCTTATTGTATTGTATTGAAATACATTTTATTACCACGAAGAAAAAATATATATAGAAGCAATAAATAACTTACACTCTATGTAATTTAATCAGCGTAATTTTTGAAAATTCTACAAAAATAAGATACTTTTTTTTTTCTGACAATAGATTTTAAAAATAATGTTCCTGATACCTTTTTATTTGTATTTTTTTATTCCTTGTGCACATGTACTTAATAAGCTTTTTGGGTTATACCATAAACTGAATGCCACTGGTTATATGTATAGTATATATATTTGGAAACAATGATCCACTAATACATTTATATGTACTTTATTCTGGAAAACTTAGGGAATTTGTACGTCAAAAATTAAACTTTAATTAATGTAAAACAAGACATTGAGTCGAATTTAATTAGCTAATTTAGTAAGTTCAAGTAATTTGTGTCCGACTTTTCAAAAAAACTTATTCAATAATGCGTAATGACCCTTAAAACATCAATTCATAAAGGAAATTGACAGATAAATAAATGTTTATATGCGCGTGTTATACGCAGTACATTTCCTTCCTTCCGGTCTATTTATTTCCTTATTGAACGATGATATGTTTATTCGTTTATTCTTACGGATAGTCTATGAAACCTTTTTTGTGTGTAGATACTACTCAATGACACTTTAGTGCATAGCAAAATAATTTGAGTTTTTTTATTTTATTTCTTATAAAAAATTACTTATTTGACAATATTTTTCAACTTTCCCTCAAGAGACGTCACAAAATTTACATTCAGTTTTTTTTATTTTGAATATTTTTCAAAATATTTTTGACAAATAAACAGCTGAGATCTATATTTGTCATTTTGTTTTAATTAAATAAATTGTACAGCCCATATTTAATACCGTAACTCATCCTTGAGCTTTTTCTTCACGTAAAAGTACAAAAACATATATTTCTGTGGTTTCCTTCAAGGGGGATTTTTAAGCAAAAAGATTGAAAATTAATAGTCATTATTTAATAAAACAAATTCCAGATCAGTTAAACAAAACTAAGCTTTTCTATGTACAATTGAACTGAATTGGTAAAAATGATATTTTAACAATTATTTTTTGAAAATTTCTTTAGTAAAAATGTTTTTAAGCTAATTAACTTAATAAATAATATTTACAAAAATATATTCATTAGGCTCACTTCTATATTACATAGCTGTGATGAACAAATAGAAAAACGAAGAAAGTCAAATCACGAATGTGTGTATTCTCCGTGAATATTGGATATTTGTTATTGGATAAAAAATCCACAAAATCTGAACTCTAACAAGCAGGAACTTACTAACTTTCAAAATCATGTTATTATAGTCTTTTTCTTTTAAAAATTTTGTTTTTGAGTAGGAAACATTTATATCTTGGTTTATATCAAATGATGTAATTACTATCAATTTTCATTGGAGAAGTGTTGAGCCTATTTGGAGTTTGTGAATGAAAAAAAAAATGTCTTTTTTTAGAGGGAAGGGGGGGGGGGGGGAGAAAAGCATTGTCACCACTTATTTTTTTTAATCTATTGCATTTCTTTACCAAGCATGTATATATGACCTTTCTTGTTCATACTTGCCAATGACATCAAAAATAAATAAACTTTCTAATCTATTTAAGAGTTATAATTTTTGGGTTTTTTTTTCAGTCAGTTCATTTCGGTGTTTACATAATCACATTGTAAGCTATTTATTTTATTATACATAATAATCATTATTTGTATCTGTTCTAATAGTCGATTTAAATTCTATTATTTATTCATGTTGTAAATTAGATCAAGAATTTGATTTGTCAACTATGTAGCTAGGTGATGAGGTCGTTGAATTAATGAGCTAATTCGATTAATGGTTAAATACCTTCTTTTATTTAAGGTGTTAGACAAATATTAACAACTGAGTTATTTCAAAGTCCTAAAAAAAATCCTTAAACTAGAAATTTATTTGATCATATTCATTTTAAAAATAAAGGTTTTGGTAGTATAGAAAATTGATTTTAGATAAATGGAATTACATTCATAGGAATATTCAAATCATTTGATAAGTTTCAACATCCAGGCATGGTACATTATTATTTTTTAGCTATATTCTTTTTAATGCATACTCATTTATTATAAATCCTAATACATATATATATATACATTTTAAAAAATTTGCATATAAATAAGACATTAATGAGTTAAATATATAAGTTTTTTTTTAGATAAAAACATTATTAGAAATACTTTAAAAGTTTAATTATTTTGTTAATTTGAATGTTGACAATATATGTATGTAAATTGTATTATTTTCATAGAATTATGTATATTTATATGTGTCATTTTTATGTAATATAAAGCAAATGCATTTATGAACAGTTATATACATTTTTATGTATGGAAAATTGCAATAAAATACAATATAAACATAACGATATACTCTTCACAGTTTGAATTTACTGCAGTCAAATTGAAACATTTGCCAAGATTATTCTAAAATTGATAAAATAATCTTTATTTTTCATTTGGATTCCATTTATTGCTCTATAGTCTACACACATTGGGGGTACAAATTAGTTGCTCGCTCTGTTTTTTTTTGGTGGTTTTTTGCTTGTGAATAATACCTATGAATTTTAATCATAAAGTAACAGCATGTTGAACAATGTTTCTGCTAGCTCGTCTTGCATTTGATCTTTATCCAGTAATGCCTCCAATAATTTGTCTTTGAATTTTTTTGGCTGTCCAGAGTGAAGCTTTTCTTCAATGCTGAAATCACCATTTTTGAAAGGTCATAACCCTTCCTTACATGGTTTATCAATTGGAACATTGCCATCATGAACACTTATACACGCATTCTACACAACTCAGCTTCACTTTTCCTTCAATTAAAGGAGAAACATAACATCTTCTCCCACATATGCTGCTTAATTACCACAAAATTTGATATATTCCACAAAGTAACAAAGAGGTTTTTTGTTTGAAACTCAAAGCGATATAAACTGAATTTTATTGACAGAAACTAGCTAAGATCAGATGTTGTTATGAAATATTTATAACATTCGGAGCCATCTTTTGAAAACGAACTAATTTGTATTTCCTATACATCAAATTCCATGAATAATGTAAGTTTACTCAAAATTGATTGCTTAAGTCATTGTGTTCAAATTTCATTTGAAATCAAAATTTTAGCCATACGTAAGAAAGTGTACTAATTATGTGTGGAGTTCGAGCTAGCGTCATTCACTTCAAAATAGGGTCAGTTGGCAAGCTGTGTTATGAATTTGTTTTTTGTTTTTAAAAAAGCTATCACCATTCCTTCTTAATCCTCGTAGAGAACACATCGCTTAAATCTTATGGCAACGGCTTTTTTTCCGTTAACGTGTTCAAATGAATTAAATACAAGCTGATTAGGGATAGAGGAACAAAATAATAACAGTTGTTTATTTCCTTCATTATTTCAGAGTCATATCAGGTGATATGATGTCCGTCTGGGTTACCATACATGTGTTTTATGATGTCCTCTCTGGTCTTATTTTTTTTCATCTTCTGAGAGGGCTCTTTTTTTAATAACTATGTATAATCATGAGTCATTGTATTAATTTGTTATTAGAGACGGATGTGCCCATGATGATGATGATGATATAAAATACAAAAAACATCATGGACGGCCAAAGTGGGTGATGTTAATGAAGTAGCTGTGAAAGATATACGAATCACAATTTTACAAGTTGTTGAAGATAGTGGCAGATAGCAGATTCATAACAAATAAAGATTCAACATTTCTTGAGCCTTTTAACCGTTTATTATATTTTTAAAGGAAAAAGAAATACATCTTTGTACATAGTTTATTTTCTAAGACTCAGTATCTCTGCACCATCTTGCGGCTATGAATGTTATATCAGTTTGTTCTTGTCCTATTGGCTATTGGAGTATGAAAATATTAGTGTTGTTTGCTTTTATGTTTTTTTTTACTATGTAGGAATCAAATTTGGTAGTTTGCTCATCCCCTATTCTCTGATCCATTTGTATCATAAAACACCTCCTAAGCCAACATATGCACATAAAATTCTAATCAAATAACGTCATATTTCGATAAAGAAAAAAACACAAGCCAGGGATTCGAAAATATACAAAATAGAGTTTATATATAGTCTTGATACTGTAACAGTCAATTATGCGAAATTTTATTTTCGTTTACTCCTTTCCAGTAATTTTGATGTCAAAGATGCATCCTGCTCTGAAGGCGTAACTATGAGAAATCTCGATACAATATTTTAAATAATGAAATAACTTTCAAAATGGCTACAAGCCATTGAACAAAACGGTGCAATTTTGACCTAAATAAGATCTACCCAATATATGTACAAAATAAAGCCTTCAAGCCCATAAAAAAATAATGGATTTATTTACTACACACTATATTTGGCAAAGGATAACTTACAGACATGTGTTGTATATTAGCCAAGAATATCTTGTATCCATCTGCATGTACATATATGAAGCAAATTTTAGTCAACTGATCACTCTGTACATATAGTATATCTATAGCTAAATTTCTTTGTTATAACACAAAGAGGAGCATAAATTAATTAGTAATATACCTTCTACTTAAAAAAACATAGTTATAATTTTTTTCTTTACTTTTTGCATCATGGTCTACGCCATACAATTTGACAAAATGTGTTTCTATTTTCTTTTATCATACGCACGTAATTAGTACTTTTTTAAAGTGTAATTTAATATGATATAAATTAATTTTTAATGATATGCACATTATGATTTGTATTTTTTATTTATTCTCTTACATCTCATTCATCAATCCCTTGTTTTGGCAAAGCCATTTGCAAAAGGCTCTATAGTTTTTACTCATGTTTATTATTATTATTATTTTTTCCAAAATGGCAATATCCATTGGCAAAAAATAGTAAATACCCATATTTAGTACATTTAGCGTAATTTTGACCATGTAATTAATTATGTGTAAGATGCTCAACGTTAGAGTGATTAATTGTTCTAAGAAAATCCATTCATTTATAGTATATGGGAATGTATGTAGGTATCATTAAGTATAAATAAATTATAGGTAATGAAAATATTTGCATAAATTAAGAAAATGCTCACTTATAGTTTGAGTTGTAATAATAGCTCCTCTATATACATTAAAGGCCTTATCCTGTGAAAAAAAAAAGAAAAAGAAAAACGAGGTAAAATAGTAATTACTTGTTATTATAAATTTTTTTTGTCTGCGATCCCCAACAAAAAAAGTTAAAAATATTAAATTTATATAGTACTTTAATATTTCCACATGACCTCTGATACTCATCCACATATATGGGCCTTTAAAATAAAGATTTTCTGAAAAGAAACTCTTACCTTTCAAAATATGAATTTCCTTATCTCAAATTGACAAATTTACAGAGTGTTTTTTTAAAAAAAAGCCTATAATTTAAATTAGAGTACCAGCTTTATAACAATACATTTTTTTTAATTGCTTTAAAATTGATTCTCCTGAAGAGGATTGAGTTTTTTTAAGAGCAACAGCCCATTTTCTTTCTCAAATAAAGACGACTTGAATGTCTCTAAACAATATAAAATCATTATTAAAAGGGTTTTTAGAAGATTTAAATATTAATTTTTGAAATTTGATACAGCTTTTAATATTTGGAATCCACAAATTATGGTCTATTTTGATCTAAAGTGAGTTTTGCTCTTGATCCGTGTAATTTAATTAGAAATTCACTGATAAAAAGGAATACGTTTTATACTAAAAGGACCCGATTTTTCATTATACTATACCTGTTCAAGTTGATATGAGAATAAGCAAATTCAATATGGAAATAAATAATGAAAATCAATATTCATATATAAATTTAACATAATAATAAATTTTATAATTAATGAAAATAAAAAATTGAATTGAACATAGGACTTTAAGACAATGTTAACAATGGTAACAGCTTTAAAAAATTAAAAAATCCTCACCAGATAGCCAACCACAAAAAACAACACACACAAAAAAAGCTCAGGACTTAAAGTTGTGTTAGTATGTGGATTGAATCCATTCTATTCATAAAAAACTGGAAGAGTTTTTATTTCAATGCTGACAAATTAAATGCATCCTTTTTTCAAACCAATTGTATAAAAGCTATAATTAAACAATAATAAATATATACTCTACCATTTCGATGCTATAATTTTTTATTTTTAGATATGTCTAGAAGGTAATGAATAATATAATCTGTCAAGACTTGAAAAATAATAAGTTGTTTTTAAAATACGTTCGTGATAAATCACCTATGTAAAAGAATATGCTTGTAACAATATTGAAAACAAAAAGAAGAAATTTTAAAAGGTATTTCAAAATGACCGTGAGGAAATAGACTTTTTTTTGAAACTTTTGATAATTTAAGTTAATATTTATTCTATTTAGGTTCATGTAATTTATTTTCCTCTAAAATATTTAGTAAACATTATAGGTGCTCAAATAACAATAGTTTTAATAAAGAAAATACAAGGCATTATTATTATTTTTAGCTATTAAGAAAAAAATGGCTCCTTTCAAAAAGACATATAAATGAAGTATAAAATATTTTAAGCACATTGTGAAAATAACGACTTTCTTTGATAGGAGAGAAAATGGGTGTCTTGTAGGAATGAACTTTAATGAGTCTTTGTATACATATGTATATTAATACAGCCTACTATTCATGAAAGAGGTATTTGAAAATGACAATAGTTTTATATGAAAGGTCTTTTATCCTTAAATTAATTTAATGCACTTTTTTTAAAGAACCATCCACAAATGAGCGCCATTTATATTACATTTCCTCCCCTTCAAAAAAAGAAGGAAAAAAATCCCCTAGAAATCCATTGGTAACTTGTAAGATTTCAAGCCTTTTCCCCCTTCTTTTTAGGTTTAACTGATTTTATTAAAGGTTTTTTTGAGTGCATGTTACACTTGTCAATGTTAAATACATCGTTTTGTGTCTAATTTAGTTGATAAATTAGAAAAGGGAGATATTAGACAGCCAACCATTGTCATCTGCCAATTTAATTGTAGTTTGAAAAAAATAATATATGTACTGTGTATTTTGATTTCAGAGGGGAATTATGATTGATCTCAATGAAGAATTCAATATTGAAAAAGCCACTTTCCTCCAATTTCCTTTCTATATGTTCTTATACTTTATTATTATTCATAGTTTAGAAACTATGGTCTATACAACGAGTTATTATGGCAACGACTACCTCTTGTCAGTCTCAATTGATTACGTTGCCAATTTAAATTATCATTGATGTATTAATATATATAATAAGTTTAACAAAAAATGAAAAAACATGTACAATTAAATATTGCCAATTTTAAGAAAATGATCTTAATATGTACCGATTTATAAAGGAACAGAAAATAAAATATTTAAATAATTTTTTGAAGCAAGAATCTCAGGGTTTAAATTCTTTATAAACTTATTTTTATTAATTGTTGAGATTGAGTAATTTTAAACTCAACTGATTCAAAACAATATCTACTGGAGATTTATTAAAATTAAAAATTTGACTCACAATTTTAGTCGAATCGAACCAAGTCCATAATTGGATATATATTAATCTTTGATACAAGTTTAGCAGCTAATGTAGTGTGTGTAATCACTAACGTAATGGACAAGTTAAAAAAAAATATTTGAGAAACTTTATCGAACGGCTTCAAAAACTAAAATCTACCAATGAAAACCGTTGGGTTTCTATTCTTTTTAAACTTTTTTGTTTATGACTCTTTTATGATGAACGACATACAGAAATATGACGTAACATAAAAATACAGAGATACTGTTGGAATCAACAGTTGAACATCAAAAATATTATAATAGTTGTAAAAACGTGTTTAAATAGACTTCAATATATGTGTCTATACACTCTATGAGTGAGTCTGTTCTAATTCATGGGATTTTATTTATTGTTGCTAGACATGAGATTAATGAATTAATATGACTAATGTATATAAACATATACATACAAATGTACATAATGTCATGCAAATCAAATAATAAAAAAATGGCGTCATTATTGCAAATTTTTGTGTGCAGTCTTATATATGAGTAACAAAAGTCAATACAAATTAATTGAGGTTACGTGTTTAAGTTATTGCAATTCCGTCTATAAATAATAGTAGAAATGTTGTATTAAAAAAATATACTGCTATAATTTCTTAGAATATCCACATTCCGTTTATTAGACTTTTCAAATGTCTACTCTTTCAATGCTTTAGACAAAAAGTTCATGTCACAAATCAAAATCCTTGAAGAATTAAACGATTATGACGAAAAGTTGTATATTTAATTGTATAAATTGTATAAATCACATTCACCACAACACACATGTATATACTCAAATTGAATTTTGAACAGCATATTATTAAAGTATTTGTTCGAAATTAATGGAGAAACCATGAAACATTTGAGTAACTTTTTAAATCATTCCCATTACTTGATTAGTTGACTATTATGATCTTAAAAAAAAATTAATTTATTAAGCAACATCATTAAATTACATTAATTTGAAAAAATAGCGAATTTATTTATTCATTAAGACATGATTTGGATTTTATTGAGAATAGTACAAATTTGTTCGATATTCAAATATTTACCCTACTTCTTGCTAAAAGGTTTTGAAAAATAAATTCAATTCAATCCAATCCAAAAAAACCTAACATAATGATGATACAAAAGAGACCTTCCCTTTGAGCGTCCATCACTCCGAAATAGGCTCAGTTGCCAAACAATATTATCTATTTTATTTTTATTTTTTCGTAATTCTTGTAAGGGACACATCAATTAAACAGATAAACTTTGAAGTTACAAATAAGTTAAAAATGCTTAAATCATTCACTGGGCAATAAAAATATGTCACATAATGGTTAATTATTTTATGAGGAACGGCTTATTTTTTTTTTTTTCGTCTGTACACAAATGGATTAAATGAGAGCTACATTGTGATAAATCAACCAAATAACTACAACTTCCTCATTTTCTCCCTTATCCAAAAGTCGAAAGAATATCAGGTGATCCCTCAGTGTTACCATATATGTGCACATTCTATGACTTTCTATCAGGCCTACCATTTAACGGAAATTGCATTTTTTGTCTCTCACATCCATAACTATACAGCTGTTAAACTTTGCTTTTTCGATTGATTGATTGGGGTCAAGAGTAAAATGTTTTTGTCACTGAATGAGTGTATCCTCGTAATGAAGCAAATAAAAAGCTCTAAAAAGAGTTATTCATAACTTACTTACTAACTTTACAATGTATGGACTTTGATATTAGTTTTTGAAACTTTTTATTTTTACTCGATATTGAATAAAATTATGTTCCAAGGGAGACAGGGGAGTATAAAATTCATTGTTTACATGAATTTAAATACAAATTTAAAAAATAAAGTATATAATTTTTATGCATAGATAACTCGTGTAATTTTAGCTTTAATCAAATTCCATTACATCAATATTAATACTACATTAGACTCTAAAACAATATATGCTTTTTGATTTTCACATTGTTTTTCCTTATAAAAGAGTAGACATAAATATATATTTATGCATTTGAAAGAAATTTATACTTTTGCACGAAAATAAGTTTATTTTGTGTCTATTTTCATAATGTTTCTTAATTAAATATTTTCATTATCTTGCAAAAAGTATAGAAATTACAAAAAAAAAAAAAAAAAATATTAAGTTTTATAATTCTAAGAAATTGTTTCTTAGAATTACCCAATTCTATAGGTAATATGAAAAAATTAATTATCAAACTTCAATAAATTGATGAAACTAAATAATTTTGAAAAAAATAAAATTTTATTAACATATTTAATTTAATAATTATTAATAATAGTATTTAATTTTTTATAATTATGAAGTAAGTAACTTGTACAATTAATTCAAGAAGAAATGAGTGGGAAAAAAGAAGCAATTTACGTAAAACGTAAACCCTACACTTGATATGAAGTCATAAAATGTGTATATGGTAACACTGAGGTACATTAAAAGTATTATTGATTCGTGGAGGAAATTTACATTTATAAGCATTTATATTGGTATGCACGTAATTAAAGACTTGAAAAAGTGATAGATTTTTAATCAAATAATAATATATCAAATTTACAAAATAACTTCTTTAATATATTTTACATAGTGAAATAGATTAAATAATAATTAAATAAAAAATGGATTCAAGACTCTCATAGTCTTGAAATCATGGCCTAAGGCCATGAATTTGTTTTGTTGTATTAAAAAGAAACATAACTCAACGATTTATATAACATTTTGTCAAATTAATTATATAGGTCCCTAGTGTAAGTCTAAAAGCACAGAATATCCCAAAACTATTATTTTAGTCATGGATAAATAAATTCCCTGGTAATTTTTGAAAAACTTTTAAACACAATAAATGTATAATTATAAGATTGTCGGGTTGAACTTTGAAAAAAGGAATTTCATTCTAAATGCAATAAAAGTGTTAAAAAAACTGCAGTTTTGGTTTAAAAATAATTCAGGAAAGAGTTTAAAAAATAAGCACTATAATTTGAGTATCTGTCACTCAAAATAGTTTGAAATAAGTTTAGAGGAAAATGATACAGTTCAAGAGGATTAAGAAAAAGTGTTTAAGGATTCGGCGGACATTATCAAGTCTCTGTAAGGAGGTTGAAAAAGTTTTAACAATGCGTGGAATTTCTTTTTGTCAAATACAAATTTCAAAACTTTCTGTTCGTTACATTCTGAATAACAGTCATTGGAAAATTTATATTCCATCATTAGACTAGAGAAGTCGGTTTTAATCTTAATATATATTAGGTTGGGGAAAAAGTAATTTCGTATTTTCCACTTTATTTCAATGTCTTATAAAAATCGATACAGACATCGGATTTAGGCCAAATAAGCTCCATTCTTTGTGATTACTTACTGCCAATGAGAATGAATCTAACTTCATAATACCCTTTTCGTAAAAGCTCTTGTCATTATTTGCAAAAAAACTGAGACAACCAATTTTCGCATGACTCTATTGAGGCTCTATTTGTATCCCCGAGCATGTTGGCCATCGACAAGAAAAAGTAATAGTCACTCGGTGCAAGGTCTGGACTATACGATGAATGCATGAGAACTTCCCATCCGAGCTCTCAGAACTCCTGGCACATCATCAAAGAAATGTGCAATCTGATGTTGTCTTGATGAAAGAAGATTTATTTCCTATTCACCAATGATGGTTGCTTTTTTTTGATTTCCAAATTAATCGAGTTGTTGGCAGTAGAGGGATAAATTAGGGGGTTTGGCCATAGGGGAGCAGCTTATAATAAATAATTCCTTGTTAATCCCTTCAAACACAAAGCAACACCTTCCTTGCTGTTAATCAACGGTTTAGGCAGGTTAATATAATATAATAGTAGACTATTTGTTTTTTAGTTGGTATTTCTTTTTTGTATCCACTTCTAATTAAAAGTTCACTTCCAAGATTATAAATAAATAAGTCAAATGAGTTACAACTGATACATTTACGTTGCAAAATTAAAGTTACGTACACTGCTTATTTTCTGATACAGATAATATAAAGAGAATAGACAAATTGATGGACTCACGAAGCAGTTGTGTCTATATACAACATAAAATGATATTGACTAATTAATGTATCAAAACGTACCTCTTGGACATCAATTTTTATACTATAATACTTTTTCCAGTCCTTCCATGTTTGTGTTTAACAGGTTACATTGCCGTCGATGATTTAAAAATTACATTATTATATTCAAAAGATCAATTTTTTAGGACTACTGCGAATATTTACAATGAATAAATTAAATACTTTGCTAGAAGATCGATGTTATTTAAAGAAATAAAATAAATATTTTTTACTTGTGTTTTCATCCAAGTGTTGAGACTGTCTACTTCGAAGCATCTCTTATTATGTCAATCTATTTACTCAGGAGCTATAAATGAAGGAATTATTCCTTATAAAAAGTAAATCAAATTATTACGTACCTGTAAGACGAAACAAAAAATAAAAAAAGTTCACAATTTAAACTAAAATTGATATATCTATTTATAAATATTTTCGCTCATAGAAAGTTGTACAATCATGTATTTATAGGAATGTAAAAATATGCAAAATGCCGCGTGCGAGATTTTGTGGAGGTGGCACTTCGAACAGTACTTTTTGTTTTTCAAATCTATTATCCTTTTTCCTTAATTACTGAGGGGAGAACATCTACTTGATAGTAAAGATTAATGCATTAAGGTTAATAAAGCAAATAAAATGTAAACAAAAAAGGGCTCAAGTCCTCGTATAATTATTAGTAAAAAAAGTATATAATTTCCTGACATTAATTTGAGTTAGTTTTCTGCCTCTCATCTATGTTATACATAATGTTATTATTTATTATTGATGTCTTCATTTGTATATATAGAGGAGAATAGCAGCCTGTAGCTCAGTAAAACGTCATGGCAGCTCAAGCTGCTTCCCTCTCAACATTCATCAAATTGTGAAAGTTACCAGGTTAATTTTCTCCTTCTTTTTATTTTACACACCCCATTTACATATTATTTACATTCCTAGGTATATATTTGTAATAGTAGGGAACTCATTTCATTAGTTTTGCTCCCGCCTTCTCATCGCGCTCTCCAAAAGTACCATCCCTATTGGTTAGTAACCATGGAACTTTTGGAGAGTGTGATGAAAAGCCGGAGGAGAGACTTATGATTAGGGATACAAGAGTTTTACTGTCCCAAACTGATTGACAACTAAATCAATCACATTTACACAATTATTCCTTCTAAAGATATAATTACGAGGGAAATATCTTTCCGAAAGAGATTTCCCTCGTAATTATATCTTTATAAGGAATAATTTTTTATACATGTGTCTGGTCATCAAGAAACCAAGATTTTCTGAAATATTTCAAAAATGAGTGTGAACTGCACTCATATTCTTGAAGACATTCTTTGTATTAATAGTATATTTCGATTAGTTAAATAATGACTCCAATAATTGTAACTTAATTATAGGAAAAAACCAACTGCCACTAAATACATCTCTGGGCCTATGAAAAAGATGGACGTTCTTTCAGGGGCCATGTCAGCTCCATATGCAGTCGTAACATTTATCCGATTGCTCCATTGAATAGACAACAATTCTTGGTTTCTCGATTAAAAGTGACATTTTAGCAAAAACTGTGCGGTATAGATCTTAAAACGGCTCCGATATACTTGGCCGTTATATTTATAAAGTAAAAAAAAGGAACAAGTGGATTTTCCCCGTTTCAATATTTGAAAACACACATGCTTTCTTGTTGACTTGACACATATCACCTCTCACAAAATCCTTATCAACTTATAAAATTACTTTGTAGTGGCTTTCCACGATTGCATTCGCTTGAATAAAAGGACACCACAATATATAATTGTGAGGATTTATTTTATTAAATTTTGTCAAGTAATGTAAAAGATGAAAAGTCAATACAAACTTCCTATCCCTTTTGGAATCGCACAGATTTAACGAAAGAATAATTTAAAAAATGGAAAAATAGGTAAGCATCAACATCATAGCTTTATAAATTAGTTATGTACCTATGTATGTATATAATAAAATATAGGCATTTGTCAATAAGATCTCTCCTCATTATTTAATAATATTTTATTTACTTTTTCAATGATAGTATGTTTTACTATAGAAATAGTTGATAAAATTACACACACAATTGATATCCTCTCTTTTTTTTATATTACATTTTTTTCATTGTCTTCTCATTTTGCTTTTAAAGACAAAAAAAAAATATTATTTCTTACAATTCAAATATATGTACTCTAAAAAAAAGGGGGATCCAAACGAATTCCATGTTTTGTAGAATTTCTAGGATTTAAGATATTAACATTTTATTTCACTTTGAAAGAATTTTTTATTTTACACTTGTATTTATTTTATCTATATATAGATGTTATATTGTACTGCTTGTACATATCTGAAAAACAAAAGCAGACTACAATAATTTTTCAACAAATTGAGTTTGAATTAATTTTGATTTTATCAACTAACTAATTATCTTTCATTTCTATCGATGAATTATTCTAATAGATTCTTTGAAGGTACTGTTTTTTTATATATAGATTCTATTTGAAAGGTCACATTGGAGCCAAGTACAATCACGTACATCAAACAAAGACTCTAGACCTCTGCTTTCCAAACTATTAGACATGCCACACATAGGACAGCGTGGACGACCAATCTCAAAGAGCGTTCAAAAAGATCTTGAAGAAGGGCTCACTCCTAATTAAATTAAAATAAATTGACAATTCCCTTTGTTAGAATGAGTAAGGGAAGCTCAAATCCCTTCCTGAAGGAGGTCATAAACAAATTAAAAATTTATGTTAACTCAGCTTGTCAAAGAAATTTGATTATGAATTAGTCGACAACCCATATGAATTATGGGGGTTGATACTGATTATTTGGGTGTTAAAACACATACACGATTAATTGATTTGAGAGTGCTAGTAAAAAATAATTTTTTAAACTGGAGCTCACTTTGGAAATTTCATAATTTTTCTCATCATTAACATTGCTACAACCCTTTCCCAAGATTTTGAGAAATTACATCCTAAAACTTTTCTTATAAGAAAATGGAATAAAAAAAAAATAATACAATGAGACTATTTATGAAGTAAATGGCCTCGTGAACATCTGTTGCATTCTCACAACGAGGGACCAAAATTAAATATTCATAGGTAAATAGCTACTAAGTAATGAAAACATTTTGTATTTTTTTTACAGTCATAAAAACTATGCATTTCCCTAACGACGACAAAAACTATATAGTAAGAAAAAACTTTGATAAGAAAATAAATTTGCATTTATGTTTAATGCAAAAAACCTACTATGAGATTTGACTCTGTATTTTTGTGTTGTGTTTCTAAATAAGTTGTTTGGCTATAGGTAATACCAATAACAATACAAATCTTGATAGTTGAGTAGTACATTTATTATTTTATAATATACATGGTTTATTGCAATTCATATCAAAAAAAAAAATAATAAGGAAAAAATAATAAAACCAAATAATGATTATTGATTTATCTGATTAAAATTCCCTTCATCCTCTTTCTTTGACTTGAAAAGTAATGAAGATAAAAAAATCATTTATAAAAAGCAAATAAATAGTTGATTGAATCAACAAAAAAATATTTCGTAGCTTCTGGAAATTAATTAATATTATGAATGAATTATATATATTTTCCAATATATGTTTACTTTCAATACATAAACTAAATTAAAGATATAGCTACATTAGTTATGATGAAAGCTAACAAAATCATCTTCTATTTATGCATCCCTATTAGACATATTAAACTCATATAACTGTTTCTTATATTATATTAAAAAAATGAGGAATAATAAATAAAATTATCAAATAATTAGTTATTTTAAACATTTGAACCTTATTATATGTACTTAAATTAAATAATTTTTATTAAATTGGAAAATACATAAACTTTTCCTTAAGAGCACAAATTTTAACCTCTGA